>CM045497.1:13489680-14019128 GCA_024704745.1 Rosa lucieae | reverse complement strand
TGTTATTCTTGGAGCTTAGAGAACCAATCTGCTCTGCTTTGCTTTGCTCTCTGGTTTTGGTTTTTGAAATTTGTTTTTCTTGCTTGTTAGTCGGTTGTTTACATGTTCAATAAAATGAGCCAATGAACTTGTTGTTTGCCACTGCTGCATTTTATGATTCATATGCCAGTAGTGTTTAGGTGGTGTTGATGTTTATATTGTTTCGAATTAACAGAACAATAGTTGACTGGGTAAATTTGATGTTTTTTGAACAGAAAAATGCTGGGGATCCTCTGAGGAATGGAGGGTAGGTAAATTTTCTAAAATGTTCTGTAAGTTAGCTTCAGTGCGTTAATGGGTGAAGTATCTAATGTTGATCTCTTGTTAATTGATTGACTAGCTATAAGCGTAAGATCACTAAGTCCAACTATCATGAAAAGTCTTCTGTCAGAAACCAACTGCAACATATCCTGGCAAATCTAGGACCTGAATGTCCCTTCTTTTTGAAGTCTATGATACATTGTAATGTGGTCCATGGCTTTAGTTTGGTAAGTCTAAAACCATGTCCCAAGTTTAGAAGTACTGCATGTGCCCTGCACGAATATTATGTAGGTAGTCATGCTGATAGACTTGGTTGTTCTATTAACAGACATTGCCGAAGCAATTCTGCTATTTGTATCTGCCATTCCATGATACAACTATAACCTTGGAAGATGAAAGAGGAGAAGAATATAGAACAATATTTCTTGGGGACAAGAGGAGACTGAGCGGTGGATGGAGAGGGTTTTGTGTTGCAAAGAAATTAGTTCTTGGCGACCTCTTAGTTTTCCATTTGGTCAGTCCTTTGAAGTTTAAGGTATGATTCTATTGTTGCTTGGGCATAATTTTCTGTATTTTTGACAATAACTGCTATTGGTTCTTGATACCCCTCCAATTTGATGTGACTTTGTCCACATTAATTGGAATTTCTTGCTTGGATGAAGAGCTTGTTCTTTGGCCTTCGCATCTGCATTTTGACTCTTGTAGTGTAGTACACAATCATATATACACAATATTGCAGGTGTACAAAGTGGAACCTGATAGTCTAACTGAAGTAGATGCAGCTTTTATCCTCTTGAAATTGAGTCTCCCCACACTATTTGGTACTCTCTATTTATAGTCTACCATTAATCTTTCAGAAACTAAGAGGGAAGGATCTCTAAAGTTCCTCATCTCTCTGTTCGCTTCATGCAAACCTAAAATGTTAACTTGGTGAAAGATGATGCAGAAGAGTACCATCCAATGCCTCCTCCAAAAGATGCTTGCCAAGACAATATTCAAACGACAAGTCTGACAATAGATGCTATCCTGGAGCGCGTAGATGAAGATCACTCCGAGGATTACAGTGATCATCGTTTTGGCTCCAATCTACTATTTCATCCAGGACTTGTTACTCTTGAAGATGTTTGAAGTAATTGTGAATGTCACCAGCATTTTGATGATGATGAAATTAGAGCACGACCCACATAATACACACACACGCACACACACAAACATATGTCTCTTTGAGGAGTTTAATTCCTGGGTAGTTAGATACTTAGAACTCCAATACTCCATATGACCATATACGGTTGTAATTTTGGGTATAATAGTTGAATCCTTAAATTCTACACAGCGTATTTGTTTCAATATAGCTGTAATTATCTCAGCACATATTGTAATCTGGTTGCATCTTCAACAAGTTCACGCGTACTCTACTATTCCAGCCATAATCTCTGACCTAATTTTGGAAATGAAGCTCCTAAAACTACATTTGAAGAGGCAGGAGCTCATAATCCAAGTTCAAAGTCTCGTAATACTCCTTGCATTTATAAGTATCGTTGGGCAAAAGAGACTGAAAGCCCGGAAAACTAGTCCGAATCGATCGTTTCAGTGCGGGTTTTCTTTTAATTTTTATTTTATTTTTTTATTTCGGTCCGGTTCTTTCCGATCCTGAGTTTGTTAGAGCAACTCTAACAGATTCCCCATATTTTGATTTTTCTCTACTTTAGGGTAAAATAAGTCTCTTTTGCTCCAACAGATTCTCTATAACTATCCATATTTTAAGGAAAGTGAGGAAAGAGAAAACTAAATTCCCTATATTTACAGCAAACTCTAAAATTTTAAGAAAGAATATGGAGATTTTAAAGATTATTGTAAAATAGAGAATCTGTTGGAATTAAAGAAGAAAAAGAGGCTAAAGCTTTAAATTTTGCTTCCCTATAATACATGAATTATAGGGAAGCTGATGGAGTTGCTCTTATATATATATATATTGATTATATTCCGTAACCTGAAAAAATAAATACATGATTCTATTGATTATTTTTTGGGTGCTTGACCAAAAGCACCAAAATTGGCCAAAATGATCCCGCTTATCCCAACAACAGATTTTTGTTCCTACTTACACAATTTAATATCAAATGACCATTTTTCCCTCAACACAATTAAAGATTTACAACTGCCATCCCTCTCTCCTCCTCCTTCCAATCCAGTTTCTCTCTCTCCTCAATCTGCACAAATCGACTCTCTCTCTCTCTCTCTCTCTCTCTCTCTCATCACTGTCAAGTCTCCGGCGAGGTCCCTTTATATTTTGTCCTCCTCCTCCTCTTCTGAGCCCAACTTCGAAAATGGATCCTCCAGGTTCCTCCCGGCCACATCGCCTTCGCAAGTACCCGGTTGGAGCTACCTCGTCCCCGCGCCATCTCTCTCTCCTCCGCACCGCACGGATCTGCACTATCTCTCTCTCCTCTCTGTCTCTTCAACGCTGTGCCGATCTGCACTATCTCTCTCTCCTCTCGGCCAAGAGCTTTGTCTCAACATGTATGTTTTTGTTTTCTTAATTTGGCGGCATCAACAGGTATGAGAAGAGTTATATGCATCGAGACGTGGTTGCTCATATTGCTGTGTCGGTTGCTGAATTTGTCATCACTGGAAGTGTTATGGGACTCATGTAGGAAACGTGGCCTTCTATAAGGTGATTTGCCATTAGTGGTTTGATGTCATTAAGCTGGGCTAAGGTGGTGCGTATACAAGGATCTATATTTAATTGGGATTTAATTTGGTTACATCATGATGAACTATTTTCTGGCCTTTATAATATTGGATGGATCAAATTGGTAATGGCTATCAGTTAAATGGTCAAAATCTTTTTTGCTTTGGGTAAATTGTGGGTGGAAGTCCAAGAAGGAAAGAAAAAAAAGGAAAAAAAAGTGTATATTGGGGGGGGGGGGGGGGGGGGGCAATAGACGTCTATTGGGGGCCAATAGACGTCTATTGGGGGCCAATAGACGTTTTGAATTTATGTAAACTCCTCATTTTTTATTTTAATCAAAGTTTTATTTGTCTAATTTTAGTAAGAGTAGTTCCCATTTCGGTGATCGAAGCATTTATTGGGGGGCAATACATGGCTAATAGATGTCTATTGGGGGGGCAAAAGACTATTGAGCTGATAGACGTCTATTGAGGGGCAATAGACATCTATTGGAGGGCAATAGATGTCTATTGCCCCCGAAAATCTTTTCGGTGGGTGGCGGCCGGTAACCGGATTCCAGCGAAAGTTGCCCAGACTCCGGCGACCGATGACTGGATTCCAACGGCCGATGACCGGCTCTGGCAAAGTCTCATATGGTTTTTTTCTCTTCCATTCTCTCTCTCTCTCTCTCTAAGTAACAAAGGGTAAGGGTAAAATGGTATTAAAAAAATGTTAATGGGGTATTAGGGAATACCTCCTTAGAGTGTTTTGGGTAAGAGAGAATTAAAAAAACTTGGGGTAAGTGGGAAAAAAATCCCTAGAAATGGGGTAAATGGACAAAAACCTTTTTTTTTTGTTACAATAAAACCTCTATAAATGAATAATATTGGGACTATGGAAAATTATTACTTTAGAGTATCGATAAATGAATATTTATTACTTTAGAGAGAGTTCTTTGTTTTTTTTTTTTTTTTTTTTTTTTTGTGAAATAAAATGTCAAATATATTACTCAATGAAGAAGATTTCTAAAGCATCTTGAATAAATAAGGGAGGAATAGTATCCCAACACAGTTGTTGCCCTGAATGCAAGGCAACCTTAGCTAAAGAATGCGCTATAGCATTCCCATCTCTAGAAATATGCCCAAGCATGGCTCCTAATATAGATGATAGCCCTTCACTAATATCCTCATAAAGTCTTCCATAAGTAGAAGTAATTGAACCTGATCTTTGGTTTCAAAGAATCCGTCTCAAAGGATATAGGTGCTAGGTTTTTTTATTGTACCATACGCACAGATATCCTCCCTGCTACTGCCTCTATCTGTTCCGGAGAGTAAACATTTTCAAAATGCTGAAACATGCCCCCCATACAAGAGCCTTTTGAGTCTCTAATAATAACTCCAACACCACCCATGTGAGTTTGTTTTTAGAATGCACCGTCAAAATAGACTTTGAGCCAACCTACAAATGGAGGCTTCCACGTTGCTTTCCTAGACACTTATTTTGGCCCTTTTTTGACCTGATGGAATTAAAAATCATGAAGCCATGCATTGGCTTGAAAGCAGACATCACCAACTGTAGAAAACTTCTCTCTCCAAGTCCTATTATTTCTCTCTTTCCATACAACCCACAATAGGAATAGAAGCTTATGGAAAGAAGGTTTAGATAAAGAAGCAAAACAGAATTGCAGCCAACCTTTAAAAGAAGAAAATTGTACATTGGGAGAGAAGCATACTTGATGAATCAAGGGATCAGCTGCCTCAATTAATGCCTTAGTGAAGGGGCATTCAAAGCATTAGTGTGGTGTAGTCTCAAGTGCATTCGAACACAAAGTACAACTCAAATCAGTTATATTAACATGACGATGCAATAATCTGTCCTTAGTTGGTAAAATGGCCTGACAAACTTTCCATATACAAACTTTTGCAGAAGCTGGAATAGTTATTACTTTAGAGAGATTTTTTTTTTTGAAAAGAGCCGGTGGGCGAAAATATATTCATCAAAAGCCAGAATAGGCCGTTACATACCATTCCGCTGTCATCTAGACAGACAAGAAGATAGTTGTAGTACCCACAGTGGTACATAGAAATAAACCTACTCATTGTATAATCAAATACCTAGACATAGCGGGATCTCCCTTTGGTACTACACCAAAGGCACTAGAAAGATCCAACATTCCCAACCTAACTCTTAACCAGTAAAGCTAGTTGCCTAGAGATCTCAATCGGTGTACAACTAGAGACACTGAGAATTAAGTCAATAAGACTAAGACCAAATGCTAAAACTAGATGCACAAACGTGCGTAGACTAGTCCCTAAAAATGGAACCCTATTGTAATTTAGACAAAAAAAATCTAAAAAAACATAGTGGTGGGCCAAGGGCGAAAGCCCTAGCCTAAATTCGAAACCCAGCAGCTCAAAGAGAAAGCCCAAAACTCCAGGTCCAGTAGGGTTGCTGGTGCAAGCCCAAACCTATCTCCATAGCACGCAATGGCAGTGTAGCACCTCCGCTGCATCTAGCATCGCCGACCACGTCCTCGCCATCCGGAACCCAGCGTCCCACACCTGCCTAAGTCAACGCTATAGCCACCAATTCGACGCGGGAACAGCCAGAAAACCTCACCGCTGTATAACCCCTGGGAACTGATAGGAGCATATTTATGCAACGTTATTATTATTTAACCTTATGCTTTTCTTTGTTAGTTTATATTATTTTTAGCTGATTTATTTGTTTTTGTCTTTATTAGGTTTTCCGAAGAAAATTAGGAAAAGAAGCCTTACAGAAGGAAAGTGCGTGGAATTTTGATTTAACAAGGATTTTCGATGGATTATGACTTTTCTTTGAAGCAAAGAGTTAGAGATCCACAAGGAAACAAAGTGGAAGAGTTTTAAGATGGAATAAAAGGCTTTTAGAAGTCACAATCAAGGGCTACAACGCAGAGGAGAAGCAAGAAACCATTGAAGCAACTCAAAGAGAAGAAGTAAAGTTTAGAGCCTAGAAACGATCGATCGCTGGCATCTGACGATCGATCGTTTGCCCTGTTTTCCATCTTTTTGATTCTTTCTTCTTTCCAAAACTCATGTATTTCTTTTGTGTGTTGTCCAAGATAATGAGTAGCTAATTTTCTTTTAGTTAGGGGCTGCTTTCAGCCCTAAACATGGTGTAACTATGATGTTGGTGTTTATTTAATAAGTTCTTTGGATTTCAGATATTTATTGGTTTATTGTTTGTTCATTGATTAACTTTGTATGTCTATTGATGGTGCGCAACATTAGTATGCATGCTGGGTTGTAAAGCTATGAGTGTCTTGTATGATCATCATATCTATTTGCATTCTAGAGTAGCGAGTGAATGAGTTGAGCCCCATTCATATAAACCAACGTCTAGGTAGATTAGGACAACATCAGTACCGAAATTGTCTAGCCTTATTCATAATATTTTAGACCTTAATGATTTCTAGGTGAGAGCTTTGCGAGAACATCACTCTAGGTTCCATTCTAGAAGCTAAGTTAAGTTGAAAACATCATTCTCTTAACATACAAAGTAAGAAAGATTGATAGGTTAAGTACAACACATCATTGGCTTAGCTTGAGTAAGGATATCCGAATGAATTGAACATGTTAGTGAATACATCAGAGGTGTAATCATTGTCTAGTGGTGAGAAGTAGTTCCTAGCTAGTTTTCTCATATTTGATCAAAACCAAAATCCCCAAATCGTTTTCTGTTTTCGTTAGTCTTCTGTCCTTTGTTTTCTTCATTTTATTTAGTATAGTAATTCAACTTCGATTACCCCCAAATTTTGCGTGCGTCTTCGTCTGTGTGTCGAGTTAGTATGTATTTAATTTTATAATTTTTGGTTGAGTTTAGGTATAGTTTGTATTTTCTTCTTTGTTTAGTGTCTGTTTCGAGTTTTCAGAGTCTGTTTTGCAATTGTTGAGCCACAATCCTCTGCGGGAGACACCCTCTTTCCTATACTACTATCGATAACCATTGAGATTGCAGGGATTTATTCATACACCTATTTTAGGTGTATCAGGAACCTTACCGCTGCTCAGTCCATCAGACCCACGCCGTCGTCGCTAGATCTGTAGAACCAAGGCCACCGCTCAAGCCATCCTTGAACAACCCAAGCACCATGCATAGAGCCTACTTCTACTGCTCACAAACCAGTCCATCCTGTGCCCCTTAATCCGAAACCACTCTCTAGAACAAACAGAGCAAAATAGCTATCAATACCCGTCCGGCAGCGGCTCATCAGCGGCAAGGCAAGCCCATACCTATCCCGAGCTCCACCGGATGAGCAGATTTTCAAAACTCTAGACCTAGAGAAGCCAGGTTTTTTAGAGCTCCAGAGGAGAGAGGGAGAGTACTTAGAGAGAGTTCTTTGTTATTTATAGTTGAATTATATATATAAATTTTTTTCGGTCTGACTAGTTGAATTATATAAAATAGTATAATTTAATTATGTTGTGTATCGAAGATAATTAATATGCAGATGACAATGATGTTATACCAAATTTTTTTCGAAAGAGACATTTCAAGCATTGATAACTTTGAATAACTTTTTTTTTTTCTCTCTAGGGTTTCCTAGCCGCTTCACTGGTTTATTCTCGCCCGACTGCGTCGCAGCACTAACGCGGGGCTCTGGCCTCGCCAGCGTGCGTCTGGTGTGGCTGGACGGGAGGCTGTCGAACATGGTGGTTCTGGTGGTCGGACAATGGAGCAGAGAGTTTTCTTTTTGTCATGCTTTCACCTAAAGGCAGTGGATGCACAGGTTGTGGGGGCGAGGCAGGCGGTGGAGACAGATGTTGTGGCGGCGTTCCTCGTCGGATATGGATGGCGGGTTTGTGATTGGATCCGATCTGGATGGTGGGTCCGTGACTGGATCCGATCGGATCCCATTGCAAATCCATTGAAGGCTGGTTATGGCGTGAAGTTGGACCTTGCTATAGGGTGTTCGACGGTGGTGCTAGTGTTGATTTTCTTTCTGGAGGGCGACAAAGGTTCTGGGGAGGACGACGGAGGGACAAGCACTCATCTTGTTTCAGGGTTTAGGCTCCCCAGTCTTGGGATTGTGGTGGTGGGGATACGCACACCCCGATCAGAGAGAGGTTGGTGATGTCTAACCAACTCATAAGCCTCATTTGCTGAAAATTTGAAAATGAAGAAGATAATAATGATATCAGATAGTTTTTCTCTAATAACGGAAGCTTACATCCTTATCATTTTTTGTTGTTGAATTCAAATAGATTCCCATTAGATGAAAGGCTAGAACAACACAAACATACTATCTTCATAGGGTTTCATTTTACCATTCACCATTACAAACTAATGCTCATTTATTTCAAAGAGTTTGCAAACTAATCTCATTATGCTTACACAAAATAAGTTTGAATAATTTTCTTTTGACACATGCAATTGTGGTGTACGATGAAATCCATTACTTGGTGTAAAAATAAACATCATAGCATATAAGCTTGCAAAAACCAACAATTAAAAAACAACTTTCTCCTTGCCCTTACCAGTAGGGCTAGCTAGGAGTGGTTAATGGATAGCTCAGCCTTAAGAGAATTCAGCTTCCTTGGAAATTTTCGCTTTTGTAGGGTTCTCGTTTCTAGCCCCCAAAGGATGCTCTCTTTTCTTCATTGCCACAACATTCACCGCAGTATGTGCTTGCACCATGGTTCCATCAGGTATCAGGTGCTTCTGCAAGTCCCAATGATCTAGCAGTAAACTTGGTACTAAATTTTGGAAGTTTGATCTTCTTGGATTATGCTTTTTATCCTTTATTTTCATCAACTAGTGAAGGAGACTTCAACTTCTTTGGTGAGATAGTACGTGTGACGTGTGCGTCCGTCACACTTACCCATAAGCTATTCCTCAAAAGGAACTAGGGCTAAGGAATTGTCCTTCTAGTCTTCAAGATCCCTAATAACAATAGTGTTTAAGGAAAAATAAAATTGGGAGAGAATTGAATAATTGATAATAGAGACCTCTTTATATAGAGGATTAGAAGACATAGAATCAAAGTTGTACAAGGAAAGATAATTGTACAATTAATCAGATATCTATGAATATCTCTGAGAATATCTCTAATTCAAAACCCTATTACAACTAGGTCAAGTAACCTAGGGTTTGGGCTAGACACACATTCTGGATTTACTTGAACACTCCCCTTTGTGTCGCCCAAACGTGGTGCTCCACTTGTTGCCTCATTAAAAACCTTGTTGAGTAACAAAAACCCTGTGGGACAAAAATAACCTTGGTCGAAGGGGAAAAAGCGCACAACACACCCTTCACGTTTCGAGACCATACATGTAGACATCTCCCCCTAATGTCTGCATCTTTCTCTGATAACTATGGTCATGGGAGTTCGGATAACTTCCGCAAATGAGGCTACCAACATGTTTCTCGAAAGTGAAATTTAGGCACTGACTTAGTGAACAAGTCTGCCACACTGTCCTCAAATCGAACCTAGTTCACTTTAATATAGTCTGTTGTTGCTAATTATGCTTGGTGTTGTTGCTTTTGATGTAGCCTTCCTTCATTTGTTCAAAACAAGCAGCATTATCCTAAATGCTCGTTGGCTCATCTGTGGTAGACTTCAAACCACAATTGCTTCGAACATGCGTAATTATGGATCCAATCCATATACACTCACAAATCGCTTCGTGAAGAGCAAAAATCTTTGCATGGTTCGAAGAAGTAGCGACTAGGGTCTATCCTGTAGTCCTCCAAAATATCACAGTCTTTACCCATGGTGAATACATAACCAGTTTGAGAATGAGCTTTGTGTGGGTCAAAGAGAAACCCAACATCAACAAAACCTTCCAAAACACATGTCGTTTTGGAATGCGGATAGAGAACGCAGGCCAGCGTTGGCAGCGTTCCCGGTGTATGATGGGTCCGAATCCATCGTCTCTCTGTAGGGATAGAACAAGCTCATATCAATCATACATCTCAAGTACCAAAAGAGATATTTTACACCAATCCAATGGCGTCGCGTTGGCGCAAAACTATATTTAGCTAACAAGTTCACATCATATGAGATGTCTGGTCTTGTGCATTGAGCCAAGTTCAATAATGCGCTTATATATTGTACTTATTTAGAGCACTTCCTCCTCTAGCACATCTTCGATATCATCCTTCGGACGAAGAGGATCATTTTCAGGATCAAGACTACGGACGATCATGGGGGTGCTTGAAGGCTTGGCCTTGTCAAAATGTCTAAGCATCTATCAACACATTGCTCAAGTTCCAAACCGAGACATAATCGTGTTCTCCTAAAATCCTTCATCTCAAAATTGGATTTCAAGTGTTCAGTGGTTTCCCTTAACTCTTTAAGGGTTTCCAATAAAGACATGTCTAACATGAACCGCGACAAAATCCGAAACTTATTATGGAAACGCGTAGGCTTATCCCTTCCCAATCAAGTAGTTACTTTAGTGAGCGTTTCAACCTCATTGTAAAACGCGCTCCGTGGTCTAAAGCCACTTGACTTGGGTAAATGGAGTTCACCATGAACCTTCATGTATATTCCGTATCTAAATCCCCATAGAGATACGTAGTGACCACATTCGTAAGCTGCATATTCAGTTATTCGAAAACTACCAAACTGAGGGTAGTTGAGTGCAATGACATCCATTACGAGAGAATATGTCTCATCGTAGTCGATTCGAAGGCGTTTTGTGAGAAGCCTTGCGCCATAAGGCGAGATTACTATCTCTTTTTCTCATCACACTTTCTAATGATAACTCATTAGTGAATAGGTTTTATGTCAGGAGATGTTGATATCACTAGCTCAAAAACCTTCCTCTTTGTTAAAGAATCCAACTTAACCTAGATCGCATCTTTCCATTTAGGTCAAATCTCTCTACGTTGGCATTCATTCATCAATGGAGCGTGGTTCGATATAATTAGACTCAACAAACTCATGCGCAATTACATCAACAATCATGATGGAGTTTCTATCCAACGTCTCATGTACACTAGTGTAATTTTCATAGAGCTCTATATTCTCAAGAATAGGTTCTGACGATGAGGCGTCCCCCAACGATAACCATAATCTGGAAGAATCTCATGAGATGGATTTTGAGTGTTGATGATCAAAAGATTGGAATGTGCCAAAGTATCATTCGAATTCACGGGTCTCCCACGCATCCTAGTTGGGGCATGACCTATAACGCTAAAGTGCCACTCTCTTTAGCGTTGGAGCCACGCCTACCTCCGTTTAGGGTGGCGCTACGTCCTCTCATAGGGAAGTCCTTCCTTGCACGCATATTTGCAGTAGATATGTGTGATCTCATCACTTTAATAGGGATAGAGATGAGACATGGTAGGGACAGGCTACGACAATTTCTTTCGTTCCTATTGTACATTCGTGTTCTTATCTCCCCCTAACGACGGGAAGAATGTCTCATCAAAGTGATAATCCACAAGACATGTGATAAAAAGATCGCCTAGCAAGGGCCTTAAGTGGCGAACGAGTGTTGGAATCTCAAATCCAACGTAGTTGCCCATTCGTTTGTAAGGACTCATCATAGTGTGGTGGTGCAATTGGCACATAAATGGCTCACTCAAATGTGCGTAAGTACGAAATACTTGTACCCAGTCACTAGTTGTAACGCAGAGGTAGATTGAGTGGCGATGGGTCGTAGACTAATTAGCATAGCTGCATGTGATATTGCATCACCCCAAGCGGATATAAAGGGAATGGTGTGCATTAAGGCCCTTGCTAGTGGTTTCCACGAGACTATTTGGGTGTGTACATGGGAATATGATGTCCAACATCAGTCTCATTGCAATAACCATCGAAAGTCTTTGATGTAAACTCTCTAGCATTATCAAGTCCAATTTACTGAATATGATGATCTGGGGAGTGAGCCCGTTGTCATATGATCTGTGCTAAGAGTGTAGTATAAGCAGGATTTACAGGTGAACAATGGCACAACACATGACCAGCGTGTTTTCTTGTCAACCAACATCATGAGATATTTAAACGTCTGCAAGTTGGTTAAATCAGTCCACAGAATCCCCATGGATTCTATGTAAGAATAGAATGAGTATTTTCATATCCTTTGCATATGACGGTCTTAGTCGTAATTTCTTTAAGAAACAGGCTTTGTAAAACAGGTGAGAGGCCTTAGAAGTAACCAATGAGGATTTGGTTGGGCCTGAGCTTCTGAAACGCTATTGGAAGCAAAGTTGGTAATTGCAGCATCACCCGAGGCCCCATCACCATGATGGATACCTTCCATGGTGTCATGGATAGGGACTGTGCCAGCCCTAGGCTGGTTGTGGATGGCGGCGGTCATACTTAGTCTAGGAATCAACCTTTGATTCGTGCTTGGCTTCGCTTGAAATAATGGATGTCTGTGTGACGTTTTTAGTAGACAGATCATTATATCATGACCATGATGACCTATCCTGTTATGACAAAGCCAATATGTGTCTAAATCCAAGAGATCTTATCTCATGACTTTATTGGATTTAATAGCTCGAATAGTGACATAGAGTTCACTAGAGAGACACATAAACTTCTCTAAGACGTGTCTTTGTTCGCAATCATTAGAGGTATTGCAAAGGAACTAATTTCCATTCTCTACATGAATTTTCGCATGGAATCCATTGGCTCGAATAGCTCAATAGGGTGTGTTTGGCCCTAGGAGCGTAGAGAGCTTTTGCAACATTAATCAAGGTGCCATTTGGCAAAGGAAACTTGGGCTATTCCATGTCCTTGAACTAATACAGATGGCCAAGCCATCGTAATCACAAAGTAATATGCTCAGAATCAAAATGGAGTTATAATGAAAAGAACTCGAAATTTTATTCATAGGCCAATGGAGTACATCAATGTTTCTTAACTATTAAGAGAATCTAATCCAAATGCTAGCTAATGCAAAACAAAAGTAGTCGTTTAACTTCTTTCGGTAACTCCAAAATAAATATGACCAAGTGAGTAGAGAGATGTTGGTGGAGCAAGGCTCGCTTAAGTACCACTTATCTCAAAACCTTCCTAGACATCATACTCATTTTGGATGAACCTATGTGAAGAAAACTAAACCAATGGCATTTACTACAAAGTATATGGCAATTGCCTATTACATCTCTTGGAAAAATAAAGACTTAAACAGAATTGGTTCTATTGATCTCAGCCAGATTTGTAGTCTTCAACCCTTCATTCTAGATCATCTGCTTGATCTTCTTGTTCCACATAGTGAGCTTCTCTTGCTTCACAATATGCTTTGTAGGCGGTGACAATTTCTTCATGAGCTCTACAAATGTGTGTCAAATGACCGGATACTCTACATCGAGAACATACATCTCTGTGCTCATACTCCATTGATTGAGGCACTCTGAAAGCGTCATAAGGATGGCTCTTAATGTTAGTGGCGCCACCGACATGGCCAGAGGCGTTGCCTCCCTCTCTCTTTCCACGTTGACCTCTTCGGTTCCGTGTTCACCTATTTTGGCAGTTACCTTCCTTAGTAGAGCAATTAAATGGACCGGAACGTCCAGAGGTATCCCTAATATTAGGGTTTTGCTCTTGCCGCCCTCTCTTAGGGGTCGCTCTTGGCCCCCTTTCTTGGCTGCCTCTCTTAGGGGCGCGACTATAATTGGACTCCGGGATATGCTCTGTTTCTAGGGATCTCGAATTATAGTTCTTCACAAGGATGTTGTCATGCTTTTCAGCGACATTCATAGCTCTAATGAGCTCATGAAACCTTGTGATCGGTCCTGTAGTAACATCGATTCGATAGTTCTTAGCAACCATCAATGCAGAGCTAGGGAGGGTAGAGAGAGTCTTCTCAATCAACATTACATCTGTGATCTCTTTACCACAGAATTCCATTAAGGATTTAATGCGAAGTGCTTCCGAGTTGTAGTCAAGAACTTAATTGAAATCACAGAAGCGAAGGCTATGCTATCTCACTTCTAGGTTAGGGAGTAGGGAATCACGGACATTGCCAAATCTTTCTTCGATTGAGACCAACAGCCTTCTGGGGTATTCTTCGTTCAGTACTGGAGAGAATCATCCATATGACGAGTCATTGGGATGATGGCTTTCGCCTTATTTGCCTCCAAGGCTGCTCTATTTGCTTCCAAAGTTTGAGTTTGCTCAATAGTTAGCACGTCCTCGCTAGGTTTGAGAATCGTATCCAAGATTCCATCGACCTTGAGATGCTGGCGAATATCACGTATCCACTTGTGATATCCAGAGCCAGTTGTTTCCAATGGAGCGAAGTCCAGTTTGTTCAGGTTATTTATCCTGAAAGAGAACAAGAAAAAAGGGTTAGTTTTGGAGAAAAAAAGGCTACCATGAAAATATATAAAATTTCTGAACGTAGTCGCTTCTAAGAAATTGGATTCCAATAGGTTTTGGATTAGATCGAAATAATGATGTAAGTGGTCGATCATAAATTTTCTACAAACTTTAAGTTTGGAGGTCTCAACAAGCTCCAAGCTTGGAGTGAGCACGAACCCCCACAGTTCGGCATTTGATCTCCCCTATGAAGAAGAAAGGGGGTAGAAGAAGGGAGATTACAAGTCCCCGAGAAAAGAAGAGAAATTGAAAACACTCAAAAACGGGAACTTTAAGTAAAAAATACCTCTTAGGGTTGTAGTGTGCCTTTGATCCTTGTTGTAGGATTGCAGACGAGCTTTCGATCCTTGGTCGGGATTGCAGAAGCAGCTTCAATCCTGATTACGTGCAGTAGAACTTCAATCTTGGTTACGTGTAGTCAAACTTTAATCTTGGTTACAAGATTGAAGAGGCTGCTTCAATCTTGGTTAGTGCAGTCGAACTTCAATCTTGGTTATGGGATTGCAGAGGCTGCTTCAATCCTGGTTACGTATAGTCGAACTTCGCCTGGTTACGTGCAGTGGAACTTCAATCCTAGTTACAGGATTGCAGAAGATGCTTCAATCCTAGTTACGTGTAGTCGAACTTTAATCTTGGTTACGGGATAGCAGAGGCTGCTTCAATCCTGGTTGCCGCAGATGGAGAAGCAGATTGCTTGCCGAGCTGCTCCTGAGGGTTGAGGGGCCGAGGAGGGGTCCTTGATGTGCAGGGGAAATGAGGGTGCACTGGCGGTGGCGAGGCTAGCATTGGCTACGGGCAACGGAGGTGTCAGCGGTGGCTAGGGTTTTTGGGATTTCAGGTTTATGGCTTTGTGTTGATAACGTGTTTAAGAAAACTGAAATTGGGAGAGAATTGAGTCGTACTTTCATTGATAATAGAGACATCTTTATATAGAGAATTACAAGACATAGAATCAGAGTTGAACAAGGAAAGATAATCATACAATTAATTAGATATCTATGAATATCTCCGAGAATATCTCTAATTCAAAACCCTATTACAACTAGGTCAAGTAACCTAGAATTTGGGCCAGACACACATTCTAGATTTATTTGAACAAATAGGTCTTTTTTTCTTTTTTAGGTCCTGCATTTTTCATATTAGGAAAAGGTGAAGCAGATGTAGCAGCAAGAATGGAGGACTTGAAAGTGAAGGTTTTGCCTTCAACCAAGACCCTTCTGCCCTGAAACTTGAAACTTGGTGCTTCAGATTGCACCGTAATGCTGCCCTCCAATGTCTTCCCCTCCAATATCTTGGTGGCAGTACATGCACCTGTTGGATGAAAGATGATCAGGTTGCAATCCATACACCTCTTAGTTAGGTTTTTGAAATCATAGGAGATTTCCTCTTCCACAACAGCGACAATCTTCAATCATTTTTTCATAAATATAGCTTGGAAATATCATGCCTCACTCTAACCCTAATTTCATGTTAATTTGCTGGAGAAAATCCAATTCAAGAGGTTTGCCAGCCACATATGCAATATCTTAATAATTTCTTTCACTTCAAAAATAGGAGGAACGTTTGTGATACGTACACAGTAAGAATTCAAATGAATTCTTCAGTTGGAGTGACACCACCCTATACTCCATCAGTACTATAGGTGAATGGGCATAGATTTAAGTGATTTAATAAAAAAAATTATAGATTTATAACGTCTTTCTGTAAATTGTGTATATATGCAAAAAGATAAGGCGGTGAGTGGTAAAGCTCTTAGAGTCAGTATTCAGGAGAGCAAAAGGCAACTGAATCTACATTCTCGACATGAATGTGAAGGAAAAATTCTTTAGGAGTCCATCAAGTCCAATCCCTAACCAAGCGAGTGAGTGACATTGATTTTGATTTTGATTCAAATTAAGATCATGTTTTTTCCAATGAAGATTACACTGATTCAATTCTTGGGCTTAAAGTATAAAATCAGCTGTATCTCCATTTACTATGTTTGATAAGATAAAAGACGAGAATGTATTGTTTTTTGTCATTGAGCCAAAAGTAGTCATGATTTGTTTAGTTCATGTTGGTAAAATAACAGAATGAATTGTTAATTGCATTTTAATACCTTATAGTTTTCTTCTTCACTTTATATTCTACTGCATGCCATGACTCATTTGCCTATTTCAGTGATCTTGATGATAATCTTGTTTTCCATTGAATCTATGATGAATTGAATGAGAAATTGATGATTTTCTATTGAATGATAACATTAAAGATGTTTAAACCTTTGTAGTGTTATTTGAATGAAAGAGGATAATGGGAAAATGATTAGGACTTTAATACTTGTAAGGGAGGCTTCAATGAACAACCTAAGCCCAACTCCAAACTACTTGTTATTTTTATTTACTACATATAGCTTAGTTTACTTTGAAATCATTTACTTTAATTCGGTTCACCACTCAAACAAACGACCATGTTTCTACCTCCATATTGCACATATTCACCATGAGTCTAGGCCTCCTTGTAAGCCTAGGCTTATGATTGTACATTTGTACATTCTAGCTTTGCTTTAGGTTAACACCGTAGTTAGTAAAAAGACTCCAATCCTTGTAGGTTTGACAAGCTTTCTTAAATCTATATACTATTACTTGTACTCCCTATACATGAGGTTGGCTATTTGACTAACAAGTTTTTAGTGTCCTTGCCAGGGATTGGAGTAAAGTCCAATTCCTAGCTTGGTTTACCTTAGGGATAGGTAGAAATTTTACTTATTTTTGTTGTTTTTGTTTTTTTTTTTTACCACTGGTTTTTGTGAAGGAGTACCTTGGTGGAAAATGGAGATTACCTGGTCTTCAAACTCAAAATTTTATATCCTTATGAGTTATGAGTAATCAGAGAGTGAACTTCATATGGACAGAAAGATACGGATGTCTACTTTGTGTAGTACTTCGTGGATCTTCATTTGCATTTCTTTAAAGCAATTGAGCAATTTATGCTAATTTGACTGAAATGAGGTCAATTAGTAGCAAAACAGAATCTGATTGAAAAATCAATTGACTTTGGAAGGACACAATTTTTAGCTCAAGATGAACCATAGAGTGTGCCATATATGGATGGAAGGCTCTACATTTGTATCCTCCAACTGACCTTACAGATCTTAGTTCTGAGTTTTGTAGAAGTTGCGGTTTCAGTTTCAGTATAGAAAGAAAGAGTGAGATACAACAGTTTTAGTACTGCTAGGTTGAAACTATTAATTTTCTGCTGAACCAATTTTCTATAATTGAGCACTTTTATGAAAGAGTATGGATGGCAAGTGTTTACATCTTTTTTTTTTTGGTGACTTATGTTTATCTTGGTGGTCTTCAAGGGGGAGCATTTCTAAACTCTTGCATTTAGTTTATGTTTTATGTTCATGTGATTATGTTTACTTGTTTTTGTCATTGTGATAAGTTTTTTAGTTTTCTTTCTCCCCATACTTGGACCTTTCATTGATACACTTTGTAACATTTCGAAAAATGATAAGTTGAAGTTTTAAGGGAAGGTTTAAGTTTAAACCCTTGGAAAATTGAATGAAAAGTTGAAAAAGAGATAAATTTTTTGAAAATTCCCAGTGCGATCGATCGTTACTTTTGTGCGATTGGTAAACCGCAAAGCTTTTGACTCCTATAAACAATCAATCGTTTCCCCTATTTTTCCATTTCCCCCTTATTTTTTTGTTTTTGTTTTTAAAACCCCACCCCATTCCCACCCTTGATGGGGCTCGAACTCCTGACCTCTTATATATGAGACCAAAGCCTTACCACCCCACCAAACACACACACCCTTATTTTCAAGCCTTCTATCTTTATATATGTCTAGGTCCCTTCAATACCCATGATGAGACTTGAGTTGGATATAAATATGGGTTAGGAATCATGTTTGGGTCTAATGAACTTTATTTTTCATAATACATTATTATGAATCATGTGTTTGATTTCATTTGTACCTACTCTTGTGTGTCAATGCATTGAAATGGAAAAAAGCATAGTGAGTATAGTACTTGAGTTTAAATTAAGTGCATGCATAGTTCTAAGCACTAAATTCTTCGTAAGTGTAACATCTCACTTGAGAGTTTTTGTTTGTGTTCACACTCTCCTTTGTTGAAATTATGCATTTATGGTTAACCGGAAAATAATAAATGATGAGTTTTCTAATTTTTTTCTTCTTTCATAATAGCAACTCATAATTATAATTACTAGTCTTGAAATCTTCCTTGAGTCAAACTCATGACCTCCTACTTACAAATGAGAGAATTATGCCACTAGGCATGAATTTTCTAATTTTTTTTAATAACCAAAACAAAAGTAGGTCTAAATTACAAACACCAAATTGTTTGAAAATAAAGATAGTAAATCCAAAATACTACTAATTTAACCGCCTATATAACTGAGGAGAAGTTTGCAGAGATTGTAGACCCTTGTGTGCCAATCAAGACCATCATATCAGAGGAGCCAGTCCAATTGAATTCAATGAGAGTGTGCAAACTGATGATTGTGGCTGGGTCAACAACATTCATGGTATATGATATGGGGTGTGCAAAATTCGGTATTGTTTAGTCTTGGGACATACTAGATAAGTTGGAGTCCCGTTCCCTTGGTCAACATTTGGTCACTTATCATCCGATTGAAATCAGACGGTTGACAAATAAGTGATGAAATATGGGATGAGATTTGTCAACCGTCCGATTTCAATCGGACGGTAAGTGACCAAATAATCTCTGGTCATCAACTGACCAGGGGAACAGGGCTGAGATAAGTTGACATCCTTGACATTGCGCACAATTAATATAGTGCTTTGTTATGTACACCGTTCACAAAGGCGCCACTAGGGCTGTAAAGATGCGTCCAAAATTCTAGCAACTTCATTTAGGAAATTAATGATTGATGAATTATTTGAGATTATAAAAGTAAGATTTGTCAACTATAAAGGAGGTGAAAGAATGATTAAATTCAGTTTAGTCCCTTAAATTTTAATCACGTTGGTCCTTGCACTTCTAATTTCCATCACCCGGATCTAAATTTCAAATTTTCTTCCAAATTTGACGTAATTTGCTGAGTTGGAGCAGAAATAGAGTCCTACTTTTCAGCTTTTCAACCCTCCAAGAAAGCTAAATTCCCAAACTTACCTTTGGGCTAAATTCACAACAACAAAAAAATAATATTTGAAGTCCTGCTTCGTTCGAAACGCGCCCATCCATTTGGTGTGATTTGCAATTCTGGAATCCATTCGTCATCTTGGGTATCATCATTTTGCCTATATATATATATTCAACAATTACCAAAATCAAAAAAAAAAAAAAAGAGACAGTAAATCAATGAATCCATATGATGTCCCAACACAATCCACCAACTTCAACTAGTATTGAACTGCTTAGCATTCAACTCAAACAGATTCTTTCACAAGAAACTAAAACTCTGTTTCTCTAAACACAAAAATCCAGCCACTAATATTGGCATAACCATTAAAACATACTCCAAAATACACAATTGCAGATAAAATCAAAATCGGGAAACATAGTAGCAAAGACTATTCAGAAAAACAAAGAACACCAAGTGAAAAGTCTAATCTTTGGGCCAATCAGAGGCGACCCTCAGCTTAAGCATATCGACTGTGGAGTCCGATGAGTAGCTGAACAGCCTAATATCGGAGCCATCGTACAGCCTGAACTTTATGTCCAACCAAATTCTCCTCCGACATCTCAAAGCTTCTGACTTTTTTGACCTCCACTGATCAAATCCTCCAATTGATCAATACCCATAACAGCTTTTTGAATTCTTAAGCAGACCCTATTCTTCTTTTGATCACCCTAAGCAAAATCCTTTCATTCTCGGCTTTTTTCTTTTCTTTTTGATTTTTTGTTTGGATTGACCATTTAGGGTTGTTAAACAGCGACAAGCGTGGCCCGTGGCCCATGATAGGAGCATTTTAATGTGATATTTTAATAGTTAATTCCTCACATTTTGCTTAGTTAATTCCTTAACTGAATCGATTTTTAATTCAATTTCTATTTTTAGGTACATTGGAGTAGATGAAGGTGAAATGAGCGTTAGGTCCATAATTACCTGGAAATGATGGAGAAAAATGGAAATGTACTAAAAGATCAATTTTACACATATTCCTACTCCGGCTAGGAGAAACCAAGCCAAGCAAAGAAGAAGGAGCGGCCGCCTGACCAAATGAACTTCAAATGAGCTGAAACCTTCCAGATCCATTCTAGACACCCAAAGGAACATTTCTTATGAAGAGTGCCAGATCAAAATATGAGTAGAAGGCCTTCAAACAATCAGCCCAATTTTCTACATAAGCAAAACCGGAAAACTGGACCTGTAAGAGGTCCAGCAGCATTTCCGGCCCAACCACATGGCAATACATTCTGAAATTTTACCACAATGATCTACACTCATAGTGGAACATTTCATATGAAGAAGTCAAAGGCTAAAACTGAGTTCTTAGTGGAGATAAAAATTAAAGGAATAAAGGAAGAGAAAGTGCTCTCACCTAACAAATCCACTAAGTGTTTAAGTGCTCTCACCTAACAAATCCACTAAGTGTTTAAGTGCTCAAACCTAACCCATTATGATTTGTTTAAAGGCCAAATAGTGTTGCTTGGAAGCCTATAAATAGAGGCAAAAACAAAGACACAAACATCTTCCTTCATCCATCTCATCTTCTTTGTCTCTCCATTTCCTTTCCATTTTCCTTTTCCATTCTCTAGTTCTTAGTTTTGCATTTTCAAGTAAAGAGAAGAAGAAGAAGCCGTGAGGACATAGCCTCCATCGTCCACCTTGAAGACTTGCTTCCAAGATTCAAGAATCCATAACGTTTCATCCTTCATCCCCATCTCCATCTCACGGTGTAATTCAACCTCTTTCTTTGTAATCTTGCTTAGTTTCGTGATAATTGTTTTTAGTTGACATTTATGTTTGAACAAGGTTTATATTCTGAAATTTTATGATTGAATAAAGAATTTCGATTCTTATGTTGTGATTCCAAAGTTGCTTATGTGAGTTTGTTCGATTGAATTTGCTTGATAGAAAACTTTTATATGTTTATCTTATTTGGGTCGACACTTATAGGATTTGCATGTAATTGGTGCTAGGTTTAAGAACATGAAATCGACTTTTCGTTTTGTGTAAACTTGAATCAAAGTAGTAAAGGTTTTGGACAAAAATCGAATTCAATTGAAGAGGATTGCAATTAGGTGAACTTATTCATACTAAGTTGTACACTTGAGTTGATAGCCTTTCTCTATGTGTAATGCGTTAAACATGACATGATTGACTAGCTTTCTAGGGTTTGATTGCATGTTTAATAGGATTAATCTAGGTGCTTTCGCTTAGGTTAATTAGCATTGAAAAGTAAAAAATGGGAATTCATTTGCTTTCGAATGTTTCACATGATCAACTCCTTTCACATGACTTGGAAGAACAATGTAGGGTTAATTCGAATTCAATGATAAACTTGGGTTTAATCTTTGTTTCTTATGTTTCATTCTTATACATGTGTTTTTATATTTTCTTTATTTTAATTTTCAATTCTATAATTCTTAAACCCCCCCCCCCCCCCCTTATTTTTGTTCACTTGTATATATTTATTCTTTATTTTATTTTTTGTAAATAATACTTTTCTTTATTTGTTTCACAATTACAAGTGTACCCTCAATCCCCGGATAGAACGATCCCTATTTGCTTATACTACTAACGATATTTTCAGGGTTAAATTGTGCGCTTCCAAAAGGCGGCATCAGCCCACCATTGTACCGATACTGTCCCAACTTAACCACCTGTTAGGCCTGTTAGGTGTTGAGTTTTAATCACAAAAGGCCTCGGCACAATTGGGTGGGATCCACCCACTTATAAGTTATATTTTATTTGTCACTTTTCCAATGTGGGATATTTCCTCTCCAACACGCCCCCTCACATGCAACCTAACTCTAGATCTTCACGTGAAATTAATTAATCCAACTTCCACATTGGAAATTGGGACACAAATCTCATATCGGAGACTTGGTCGATACAATCCAAGGCCCACATTGGACACTTGGTAATTTTGATGGCAATACAGTGAACCCCAATTTGGGCTCATGATACATGCCTACGTGGAGACGCAATTGGAGAAGGACCCACTCTGATACCATGTTAAACAACGACAAGCGTGGCCCGTGGCCCACCATTGTACCGATACTGTTCCAACTTAACAACCTGTTAGGTGTTGGGTTTTAATCACAAAAGGTCTCAGTACAATTGGGTGAGATCCACCCACTTATAAGTTATATTTCATTTGTCACTTTTCCAATGTGGAATCTTTCCACTCCAACAAGGGCGAGCTCGGGGAGGACGTGAGTGGCACGCTTGGCGGCGTTTCGATAAGCTTTTATCCAGGAAAAGGAAATTAAAGTCTAGAACTTGAACCTGCTCGGTGACCTGAAGCAGGAGAGAGCCAAGAGTCAATCACCACAGAGAGAAGACGAGGACGACGTCGCCGATTTTGATCGGGGAGGAGGACGAGGAGCGAGATGGCGTGGTCGTCAATATAGAGAAGAAGAGAGAGAGAGAGAGAGAGAGAGAGAGAGAGAGAAGAAAAAAGAGAAAATATAGAGATTGTTTTAAAATAGAAATTATATTATATTAGACATGTCTATTTTGCCCTTCTTAGGGGTTTAAAATCTGAAAAGTGGGCCCTCATGTCGATGCCACATCAACTCGTGACATTATGATTAGAGCAAATTTTGAAGTTTGGATCCGGGTGATGGAAATTAGAAGTGTAGGGACCAACGTGATTAAAAAAAAAAAAAAGGACCAAACTGATTTTAGCCCCAAAGTTTTAGGGACTAAACTAAATTTAATCCGTGAAAGAATATGTTCACTTCTCGTAATGTCTGAACTGTTTTTTTTTTTTTTTTTTTTTTTAAGATACAAAAGTGTTTGAACATTGTTTATTATCCGAATATGTGATACTCTAAAAAATTATCAGAATTTGTAATTTGAAAAAAGAAACCAATATTCCAAATTTGGAATTGGAATGGAAATATCCCTCCGGACTTCATAAATTTTTTATCCGATCTGTCCGAAACACTCCCCTAGATTTAAGTGAACTAATAAAAAAAATCACAGAGTTATAACGTCTTTCTGTAAATTGTGCATACATGCAAAAAGACAAGGTAGTGAGTGGTAAAGCTCTCAGACTCAGTATTCAGGAGAGGAAAGGCAACTGAAGCTACATATATGCTCGCCATGAATAAGAAGGAAAAATTCTTCAGGAGTCCCTCAAGTCCGATCCCTAACACCAAGCGAGTGAGTGATAATGATTTTGATTTTGATTCCAATTAAGATTATGCTTTTTCCTATTAAGATTAAACTTTGATTCTAAAGAGTACAAAATCTGCTTTGTCTCCATTTACTATGTTTGATAAGAAAAAAGGAGAGAATCTATTGTTTTTGTGCCATTGAGCCAAAAGTAGCCATGATTTGTTTAGTTCATGTTGGTGAAATGACCAAATAAACTGTAAATTCTATTTCAATACCTTATCGTTTTCTACTTCACTGTGTATTCTATTTCATGCCATGACTCATTTGCCTATTTCAGTGATCTTGATACTAACCTTGTTTTCTATTTACTCCATGATGAATTAAATGAGAAATTAATTGATGATTTTGAACAGAAAGTTGCAGCTGGTGGTAGTTCCCAAGATCATGAAGGGTAGGTAAATTTTTCTAAATGTTCTGCAAATTATCTTTAATACCTTTTTGCTTGAAGCATCTAATGTGATCTCTTGATTGATCGATCAAGTAGCTACAAATGTAAGAAAACGAAGCCTAATTATCATGAAAAGCCTTCCATAAGAAACAAAGTTCAAGATATCCTGGCAAATCTAGAAGCCAAAAGCCCATTCTTTTTGAAGTGTATGATACCTTCTGATGTTGTCAAGAACAAATCTAGTTTGGTAAGTCTATAACTTTAGCCGTGCACCAAGTTTGAAGTACTGTGTTTGAAGATATGCTAATCCACTTAGTTGTCTTGTTGACAGACGTTGCCCAAGCAATTCTGCATTGAATATTTGCCAAAACATGATAGAAAATTAATCTTGGAACATGAAAGTGGAAGAGAATATATAGTGAATTATCTTGGGAAATATAGACGACTGAGTGGTGGGTGGAGAAGGTTTTGTACCGATAGCAGATTACTTGAAGGTGATCTCTTAGTTTTCCAGTGGGTGAGGCCTTTGAGGTTTAAGGTATGCCACTTTTTTTTTTTTTCTTTTTAACATAACTTTTGTAAGTTTCACAGGAACTACTTGTTTTTTTTTTTTTGGACAATGGAACTACTTGGTTCTTAATATCCTCAAATTGATTTGACATATTCGATTTTCCTGTAAAGGTTTACAAAGTCGAACAAGAGACTCTGAATGAAGTTAATGCTGCCTTTACCCTGTTGGGGTTGAGTCTATAATCAGGACCAGCTACTGTTGAAGATGATAGAAGTAACTGAGAAGTTCACCTGTATTCTGAATGATAATGGAAGACTCTTCTTCTTCTTCTTCTTCTTCAAAAATTGGTGTGCTAGCTAGTTTAGGGTATGACCCAAGTAGACAGATGTAAAAAGACCTTAAATGGTTTCGAGGAATTTAGTTTTTCGTTTGTATAAATTTTTCATATGTAGGAGCTCCACATACTATAGCTCGTTCTAAAATGCAATTTACGCATATATGTGGTTGATAGCACTGCGGTCTATTAATAATTTGCTAATCTTGGGTACAATATTTAAATCTTTTTACAAAGTATTTGAGTTTAAGTATACTAGTTATGATTATATCATGCATTAATATTGGTAACCTGGTCTTGGAGTGGTATGTAATGTTCTGATAACTTAAGTTTTTGCCATATTCTGCTTAGTAAGTGAGCACATAATGAATTATATCAAAGTTTGGAAAATGAAACTCCTAAACTACAATATCTGAATAGAGAAGAGCTCATAATTAATATGAAATTTCCATGCTTTATAAATCGTTGTCATGGATTTCGTCTACAGCAATAACGTATTTCACATCAAGTAGATTAATTGGATAAAGAGATAAACTTACTCCATGCATTGGTAAATTAACTCGGCTTAATTTTGAGCTAGGATCTGATTATATGGAGTTAGTCTACTAACTGCTAGAGAAAGTTGGTTTATCTCTGATGTACCACTACGTTAATATGCCATTATTTTTTCTTTGTCATTTGTTCAAGTAAGAAGTAGTGAGATTTTGATTCTAGCCACTTACCCTACACATACTTGTTCGATACTCCTTCTCTTTTAGATACTAAAATTTCTACACCTGTTTGAAGTTTTATTAAAATGGCTCAACAATAAATCATGACAAGCCGTTCAGTGGATACATTGGGTACCACCAAATGAGCGTTCAACATGTTCGTGGAACTCCACGTTCAATGTGCGAACACTGTGTTGGTTATTTAATGAATTAAAATGTGGCCAGGAGAGGGGCAGCAATGCCTTGTTGGTTGTCCCGTTCCCCAACAGATTAATTTCTAGGCCTAGGAAGCCTTACGGATACTGCAAACAATCCGAAAAAAGAGTGTCAAAAAAAAATAGCTCAACAATAGTTTGCGCGGTTCTCTCATTTATATGATTCCTTTAAGAGTAATTATTATGTGGTCTCAGACCACCACATGAATTATAATATTGTGGTATGGCCCCTGGATCAATAATATCACTCGAATTCGGTGAGAACCAATGCAGGATAAAAAAAGAAAGATTACATTTAGGGAACCAATCAAGAACAAGTACATGTCATATGGACCAACGATGTGTACCATGGTCCGAGAACATATATATACAGATTCTATCTAGAGCGTGGCATCGCTTTGAAATTTCAGAGCGAGGTTAGGGTATATGGTCACTTTTCGGTCTCATATCCACATCTCAACTGTTCAGTTTTTAGGTACTTATGTATAGATCATTTCTACAAAATTTCAACAAAATTGATAGTCTTTAAGTTATCTAACTCGCTTAAACCAATGGACGAACTGAATCTGTCCAACCTGAACCGTACTAGCTTAAAGGCAGTTATCAATGCCTTAGCGACCATCAATTTGGCTGAAATTTTGCAGAGATGATCTATACATTAGTACATAGAAACTGAAGAGTTGAGATGTGAATATGGACCAAAAAGTGACCCTAAACCCTAACCTCGCTCTGAATAGGATCTGTGTGTGTGTGTGTGTGCATATATATATATATATATATATATATATATACAGAGCCCTTCTAGTGAGGGATCCCTTTTTTAGGTATTTTATAGGGATAGGGCATTAGACCAACTTTTCGATCATATTTTGGCATCTTAACGATTCAATTTTTATGTCCTAATGTGTAGATCACTTATGCAAATTTTTAGCTAAATCGATTATCGTCAAGGCATTCAAAACTGCGATTTAAAATTATAAGTATGAATGGTTCAGGTTTGACAGATTTGGTTTGTCCATTGATTTAATTTAGTTTGATATATTAACGATCACCGATTTGGTTGAAAATTTGCAGAAATGATCTACATATTAGGATCTAAAAATTGAACGGTTGAGATGCCGAAATGTAATCGAAAAGTTTGTCTAATGTCTATCCCTAGAAAAGACCAAAAAAAGGATCCCTTAGTGGAAGGGCCCTATAAAATATATATATATATATATATATATATATATGCATGAGGGTCCTTCTACTAAGGAATCCATTTTTTGGCCATTTTAAGGTATTCCTTGTGGAACATACTTTTCGATTGTATTTTGGCATCTCGACGGTTCAGTTGCTAGGTCCTAATGTATAGATTATTTCTGTAAATTTTCAGCCAAATTGATGATCGTTAAGGTATTGAACTAGATTAAATCAATGGACGAACCAAATTTGTCCAACCTGAACCATTCTTGTTCATAATTGTAAATCGTAGTTATGAATGCCTTAATAATTATCAATTTGGTTGAAAATTTGCAGAGTTGATCTATCATATATATGGGCAAAATTCTGTTTAGTCCCTGAAGTATGACTTCGTTCTCGTTTCAGTCCCTGCCTTTCTAATTTTATCCCAAAAGTCCCTGAACTCAAATTTTAAGTCCAACTGATCCATTCCCCCCATTTCATCCGGTTGTGTGCTTACAAGTCAGTTTTCCACTAGCCAGCTCAGCGCCACGTAAGACGCCAATTTTATAAAGTGATGAATTTTCCCTTGGCCCCTATTACGGTAGTTTGAGGCGTAGCAATAACCCGTAATTCCCCTCAAACCCTAAAATTTGAAAGCTCGACCTCTCCCAAACCTGCAATCCCTAAACCCTTCATCCCCAAATCCCTAATTCTAATTTTGATCTCGTTCAATTCGAAACCAGTACACCTGAAAGTGAAGTCCGGCTAGAATAGTGAACGAAACTGATCCGAGTTGGAACCTAATAAATAGAGGTGGCGACATGGTGGTGAAGGACGTCGATGTTTGGGTTCCCCGAGATGAAGGAGGAGAGAATGATGAGCTCCCTAATTATGGTGAGTTTTCGATTGCGTCCAATCTGCTGCGATTTGTGTGTACGGATTGATGATATGATATTCATTTCTAGGGTTTTTGAAAAAAAAAAAATTAGGGTTTTAAATTTACAGGGTTTGTGGATGACTATGTAACAGTTTTTGGTCGCAATATTCATTTTCGAACGATTGGTGTTGGATTTAAAGGGTTCTACTATGGTTTGTTGGGGTCGATTTGTAGGGTTTCCAAAAAGTTTGTGTCTTTTTAGCTGTTCGAGTTTCTGAGTTTGGGGATGTTTGTTTAGAGTTGAGATTGAGGGTTGGTGTGAGGTGTAAAGTATGAAAATGAGTGTTTGATATAGCTTGTCAAGCTGCTGGGTTGTTGAAACTGTGTGCATATGCTTTTAATATAGGCCAGGTTGTTGTTGAACTGATTTTGCCTTTCAATATTGGGTCCTAGTAATGTTGTGTGTGGTCCTAGTAAAGAAAGAATTGTTTAGTCTCCCATGTGAATGCTTTGGCTGTGTGTGGTCTTGTTGTCTGCTTGTTGTTATTTATCCCTTTTCTATTTTGTGTTATACCTCTTTTAAGAGGCAAAGAGTAGTGCTTGTGGAGTATTTATTAACTGTTAGGTAAAGTAACTAATGCTTTTCATTGTACCCATGCAACTCATCCAGACTATTTTACAGTGAAGATATTCCATGGAGGGCGTTTAAGTGGCAACAACTATGTTGGAGGTAAGGTTGATTACCATGACAATGTGGACAAAGATAGGATGTCCCTTGTTGAAGTTGATACTATGGTGAAGCAGCTAAATCCAAGATATGCAGATGAAAGGGTTGATTATTGGTACCGGGTTGGTGATGAAGGAGATGAGTTGATGAAGTTAGTGACTGATTTGGATGTGGTCACTATGTGTACTGCTGTTCCTTATTGGAGATTGATAATTCTATACTTGGACCACAAGGGACCAGAAGATATAGATGATGACTTGTTTATTTATGAAGACTTCTTTTTTAGTCAAGTTGGTAGCAGCGTTGTTATAGAAGAGCTACCCGATGAGCCTAGACCTAGACCTAACAAGGGAGTTGTGATTCGGGAGCTTGAAGACCATGTGCCTACCCAAGCTAGCAATGATTGTGAAGTTAATCCAAAGGAAAAAGGGAAACAGAAGCTGCTGGAGTATACAATACCATCTGATAAGGGTAAGGAAAGTGGTAAGCAATGTCCAAGAAGTATAGGGCAATGTTCAAGTGGTGTGCAAGGTTCAAGAAGTATAAGGTAGTCAAGTGTTGAAGTAGGTTCAAGTGCTGTAGGAGTAGGTTCAAGTGTTGTAGGGCAGTCAAGTAGTGGTGCAGATAATGAAGGGAAAGGGCTGCAAAGTGTTGACCTTCTAGATTATCTTCAGTCATATGGTGGTGGTGAGGGCAGTGAGGTTGACCATGAAGACGAAGATAGGACAGCTAGAGGAGAGAGTAGGGGTTCAGACAATAGTGAGGATGAAGATTACGATCCTATAGCAGATGATGATGAGGACTATGTCAAGTATGGGGTAGATGATGATGATTGGTTGGATGATGTTGAGCATGAAGAAGCTTCACACAAGAAAGGAGAGAGTGAGGGTACTATTGGACAAAGGACTAGTGTGCAACATGAGGAAGAAGATTTTGAAGATACTGAAGACATGTTTGCTGAACAAGAGTTTGATGAAGAACCACCTAATTACATTGTCAACTCGGATGGAGAAAAGGAGGAGATAGGGTTGTACTTTAACCTTAAAACTGATATGAGAAGGCTTGTTTTCAAGTTGGGGAAGATGTTTGGCACAGTTCAGATTTTGAGAGATGCTCTTAGGGAGATGGTTGTACAAGGTGGCTGGGAGTATATTATTTTGAAGAATGACAAAGTAAGACGAAGGGTCATATGCAAGGAGGAAAACTACCTTTTCAAGTTGTTTGCTTCAAAAATGCAGCATGAGGATACTTTGATGATCAAGGGTTACAATCTAGTCCACAATTGCACAAGGAAGTATAACAACCGGATGGTGAAACAGAGATTCTTAGTAGCAAAGTTCAAGGACCAGATTGCTCTTAATGAACATTGGAAACCAGGTATATTTACTTCAACAGTTCATGGTTTCGATTTCTTTCTTATAAGCTGTTTGAATGTGAGTTTAATCAAATTGTCATTTGGTGTTGCAGATTCACTAGCCAGAATAATGTTTGCCAGTATTAGAGCAAGGGTTTCAAGCCAAATGGCTTATAAGGTTAAAAGGGCAGCCTTGCTAGAAGTTGACGGCTCTATAAAGTATCAATTTTCAAGGTTAAGGGACTATGGAAATGAGCTTAATAGGGCTAATCCAGATACTACCATCAATATTAAGTGTGATTTCAGCACTACTTCTAAGAATCCGGTCCTCAAAAGAATGTACATTTACTTGGGAGCCCTCAAGAATGGAATCAAGGTTGGATGTAGAAGTGTGATTGGCTTGGATGGTGCACACTTGAAAAGTGCTTTTGGGGGACAGCTTTTGACAGCAGTGGGGTTGGATGCCAATAACACAAGTTGGGTGATTGCATATGCAAATGGTTGAGATGGAGAATAAGGACTCATGGATCTGGTTTTTGGAACTATTATGCAAGGACTTAGAGATTGAGGAAGATGGAGCTGGATGAGTTTTTATTAGTGACAAGCAGAAAAGGCTCAAACCTGCATTTGAGGAGGTGGTCCCAAGTGCACATATCAGGTTCTGTGTAAGGCACATGTAGACTAACTTTACCAAACTTTTCTCTGAAAAAGTGATGAAGGACCATATGTGGAAGTGTGCCAAGTCCACTACTATGCCTTACTATCTTAATACATGGAGGAGATGAAAGTCCTTGATGAGGATGCTTACAATTAGATGACAGGTATTTGAATACAATCTATTTGTACAAGTATAGGTTTTATTTTGTTTTCAATTTTTATATACTGTTTTGGTTTTGCAGAGGATGAGAGGCCTCCCAAATATTGTTGTAGGGCTTTCTTCAACACAACTAGTAATTGTGACATTATGGACAACAATCTATGTGAGAGTTTCAACTCATGGATTGTGGAAGTTAGAAAGAAGCCACCAGTCACCATGTTTGAAGAAATAAGATTGAAACTTATGAAAAGGATTCAGCTGAGAAGGGCAAAAAATGGAGGCTTATGAAGGAAGTATCTGCCCCAAGCCAAGGCAGGTGTTAGAGAAGAGTAAGGCGAAGGCTGCAACCGATTGCCCTCCTACATTCAATGGTGGGGATGAAGCTGAGGTTGAGAATATAGAAGGAAACAAGAATGTTGTGAATCTAAGGTTGATGACATGCAGCTGCAGGAGGTGGGATTTGACCGGAATCCCATACAAACATGCAGTTTCAGCTATAAACTTTAGGAGGCAAGACCCTGATGAGTATGTTGCCGATTGTTATTTCAAGAAGAGGTATATGGCTATCTACAACAATTTCATCAAGGCTGTTAACAGCATGGACTTGTGGGGAAGATGTGAAGATCACCAATCTTACCTCCAGCATATTCAAGGCAGCCGGGTAGGCCTAAGACACAAAGGATTAAGGATTCCTCTAAAAAGCTTCAAACAGCTGAGGGTAAGCTTGGAAGGCAGCAGAGATCCCTCAAGTGTGGGAATTGTCACCAAGTAGGCCATAATGTTAAAACTTGTCAAAAGCATTTGTTGCCAAAGGAAAACAAGAAGAAAATGGTCAACAATGAAGAAGGTCAAAGTTCTGATCAGGTATTTTTGATTTTGGGATGCTTTGAACTGTTTTCATATGACAAAGAAATGTCAATTTCTAACACAATGAAACTGTTATTGCTTGCTGCAGGCCAAGAGAGGGAAGAAATGTTCTATGTCTGCAAATGAATTGAGGAAGAAAGCAAGGGAGAGAGCAGAGTATCAAAGAGTAAGATTGTCTTCAGTTATAATGTTTACCTGCTATTTGTTTGACCATTTGGTCACTTGATTTATTGGTTATTTGTGTAGAGAAAGTTTGCTGCTGCCAAAGCTGCAAAGCTAGCAGCCAATAGGTCTTCCCCATCCACATCAAGGCCTGCACAATCTACATCAAGGCCTGCACAATCTACAACCACACCTACAAGCTCCAGGTCAGCCCAAGTTGCATTTGCCCCAACCAGACCTACGAGTTCAAGGCCTCCACAACCTTCAACATCATCAAGCAAGCAGGCCGCAACTTCAATAAGGACATCTTAGAGGATCAGAGAAAGGTCAGTTACAAGAGATAGAAAATAGGAAGTATGACTCAATTCTAGCATAGGCAGTAATTTCATTATTGACATCCTTTTTGTGCAACTATGTGCTGTGTCACTTAGTTGCTAGCTCTAATCTTTTGTGAAGATGATTAGAGCTATATTTCAAATAGATCTGGACAATTTGTGAGGGATGTAATGCTCTAATTTTTATTTTTGCTATGTTAGAGCTTTTTCATTAGGTTGCTGCAAATACTATGCCTATTATGAATGGAAGTGTTCTTATTTTTAAGTTCATGGATTTTTATGAGTGAATGCTTTTGCTGATGAATTGTGGTTGTTAATGAATCGAGGAGCAAGATGAATTGTGGTGTTTGTTGTTGATGAATATTTAAGGGTCTATAGTATGGTATTTAATCATTTTGGACGGAATTTAGTGAGAAACTAAAACAGGGGCAAATTCGTCACTTTATAAAATTAGCGTCTTACGTGGCGCTGAGCTGGCCAGTCAAAAACTGACATATCAGCACGCAACCTGATCAAATGGGGGGAATGGATCAGTTGGACTTAAAATTTTGAGTTCGGGGACTTTTGAGATTAAATTAGAAAAGCAGGGACTGAAACGAGAACGAAGTCATACTTCAAGGACTAAACAATAGTTAGCCATAAATATATATATAGTTAAATACTGTTTACTCCCTATACTTATAGGGTTTCATCGTTTCAGTCCCTGACCTTCTAATTTCATCTAAAAAGTCCCTGAACTCCCAATTTTCTCCCAATTGGTCCCTGCCGTCAAAGACTCCGTTATTTTGCTGACCTGGCAGTGGTTTTCCCCCTAAAAAGTCTATTACACCCTCACTTATTTTATTTTTTTTAATTAATTTTATTCTCTCTCTCTCTCTCTGTTTTTTTTTCACCTCTTCTTCATCCACACAGAGCGTCTTCCTCCTCTTCCAAAAACAAACCCAAAATAAACCCAGATCTTTCTCATCTCTAGACCTTCGACGATGTTGAACAATTGAAATTGAACAAAAACCCCAAACTCCAACCGTGAACAACTACAAGAAGAAGAAGAAGAGCCCCAAAACGACGAAGATGCCCCTTTTCTCTCTACCTTCTTCTTCACACCCAAATTAATCACCATAACCACCACTGAGCTCTCTCTCCATACCCAACCACCAATCCCATTGCAATCAACACCAAGCCTAAATGCCTTCATATCTTCATGAAATTACCCTTTACATTCTCAGGAAACCCACTTATTCACTTTAGATTTACTAGGCCTGATCTGGAAATACATAGTGGAGAATGAACAACTCTTTCATTCTTACGATACTCTGCTCGTTAGCTAACTTCGGCGGCTAAAAACTCCATCTTCTGTCGCTCAGATAGTCACGACTTCTACATAAAAGTTGTTCAAAATCGAGTCTTCTACATTGTATTGAATCTTCCAAAATCAAGGTAAAACCAATGACTGTTCATACAAATTCTGTTTTGAGATGAAATGATGAATTGACTCCAATTCGTATTTACATGTCCTATTTCCTTTCAAATCCAGACCCTCTTCGAAATGGGTCGAGTTCTTCTCTTGAGATTGAATTCAATTCATGAAGTACTCATTTCAATCTTGAGCAGGTTGAAGCCATTAAGGAGAGAGAGAGGCAAACAGAGAACATACGCAATCTGGGTACCTCGCCCCGCCCAGCCCAACACCAACGCCGCCCAACGCCGCCGAAACTCGCCTATCTGTTTTGGGTATTTGAGTTTTTGGTAAGGTTTTGTTGAGTGAAGTGTTTTGATTCAAAATCTCATTTGGGTATTTGAGTTTTTGTGAGGTTTTCTATCAAGATCGAATTTTTGGGTTTATGTTAGTTTTGGGGCACACATTTTGATTGGAACTGGGTTTGGTGTGGTTTGGAATGAAGAAAGTGATGGAACTGTACTCGATTGAGCTCACCAAGTTGTTAATGAATCGAAAAAATTGAACTGAATTAGGTGAGGTTGGTATTTGGTATTTGTGATTATATGGAAAGTGTTGATGTAATGAAAGTTGCATACAAGTAATTATAGTTCTTAATCATCGGACATGGTTTTGCAGCAGTTAACAAAATTCAGGATCTAGTGATGATTCTGGTCATGGGTATGCATATTCTCGGTCTAGCGAGAAGAAGTCGGAGGATGAGAGCTTCCGGATAATAGAGGGACTTTAACCAGACGGAGATAAACAGAGGAGGGGAGAGATGTGGAAGAAGAAGAGGTAAAAAGAAAAAAATGAAAAGAAAAAAAAAGAATAAAATTAATTTTTAAAAAAGAGTAAGGGAGGGTATAATAGACTTTTCAGGGGGGAAACAACCGCCACGTCAGCAAGATAACGGAGTTGTTGACGGATGCTTGACGACAGGGACCAATTGGGAGGAAATTGGGAGTTCAGGGACTTTTTATGTGAAATTCAAAGGTTAGGGACTGAAACGATGAAACCCTATAGGTATAGGGAGTAAATAGTATTTAACTCATATATATATATATATATATATCTAAAACCTGAACGGTTAAGATGTGAATATGTGATCAGAAAGTGGGTCTAATGAGTGATCCCTTAAAATGGCAAAAAAAAAAAAATGGATCCCTCACTAGAAGGGCCTTGTGTGTGTGTATCACTACTAGAATTATGCCATCAGAAATCAGCTAAAAACTGATGAGAAAAAAAATCACGACCTATGTCTTAGTGGGTGATGAGAAAGGTCCGGAAAATCCAGACATCAGTTTTTAGCCGATATCCAATATCAATATAGACATCAGTTACTCATTATAAATTGATGTAAATATGTTTAAATGATAACAAACTTGTATGTTTAACTATTGTTAAACCCTCATTTTATTGCCTTTAATGCTTAAAGAAATATAGATCCTACATCACAACTATGAATTTTAACATCGTTATTCAATTAAGAAACGATGACTGATACAGTTTCACACATCGGTTCCCATAAACTTTTCTTGTTATTCATGATTTTAACGCATAATTTGCCTCATATCCCACGATTTCAGATTTAGTATACACATTTTAATATTGTATGCACCGATATATTTACATATAATAACATCAGATTCTTGGAGAAAAACGATGTCAATTATTTCATAATACATCGATTCTGGTAAACTAACGATGTCCAATACCTTGTACTATATCGAATCATGTAAAAAAAAGATGTCCGTTGATTTTGGTAAGATCAGATTTCTCTTCTGCATCGATAACCATACTTATATTGGACATCGATCTCTATCTAAAACACGATGTGCAATAGTTTGTGGCACATCGATCTCATCAAGTACACATTACTCTTGAAATTTGGCTTACCTTCTGCAGTCTCTCTCTTTCCATCTTGTATTGCTCAAATAGGCTCAGCTTCTCTGCCACCTGAATTCAAATAGTAACTCATTTTTTAGTCTAAGAGCTGAAAAGTTGTACCCTCATACCATTGACAAACAACCACTAAAGTGCGAGTGGCACCAACCTTTCAACTCTTGTCAGTACTTAACAACCAATCCCATTCTTTGTAAAATAAACCCAAACTACAATACCATACTTAACAGCACTTGGATCTACAATCCCATTGCTCCGGGGCTCCTTGTCTTCCTTGTTCCTTCCTTTCGCAAGTCGTGCAATGGCAGAAGTACCTTGCAAGTAGAAGCTTAAAACTTTCTTTCAATCATTCCAGTTTGTCACAAGACAGAGAAAAGAGGGATCAAAACAATTCAGTAGCACATGCATGTCTGATAATCTAGAACTGGAAGAATAAAAATTTTCAAGAGAAAAAGGAGAAATGTAACTAGAGATGAGTTTCAGTACAAGTAGGATCGGCAATGATCGATCTAAAAGATGAGAAGTGCTTAACTTCAAATGGGATGACTTGTGTACTTCCTTTGAGTCCCATATACAATGAAGCAATCCAATATAGATGAGCATTTTTGAATTAATGCACCTTAAGAGGGGAGAGAAAGAACTCACCAAGTTAATACCAAATAGTGCTCTAAATTGCAAAGCAATTAGTTTCTACTCATGGTTGTTCAAGTATTTTTCAAGAAGTCACAATCATGGATAATATACATGTTAAGATCATCTCCAATGGAGTAGTTAAAATGCTTGTGCCAAATTCGAATTTGAAAGTTGATGTGTCAATTGTCATTTTTGACAAATTTCTACTTTAGTGGATAGGTTAAATTTAAATATTATTACATTATTTTTTTAGAATATTTTATAACAAAAATAAACCATTTTTCCCAACATCTCCCACTTCTTCTCTGTTTTTCTTGTTGTCGCACAACTCCACTGCATCTCTCTCTGGTAAGTGGTAATACACTGGTTTTGACAAAACATCAATTCCTTCTTCTTCCACATGTTTCGAACCCCAATTTCCAGATATGCCACACTTCTCATAAACTCAAATCCCAATTGATTCTTATTCACATACCCAATTCTCATAATCACAAAAAAAAGCTCAAATCTTTGGTGCTAAACAGCAAATCCTACCTGCAATATACCACCCCATCTTCAAATCCCGCCACCACTGAGACAAACATCTATCATGAAAGGTTTTTCATGAGTTAATTTGGTCTGAGTAGGATGAAAGAGAGAGAGAGTTTTAGTATGTTATTCTCTTATGATTTTATTAGAACTCTAGTCAAAATCGAACTCATTCATGGTGAACAACTACTCGTGGTGAGGTTGAGGACATAGAGATTTTGGTATTCATGGTGAGAAGGAGCTATTCGTGGTGAAGAGATCTGGGTAGGAATCTGAAGGGTTTGGTCTGGGTAGGAAGAACGATAGAGAATTAGAGAGGAGAAGAAAAGAGAGAGAAGGAGAGAGGGAGAGAGAAACAATAAAAAAAAATGAAAGACAGATGACTATGGCTCTGTCAAATTTGACAACCTTGGTCAAAATGTCAATTGCACATCAGATATGACTTAAGGGTTGGAGAGGATTTACATGTCTTTTATTACCGTTCGAGCACTCCACGGATTTAACCATTCCGTTGGAGATGCTCTAAGGGAGTACATGCAGGCAATACAGAACTTGTCTCCTTATGAATATTGTAGTGTTTTTCATGCAATTGGAAATATTTATAACTTGTTTGCAGTATGTTTTTATTCTTTTAGAATTGCAAGTAGATTTATAGGACTTCTTAGTTCTGAAGATACTCCCGAATAGAGATTTTGGTTACTAATAATTTTCTTTTTCATTTTTTTTTGGTTGGTGAGATTGTGGGTATTTCCAATGATATTTAGTTAGCTTGTGAAGTCAGCTTTTCTGTCTTAATTTGGTCTTTAATTAGAGTTCTCTTGCTCTTCCTTTGTCCATGTCCCCTTTACTATTTGCATACTTGTTGACTCTCTGGCCTTATTCCTACTTATGACTCCTATAGTCTCCTATTTTAGCAAAAGTGAAAAGGAAAGATCCACTTTTCCTAAATAAGTTGACAATATGTCTGGATAATTTACTCAACAGTTGCTGATATTATTCATCAAAATAATGTGCAGGATGATAGGAGTAAAAGCTGGCGAGTTCAAGCGGTGCCAGTTGCTCTTGATAGATTCGAGACCCGATCAAAAGCCTCTTGCATCTCAATGGCGAGGGCTTAGAGACGATGAACTCTCGATAGCAACTAGGATTCCCAGATGTGTCTTTGTCTACATGAGCAGGTTTATCGGAGGAAATAAAACATACGAGGGTGCTCTGGCCATGGCAAAGGCTAGTCTGAAGCTTTTGTTTGGCTCTCAAACCAGTCTAGGTAGCAAATTGTCTCTTTTGAGTATGCGAGCATGCCAACACAGTGCGGTGTAGTCTTCGGGGCGTCCCTTGACCTGACTTCTTTTCAAACGTTATGGACAAGGAGAGCACCAACCCCGTCACAAGGTTCTTTTCTTTGCCTTTCGAAAAAGGACTTCTTGCTTTACGGATAAGGACTTGTGGTGCGATCTCTTGCGTCATCAAGTCGATACTTAACGTTGTAGGTTAAGCAGAGCAATCACCGGGAAGTAGGAGAAAGCATAGGTTTGTAAAGTGTGACTTTAGCTGCGCTGGGTTGCGAGGGCATTACCCTTGCTTCGCTGGTTTCAACTTGGTTGAAGGTAGGTTTGCTCAGGAGAGACTTTGATAATATGAGAGATTAGTTTATTGAGAGGTTGTCTTTTGTCCCTTGAAACCTCGTATTTATAACTAAGGTTTTGATGGTTCCTTGGCATATAAAGATTATTGATTGAAGATTCCTAATCAGTTTCTGCTACTCGAATCCTTTAAGGGCTCATTTTTCTTATAGACTCCGAAATCGGCGAAGCAATAACCTAAACCCAAGTAAACTTATTTTTGGGCAGCAGGTATCGGCCTGCTAAATCCTCTTAAGATATTGCCAAAAATAGTTTTGGGCTCAAACATTTCCCCCCTCCAGGCCTCGAGATCAGGCCTGCGAATATGTAACTGATCGAAAGGGCATGTACGACACGACTTATGATAAAAACGAGGCCATTAATGAGGATTCACATCTGCCCAACTGCTAAACGCCTTTTCATTGCATTGTTTCCCTCACAAAATCTTTTATTTAAATCCTGCTGCGAATGTCTGGGTCCATCACATCAGAAACCCTTTCAGTCTCTCTCTAAACCTAGAAAATCCTCTTTCTGAAACTTCCTTCTCCTCCAGAAACCCAGAAATGGCACCTCAGAAGAAAATCATTATTGAACAAGAATAGGAAATCAATGAGCAAGCCGCTCATATATGGGGAGCCAGTATGGGTGCCTAGTGTCTATCTCAAACCTCAATCTAGAGGCCTCTTCAATAACCAGGCCGGATTGGGTCCTACCCCCTGAGATATCCTCCTGGAAGACGCCATGACCTTGTACGGCCTTCCTATTCGCCTCCTCATTCAGGTCCTCCAAAGAAGTCACCAGGTTGAACACCAAACACGTATTTCGCAGGGTTCGTCTTCAATTTGATTAGGCGCATGCGTTCTAATACATTTTTTAGGTCCGTTATGTGGTCAGCCCGCTTCTTAGACTTAATAACCACATCATCGATATAAACCTCTAGAATCTTCCCCAGGATGTCGTGGAAGATTAGGTTCATCGCTCGCTGGTATATGACCCCTGCATTCTTGAGACCAAAGGGCATAACCACATATTTAAAAACTCCCGCGAAGCCAGGACAGTGAAAAGCAGTCTTGTGCCTGTCCTTTTCTGTAACTGAGATTTGATGAAAGCCTGTCGTCCCATCCATAAAGAACAACAGCTCATGACCTGCTACTGGATCTACCAACATATCCGCAACTGGCATGGGATAGACGTCTTTAGGGGTAGAAGTATTAAGGTCTCTGTAGTCTACACTGACCCTCAACTTGCCATTTTTCTTGCAAACAGGCACTATATATGTTGGATAGCCGCTAGTTATATTTGACCACCCTGATAATTCCGGACTTGTGCATCTTCTCAACCTCCTCTTTGACTAGGACCGGGGTCTCCGAGTTCATTCGTCGAGGCTCTTGCTTAATAGGTCTCTTGTCAGGCAATGTTGGTAGTTGGTGGCAAATGAAGTCGAGTGACAGGCCTGGCATATCTTCATATTTCTCCGCAAAACAATCTTTATATTCTTGCAGCAAGTCAATGAGCCTCTGTTATAAACAAGAATTTGACCTGCATTGGCATTTACTAATTCAGATGGATTACTAAACTCTCAGAACTTTACATTACTCTAATCTGACGCATTGTTTTCTGGATTTTATGACCAGCTACTCTTAGTCACTTTATATATATATATATATATATATAGTGTGTGTGTGTGTGTGTGTGTGTGTAGAAATGGTGTTTAACTTGTTTTGGTATGCTTTGCTAGACAAGAGTTAGAACTTTTGGAGGCATATATTACCGTACCAGAAAAAGAAAAAATATAAGGGACTCTTGTTCTTTCTGGTATATAGACAACACAATTTCACACTCTCGCTCTTGTAAAAAATCTAATCAAACAACAGTTTCTTGGTCCTGTCTCGTACATTTATTAGATGATAGTCCAAAACTGTAGTCTGATGCCATTATTGGTGCAATGCCTCACTGTCGTGCCTAGCTTTGCCTCCTAGCCTTTCTACCTCACTGCGTAGCTTCATAGCAGACCCTGTTGGAAATTTGGTCTATGGATGTTATTTTCGTCATCAGATTTGGTTTCCTACAAAATTCCACAAATACAATATTTTATTGGTAAATAAATATAATCACATTAATGCAATAATAAGCTGAAAATATATAGAAAATCAACACTTATCTTTTAGATTTGCGAGTCGCCACCCAATGATTACTTCAAAAAGAGTTTAAGGTTGAGATGTGTAAACACTGCCCTTAAGAGTAGATTTCGCCCCTCGGAGACAATGTCTCAGTGTAGCAGGTTAGTGGCGCCCTACCCTTCAGGGTACAACAACCGTTAATCCTTGTAAGCATACACTCACAATACTTGGATCCTATAACAAATTGATTCTTTCATTTGGCAAAACGTAAAATAGTAAAACTCTCAAAAACTTTACGACAAAAAATAATTCAATAGAGAGAGAAAGACTGGTTTTGAAAGAGATGATGAAAGATAAAGAATATGTGTCGCTATGGTGCAAGTGGTGTTTTTGGCTTATAAAGGAGTTGTTACTATTATAATTATACAAATCATAAAGAGATTGAATGATAATAGAGGGGTTACAAAAATTGGTAAACAATATAACTCCCATGTATGAAACAATTATAAGATAGGTTATGATCATGATAAATATATATTGATATGAGTCAATTCTTAATTTATAATTCCCTATAAATGCTCTAAAAGCAAAACGAAAATTCACAACTCTAAAATTTAAATTGACGCATTTAGAAAATAAGACAAATACCTTCCACCATATAGTTGTGTATTTTGAAATATCACCTAAAATTCCAACATACCCTCATTGCCGAGCTTTGGGAAGCCTAGTTTCGTTGTCTTTCTTCGCCAAAATGGAAGAGTGGTTTTGATTTTGGGAGAAATGGATTTGACCGGTTTGATTTTGAGAGAAAACAGAAATGGAAGGTTGTGGCAATTATTGTAATTTATATTAGAACTTGTTGTGCCCTTTTCTTTTTGTCCAAACGGCCCGTTACCATGTTATCACCGCATGGGTTACAAATTATGAAGGGATCTTGACTCATAGCACCAAAATAAGCTAAAATTAGCCCACTTACACGACCAAGAGAATTTTGTTCTCACTAACCTAATTTAATAGTTAAATGACGATTTTGGGCTTCATAAATTTAAAAATTACATAGTGCCATCTCTCTCTCCTCTCCCTCTCTCTATGTCGGCTATCTCTTCTCTCTCTCTCTCTCTCCTCCCTCGCTCTCTCTCTCTCTCTCTCTCTCTCTCTCTCTCTCTCTCTTCTCTCCCCTCCTTCGCTTTCTACCTGGTACGACACCTACCTATTCACCGACCACATCGCCACGGTCTCCGACGCCGTCACTCCCTCACTGGGAAGAATCGACTCGAACAGCGAAGCAACAAGACGACTCCGATTTGTCCAATTTCGCCGGAATGGACACCCCATTCAATTCAATCAACTTCGAGCCCTTTCTATTCAATCAACTCCGAGGCTCGAGAACGTGAATTGCTGGAAGTGCTACTCCGAGCCCAGTTCGATTCCGGCGAGGCTTGAAAACGTGAACTGCTGGCTGTGCTCGGCGCTAGGGGTTCCGGCAATCCGATGCAAAGCCTCACCTGAAGACGGCGAAGCACTTAGGGTTCTTGTCCCAGGTCTGCAACCGGCGAAAGGGGGGAGAAGAAGATGTGTGGGTGTTCAGAGCATTTTCTGGGTTCCCATATCATTTTTTTTTTTTAAGTAACGGGACAGAAGGAAAGAAAAAAAAAAGTTTTAAACGACTACTGGGGGGCAGGCAATAGGCGTCTATTGGAGTGCAATAGACATTTTTACATTTATATAATCTCTTCGTTTTTTTCTTGAATCAAAGTATTATTTGTTTAAATTTAGGAAAATTAGTTCACATTCTGGTTACCAAAAGTTCTATTGGGGGGCAATACATGGCTGATAGACCTCTATTGCCCCTTTATTGGGAGGCAATAGATGTCTAGGGGGACAATAGATTTCTATTGGAGCAATAAACATTTCTGGTGAGGTTTTCAGAGAAGTCCGGTGGGCGGCTGCTGGTGACCGGATTCCTACGGCCGGTGACCGGAATCCGGCGAAAGTTGGCAGGAATCCGGCGGCCGGTGACGGGGGTCCGGCGAAGTCTCATATATTTTCTCTCTCCTCCATTTTTTTTCTCTCTGTAAGTAACAAAGGGGTGAGGGTAAAATGGTATTAAAAAAAAGTAAAAAACAAAAAAAAAAATCCTAATGGGGTATTAGGGAAGACCTCCTTAGAGTGTTTTGAGTAAGAAAGAATTAAAAAAAACTTAATAAGGTAAGTGGGGAAGCACTTACCTCCCCTCTTTAGCTGGCAATCCGATGCAAAGCCTCGCCTGAAGACGGCAAAACACTTAGGGTTCCTGTCCCGGGTCTACAACTGGCGAAAGGGGGGAGAAGAAGATGTGTGGGTGTCCAGGGCATTTTCTGGGTTCCAATATCAGATTTTTTTTTTTTAAGTAACGGGACAGAAGGAAATAAAAAAAAAGTTTTAAACGTCTATTGGGGGGCAGGCAATAGGCGTCTATTGGATTGCAATAGACATTTTTACATTTATATAATCTCTTTTTTTTTTTTCTTGAATCAAGTATTATTTGTTTAATTTTAGGAAGATTAGTTCACATTCTAGTTACCAAAAGTTCGATTGGGGGGGGGCAATACATGGCTGATAGACGTCTATTGGGGGCAATAGACCTCTACTGCCCCTTTATTGGGAGGCAATAGATGTCTATTGGAGCAATAAACATTTCCAGTGAGGTTTTCAGAAAAGTCCGGTGGGCGGCTGCTGGTGACCAGATTCCTACAGCCGGTGACCGGAATCTGGCGGCCGGTGACGGGGGTCCGGCGAAGTCTCATATATTTTCTCTCTCTTCCATTTTTTTTCTCTCTCTTTAAGTAACAAATGGGTGAGGGTAAAATGGTATTAAAAAAAAAGGAAAAAACAAAAAAAAATCTTAATAGGGTATTAGGGAAGACCTCCTTAGAGTGTTTTGAGTAAGAGAGAATTAAAAAAACTTAATAAGGTAAGTGTGAAAAACACTCTAAGGAGGTTTAATTACAAATTATGCTTGTGGAAAGAAACTATAGTCCGTTATAGTTATTGATAAAAAGAATAATAATTATAATAATAAATAAAAATAAAAATAAAAGGGAGAAAAAAGAAAGTGGCGCGGTGTCAAAAATCTATGGCTGTTTGGATTTTGGAATATTTGAGGAATTGTGGGAGAGTTGGGACGAAGAAGGAATCCTTAGCCCTAAGGTTGTCGAATATTGGGGATCTGGATGGCGGCAGTGGCGATGAGGCTTTGCGTGCGGCGGGGTGTGGCGACGATGGGTGGAATGAAGAGAGAAGGAGCGACTTGGAGTAGCAGGTTTTCAGAAATAATGCGGAGAAACTCTACCACTTTGGCACCACTAGTTCTGGAGAAGCAGGGCTTCCAAAAGGCAACGACTTTTCGTGGTGGCTTGGGCTCCAGAACAACAGAAGATGAGCGAAGGGTTATTGAGACGGCTTGGCGCAGGGGCAGAGGGAGGCAGGGGCCCGGTGGGTCCCGTGCCTCACTCAGATTTTGATAAAAAAATTAATATATATATATATATATATATAGTATTAATATTATATTAATATCAGAGTTTTATTATTTATTTTTATATTATTATCTCAACTTGATGAATGATTATGGAGAGCACGTGAAGTACTCATCTTTGTTTTTTTTTTTTTGTCTGATGGGATTGTTTGAGGGATGTGCTCCCACCGGTCCCACGTTTCAACTTATAATATTATACAAATATTTTTTTTTCCCAAATCTTCTTGACGTCGGTGGTAGAACCGGATACAATTAAGGATTCCTATTTCTTTACTACTTACTTTACAGATTTTCAAGTTCAATAGGAAACCAATTAAAAAAAATCTTTTAGATCAATAACATGTGTATATATATATATATATATATATCTTATTGCTTAACGATTTTCAATCAATTTTTTTTGTGATACAGCAGTACTCTATCGCTTCTTTTTGTTTTCACTACTCCTCTATTCTTCATTCAAATATGTTAAGATACTTTAAAAGAAAAGAAAATTCTGGTGCAGAGGAGTCGTCGGGTATAAATACCTCATTGGAGCCATCCCCTGCAAAAAAAACAAAGAAGAATGATAGTAATTCAGAGAAGCCTTGTCCGGAATTTAATGAAAAATATCCTCCTGATCCTGGAAATCGTCCTCCAATTTCAAGCTATCATTCTAATGTTCAAGATGAAGTACGCAGATATTATCTACAAAAAGGTCCTTGTCAACCTAGACCTCACGAGTTTCCTATCACAGAATTTGGGAGAAAGAAAAGAAGATTTGTTAAAGAGTGGTTTGATGATTTTCCTACTTGGTTAGAGTACAGCATAAAAAACGATGCTGCATATTGTCTATGTTGTTATCTTTTTAAACAAGGAGGTGGTGATGCTTTTGTGGGTGATGGATTTAAGAACTGGAAGAAGAAGAGTATAGTATATGGTCATGTTGGAGGGCCAAACAGTACCCATAACGAGGCTCAGAGAAACTGTGACGCATTACTAAATCAAAAACAACAGATTGAAACCATATTGTCAAATCATACAAGCCAAGATCGGATTGACTATCGGATTCGCTTAAGTGCATCAATCGGTGTTGTTAGAATTCTTTTGAAGCAAGGACTTCCATTTCATGGGCATGATGAATCTGAAAATTCAAATAATCGAGGAAACTTTCTTGAAATTTTGGAATGGTTATGCGGTTATAATGAAGATATAAAAGCTGTCACATTGAAAAATGCTTCTGAAAATTTGAAGTTAACATCACCTGATATTCAAAAGGACATTGTAAGTGCTATTTCAGTTGAAATTGTCAATACAATTGCTAGTGAACTTGGTGATTCTTTATTTACCATTCTTGTTGATGAATCTCGAGATATGTCCTCAAAGGAGCAAATGGCCATTGTACTACGGTATGTGGATGATGGAAAGGTGATTGAGCGTTTTGTAGGTATTGAGCATGTTACGAATACCAATGCTATCACACTGAAGGAAGCTATTGATGATTTTTTAAGTAGACATGGATTAAGCATTTCAAGACTATGAGGTCAAGGATATGACGGAGCAAGTAATATGAGAGGTGAGCTGAATGGTTTGAAAACACTTATTTTGAATGAAAATAAATGTGCCTTTTATGTGCATTGTTTTGCTCATCAACTACAATTAGCTTTGGTAGCAGTGGCCAAGAATCATGATTTGGTTTCAGATTTCTTTACTTTGGTTGCTAATGTGGTGAATGTGGTTGGAGCGTCAGCTAAAAGACGAGACATTCTTCAAGAAAAACATGGTGATGACATATTAGAAGCACTAGAAAACAATGAGCTTTCAAGTGGTCAAGGCTTGAATCAGGAAACTAGTGTGAAGCGAACTAGTGATACACGATAGAGCTCTCATTATGATACATTAATTAGCTTGGCTAGAATGTTCAAATCTGTGATAGCTGTACTCGAGGTTGTCAGAATGGATGGAACAAGTTCTGAACAAAAGCTAGAAGCAAGGGTTTTATTGGATTATATGCGATCATATGAATTCTTTTTCTGTCTACACTTGATGAGAAAAGTGTTGGGAATCACAAACGATTTGTCAAAAGCATTGCAAAAGAAAGATCAAGATATTGTGAATGCTATGAACTTGGTTACTGTATGCAAGGAACGATTGCAAGCAATGAGAGAGAGTGGTTGGGATTCTTTACTCACACAAATTGCAGTTTTTTGTGAGAAGCATTCTATTAAAGTTCTAAACATGGATGAATGCTATTCAGCTCAAGGGAAATCAAAGTGCAATGCTCAAGTGATCACAAACTTGCATCATTATCGTGTTCAGTTATTTTATACTATTATTGATAATTAGCTTCAAGAGTTGGATGATCGTTTCAATGAGAAGAATACTGAGTTGCTTCTTTGTATGTCATGTTTGAACCCGAGAAATTCATTCTCAGCTTTTGACAAAGAAAAGCTGATAAAGCTGGCCCAATATTATCCTCAGGATTTTTCTGCACATGATCTAGAGGTACTAGATGATCAACTTGAAAATTACATAGTGGACATGCGCTCCAACATTGAGTTTTCTGAATTGAAGGGAATTACTGATCTTGCACAAAAGATGGTTCAGACCAAAAAAGATGTGACATATCCACTGGTGTACTTGCTTGTGACATTAGCATTGATTTTACCAGTTGCAACTGCAAGTGTAGAGAGAGTATTTTCTGCTATGAATATTGTGAAGACTCGTTTACGTAGTCGAATGGGTGACGAGTTTATGAATGATTGCTTGATTTCATATATTGAGAAAGACATTTTTACTAGTATAGATGATGAGACTATCATGCAACGATTTCAAAATATGAAATCTCGTCGAGGACAATTGCCATTGTAATAGATAGAAATTATATTTAAAGATTTTGTGTGTTTATATATATAATGTTGTAAATATTTGTGGATAATCATGTAAATAGATGTTGAGTAATAGGTGCCTATCCCTATAGATTGGTGATTGATAGGTTGTAATTGTAGGAGTGATTGGATTGTAATTAAGCATTACCCTTTTGTGTACACCATGTAGTCCTATATAAGGCTCCTCATGGTGAGATGAATAATACACACAATCTGATTCTCTGTGTCCAAACACTCTCTCTCTCTCTCAAATTCTTTTACTATCATTTTACAACACATTATCAGCACGAAGCTCTAACTTAAGCCCTAGCCAGAGAAAAAAAAACCCCCCTGCTGCAGCCTGTTTGCACACCCCCAAACCTCTTGATCTGGACCTCAGATCAAAATCTTTCCTTCATCAAAGTTGTTTGTCTCTGCCTCTTCTATCTGACCTCCAAATTTCAGCCCTATTGGAGTTGTTTTGAGACCTGTACCTGTACACCATTCGAAGTGGGAGCTGTTCAGAAGAGGCGAATAGTTCTTGGATTGGCTGAGAAGACAACCTTCTCAGTTCTGCACACATAAACTGAAGATTTATCAGTCCTTCATCAAGTAATGTTTTCCAAAATCTAATTTCATATTCATGCTTATTGAGCCTAATGATTTAATAAGAACAATCACCATGATGCATGAACCCTAATATTTGGTATATACATATTTATATATATTCGTTTATGTGTCTTGGTTTATTTGGCTTGGATTGTTTGGTTGGAAAAGAAAAAAAAAGTTTAGGATTCTTGGATTTGAAGCATTTGGTCCAGTAGTACCATATAGTGCATACCAATTAAAAAACAAGCAAAAAGAAAAGGGATTCTGCTACTCCTGGGATTCGAACCCAGCCACAACATGCATTAGCCTAGCACATTGTACACTATGCCACTATGGCTAGCTGGAATTTATCAACACCATTTAATATTAATACTGCCAGAAGCAGATTCAACTCCATATAATTGGTGATTGATCAATTGATTCAACCCGTGATTTGATTTTGATTGATTTTATCCAAAGCAATTACCATAGTAATTTATGCACATTACCACAATCACTTCATTATCACATTGAGACAATTGTGAATTATTGCGTGAATTATGATAGAAGAATTATGGGCTTAATTTTTTGTTACACTAATTTGAATTATGCCATTATAATTCCTTATGCCAGAAGCATTTACCCAATTTATTACCTATACGAAATGTCAGAAGCATTAATGGGATTTGAACCCATTTCCTTAGGTATATAACCGCTGCATTAATTTATTTATGTTACGATTTAATAACATATATTGAATTTGGTTATGTTATAATTGTGAATATTAATAGAGGTTGAGTCAGAAGCTCAAATCAAGCCCAAAGTCATAACAACAAATTCGAGCCAGAAGCTCAGGCCCAAGTTGCAAGGCCAGAATAGAAGCTCACTACATGTTACCATGACAAAAGTTATGAATCTTCTCAAACTAGGCTCATCCAGTTGGATGCGATGTCTAGGAAAGGTTCAGATGAGGCCGTGTACTTAAGCGAGCCTCGCTCCACCTAAACCTCATCTTTCCTTACCTGGTCGTATTCAATTGGAGTTACCGAAAGGGTTGAGTAATAACTTTTCATTCCTTAGCAGACTAGCCTGAGCCCAGCAGGCCCACTCTCCCTCTGCAGGACCTAGCAGCCCAGCACGCCTCACATACTCTTTAACCAGCACATGAAAGCCTAGGTCACGAGCCCGCAGACTAAGCTCGATAGGCTTCACTATCAAGCCCACTCTTTCTTTGGTCCAGCAGAATCAAAAATAAAAGGGAAAATGATTTCATATTGTAAATAGATTCACCATATTTAATATGTGTAATTAATTGCCAGAAGCATTTATTCACATAATTGTGTGATAATTAATCTGTTATATTACTAGCATGCAATTAATATCTCATTTGATTTGTGATTTTCATTTAGCCAATTTGTGAGATATTACTACAATTTGTTCTATTCAGTATCATTTTGTTACTTGCCAAATTTTCGCATTAGAATATATGTGTAGAAAATGCAGGTATCTGATGAACCAGTAGTTCATACATAAATCGAACTTATAGTTTCGATAATGCCATTTAAGAAACTTGAAGTTTTCTTCATAAATTCACCACACATGATAAAACCAGTAGATTTTACATGTCTAATCCGATTTTTCATACCATGTTATATAACCTGAAGTTCTCATTACTTGCTTATGGATGATATTACCCAAAGCACTAGTATTAGTTGTTCCTTTCCTGTAAGAAATGTCAAATCTCAACATGTTTGACTTTGTTGTTTTGGAGGTCTCCAGAAGAAACTATCTAAAGTGAACTCAAGGTGTGAAAATTCATCTGACTGCAAAGAAGATGAGATCAACAATCAATGCTAACAATGTCGTCATTGAGGCTTTTAATATGAGTGCCATAATTTTCAAAGGAAACATATGGAGAAAACACTCCAAGTGGAGTATCAGATGAAGGGGATACACAGACTCTTTGGGTCGCTCTAGAAGAGCACTTTCACCATTAGATGACCATTTCTTGCTTGAAGCAAGACATGATTGGCAGAACGAAATTAACCTATATAACCGTCTGCCACTTGGCCAAAGCCCAAGAGGCCATGTAATTAGGCTCCACGTGGCCAAGGCCCACGTGGCAGGAACCATGATGCCATAACTCAGCAAGCCCGAGTTGAAAGGAACACTGGTCTGGCCCGCTGCCACCAGAATCAGCATGATCTTTATTATCGATGTGGAAGAATTGACTGCTGGTCCCGCACCTATTGTGCGATAGCCGAAGCAATAGATGAGTATTACGCCAGTCGCGGAACTCGAAATACCAACTTTATTGAAGGGTAATTTTCTATCAATTCCACACTAGAGATCATGGATTTTCAGGCAGTTACTGAACATACTAAGGATTAGAACTCGAAGACATGGGTATAATTGGTCCCTTGTGTCATATCTATTTCATCTTAATGAATGAAACATCTTCGGATTATTTTTGGTGATTTATGTTTTCAATCATTTTGGATTATGAAAATGTGGTTATGTTCGAATGTATTTAATTCAATAAACTTGTTTATACATGTGATCCATTGAATTAAATAAATGAATAGACATATTCTGTGGGGAAGTTTGTTGTCTGGTTAAAAGTGCTATTACACACACCATACTCCCAGATCGGAGATGTTTTTCAAACTTATTGTCTATTCATACCTCTGTGACAACCGTATCAGGCAATCCAACCTGATAGAGGGTTATGGCAAAACCCACAGTATGTTGTCCAATGGTACTGAACTACCATTAATGAGGCCTTATAATCTCCACGTTCCAGAAGAACGTTATTGAGTGTTAAGGAATATTCGAACCAACAGTTATCACGTTGAAACCACTGAGAAAAATGAGTGGAATATCTTTGCATAACCTCTGAGTGTGCGGTCAGAAGCGTACATTGGAGAAATTGAAATATGTTAGCTAGAAGCTAACTAATTCAAGCAACTACTTGCTATGGCATGACCTTTTGGACACCCAGGTCAAAGTATGATGCACTGTATCCTAACTCATCGTAGGTGCATCCCTTCTGAATAAGGGTCCTGTATATAATGACACACTATGCCATACTCGTTAAGAATATTTAATACTAGACCATCATATGCAAAGACTAGTACATACACCACCATTTTTCTGCACAGAATGCAAGGGAAATTTGTGGACATATCCAACCACCATGTGGACCAGTTAAATATTAATGGTTTAGGTTGATGTATCGACAAAGTGATCACATGTTACACTACTATCCATAAGAAAATACAGCTTTTGCTAAACTCTCGCCCAGATCATGAAATTAAGGGCTCACCACTCGGATTATCCCATAAAGTCCATAAGACTTGATAATACCGGAGAGTTTACATCGAAGTCTTTCGATGATTATTGCATATCCTTTGGGATTGATGCTGAACATTTAGTTCCCTATGCTCACACCCAAGATGGTCTCGCAGCTAGAATCTTGGTAATGCTCACCAAGCTTCTAATTTCTGCATGGAGCTATGCAATCTTGCATGCAGCTACGTTGGTCCCGTTGAGGCCCACTGCTACCAACCTTACTCCGCGTTACAGCTGGTGACTGGGTACGAACCTGATGTTTCGCACTTACACTCATTTGGGTATGCAGTTCTCGTGCCAATTCTGCCGTCACAACGTACAAACTTGGGCCTCAACAAAGGATGGGCATACATGTCGATTATGAATCCCATCCATTATGTGCTCTTTCGAGCCCTTGACAGCCGATCTCTTTACCGCTAGATTTGCGGATTGTCACTTTGATGAGACAGTCTTCCCGCCGTTAGGGGGAGATAAGAACATTACTGTTCCTAATGAATGACGTGAATTGACGTGGAATGTCCCCACTATGTCTCATCTTGATCCCCGAACCGCACAATGTGATAATGAAGTGCGGAGAATTCTAGATCTACAGAGTGTAGCCCAAAATATGCCAGACGCTTTCTCTGATCTAGCTAAAGTGACGAGATCATATATACCTGCTGCAAATGTGCCTGCAAGGATAGACGTCCCTGTAGGATGTGTGTCCCAGATGGACGAGGTACGACCATGGCGGCTAACCAGTCATATGTCCCTGCCCTGAAGTGAGGTAGACTATTAGGTTCGAAGGATTCTTTCCCTAGAAGAGGGTAAACTTGGCACAAAGAATCCTCTTGAATCGCAATCTCAAAACCGATCCATCTCATGAAGAAATCCGGATTATGGGTCTGTCCTAGAAGAGACGATGTTGGGGGACGCTCCAACATTTGAACCCACTCCCGAGAATAGAGAAATCTCGGTAAATTTAGTGAGATTTGGAATCGGGTTGAGATTACCATCGATGATATATTAGTATTTGCGGTGGCCACCGAAACTATAATATGCGATGACCTCGAACCTTGCTTTGTTGATCAGATTCAATGACGAGACGACTGGCAGAAAAGGAAATAAGCAATCCAGGTCAAATTAGATTCCTTGACAAAGAGAAAGGTGTTTGGACCTGTTGTTCCTACATCTCCCCATGTTAAACCTGTAGAATTTAAATGGGTATTTGTAAGGAAGCGTAATGAGAAAAACGAGATTGTGATACACAAGGCTCGTCTAGTGGCGCAAGAATTTTCTCAACGCCCTGTGATTGATTACGAGGAGGCGTATTCTCCCTTAATGGACGTCATAACGTTCCGCTACCTTATCAGTTTGGTAGTTTCCGAAAAACTGAATATGCAGCTTATGAATGTGGTCGTAACTTATCTCTATGGGGATCACGATACAGAGATATACATAAAAGTTCTTGAAGGACTTAATATACCCGATGCAAATAGTTCTAGACCACGGAACACGCTCTTCATTAGTTTTGAGGCGTTCACTTTATGGATTGAAACAATCCAGACAGAGGTGGTATAACCGTCTAAGTGAATATTTAATTAGGATGAGATATGTGAATAATAAACTATGCCCATGCGTGTTTATTAAGGAAACAAGTTCCTAGTTTGGAATTGTGGCGGTCTATGTCAATGACATGAATTTGATTGATACTCCTGAAGAGATCAAGGAAACCGCAAAGCACCTGAAGTTGGAATTTGAGGTGAAATGCCTTGGGAGAACAAATTATTGTCTCGACCTGGAACCCGAGCACAGTGCAGATAAAATTTTGGTCCATCAACCAAATTACATCCAGAAGATGTTAAGATGCTTTAATGAGGATAAAAGCAAGTACACCCATGGTCGTCTGAAGTCTAGAGAGAATCGTATCGTCCTGTAGATGATAACGAAGAGATATTGGTGCCAGAAGTCCCATATCTAAGTGCAATAGGCGCATTATTGTACTTGGCTGAATGACCTAGACAGGACATCTCATTCGATATGAACTTGTTAGCTAGATATAGCTCTGCGCTAACACGCTGCCACATGAATGGCATAAAAGACATTTTTCGCTACCTTAGAGGTACGACGGATATGGGCTTATTCTATCCCTATGCATCAAGGAATGGATCAAACCCCCTTGATCCTCAGAATGATGCTCGCCTTGTTGGATATGCTGATATAGACTATCTATCAGACCCGCACAAGGCACGTTCCCAAACTGGTTATGTCTTTACCATTGGGGAAATACTGCAACCTCTTCGAATCATGCTGAGATACTAGCTCTTCACGAAACAGTATGTGAATGTACATGGCTAAAAGCCGTTACAAAGCATGTTCGAAGAACATGTTGACTGCATTCCACCACTGATGAACCAACCATTATCTACGAGGATAATATTATCTACGAGGATAATACTGCTTACATAGAGCAGATAAAGACAAGTTTCATCAAATGAGACAACACCAAACATATTGTACAGAAGTTCTCCTTCAATTAGCAACAACAGGAGCATCAGAAGATTGAAGTTAAACAGATTTGATTTGAAGACAATTGTGCAGACATCTTCACCAAGTCACTACCACAGTCTACATTCCAGAAGCATGTCCAAGGTATTGGTCTACGTAAACTATCTGAATTACCTAACATGTAATTTTCAGGGGGAGTCGAAATCAGGGGGAGTATCCTGAAGCATACTCGTTTGATCATCGCGTACTCTTTTTGTCCTTCATCCAGGGTTTTTTTGTCCCACTGGGTTTTGTTATCTGGCAAGGTTTTGACGAGGCACATCTTTAGCATGGTCACCCCACTTACTGCATCCAGAAGATGCTTTGATTCGACATATATATGCATTTGCTCATCTTTTTCCTTCGACCACGGGTTTCTCCCACTAGGTTTACCGGGCAAGGTTTTGGTGTAGCAATTCTAATGCATCCCTCTCGTAGACATACTACCTACTTATGGTGCTGATAAGAAGACTCCACCTATCTCTGAAGCTGTGATACTGCTACTCCACACTCAAGCACGTTGTGCTCTTTTTCTCCTTCGACCAAGGTTGTTTTTTCCCACAGGGTTTTTATTACTTGGCAAGGTTTTTGACGAGACAACTTAGAAGCGCTCAGCCTATGCAACACTATTGACATGGAATATCCAAGGGGGAGTGTTGTAAATATTTGTGGATAATCATGTAAATAGATGTTGAGTAATAGGTGTCTATCCCTATAGATTGGTGATTGATAGGTTGTAATTGTAGGAGTGATTGGATTGTAATTAAGCATTACCCTTTTGTGTACACCATGTAGTCCTATATAAGGCTCCTCATGGTGAGATGAATAATACACACAATCTGATTCTCTGTGTCCAAACGCTCTCTCTCTCTCTCTCAAATTCTTTTACTATCGTTTTACAACAATATATATATATATATATATATATTTTGTGTGCCCCAGTAAACCTAAATTCCTGGCTCCTCCACTGGCTTGGCGGGCTTCAAATTTAAAACGGAGGAACAAGAAGAACTTTGTGGAGAGGCATGAGCGGTGGATGGTGCTTAAGGTGGAAGGCAGACGCTATCGATTCCGTTTTCGTTTCCATTCTCGTGCAATGTGGGAGGCAAGGGAGGTAACTTTACCATTCATTCCCTGTGAGTCGTTCGAGGTCTCCGACAACTCCGATCACTCAAAGTGGCTACCTCTGGATGTGCCTCCATTTGATCCCCTCATCACCACTGGTCACCTACCTGAAATTAAGTTCAGGCATCTAGTAGCTGGCCCCAATATCCTTCATTGGATTCGAGACAGTGGCGGAGTACTTTCCCGGTTCGACGTCACCCGGCCCGAACAAGGATGGACACAGTTAAACGTTTTAGCTGCAGAGTGTTTAATGGATGTAGCGGATAATACTGTAATGTTGCTAATTAATCAACTTGCAACAACATGGCCATGATGGTTTCCTAATCTTCTCCTGTAACAGGCCTGACAGGAGATGTTATAGGAGAGGATATAGAACTTGGGAAAAGGTTGACAACAGTATACAAGTTCTCCTCATGTCACAGGAATGAGGAATGTGATTCTATGAAACATATGCAACCTCTGCCCCTGCCACCATTGCCTTATGATTTTGGAAGGATAGTTGGTTGGAGTTTTCTCCATCGAGAAGGTCAAATGGTCGAACTTACTCTCACAGGCTCTGGAATCGACTACTGGAATTGTGCCCCCTTGGTTTTTCTCATAACATTTCAATATGGAATATTTACCACCGAGGAGAGCGGTGCCTTGGATGTCAAGTCCAGAGTGCTTACTACTTCTACTCGCCGCCTAGATTCCCATGCTTCCCATCCCCACAAGTGGTACTGGGACAAATTAGTTGCCTCAGATACGTGTGAAGTCCATTTCTAGTACAACTGTACGTTTTCTTTTCTCTGATTTGTTTCGCTGTTTATTGATTTATCTAAACATCTCACGGTTGATTTGCGAAAATGTGATTGATTTGAAAAATAGGTCTAACACAAAATTCCTCAACTAGTCTTCATTTTAGTGGTCCGGCTCCCTGCTTTCATATTCATCACTTGAATATATGAATAGATGATGCTCTCTGTTTAACTGCTCACAAGATATACAACATATATTTTATTTTTATGTTTTGGGAAGTAAGTAAGGATTGCGCACTTTGCTCATCCGTATTGGATGGTATCATCATTTGCCAAACATCTTAAATAACACTTGAACATGGACTCCATATGCATGCATTAAAATCAGGGGTATCTTACCTGAATATGAGTGGTATACAATAGATTCCATTCATTTCAATGTTCATATTCATCACCTGAATATAGAGCCCAGGTAAGATATCAAAAGTGAAAATACTATGTTCTACATACTAACAACAAAAACTTTCCATGCCAGAATGAGCTGAATAATTCATGTACATTTTTCTTTTGAAATGTTAATTAGCTTCTCATGCTTTTTCCAGAACATTTTTGCGTCAACTTGTTTAGGTTTATTTAGATGCTTCCTTCAATCATGAAAGTCAACGTAAACTATATATTTGGAATTACATGCATAACTGTTTTGAAGGGCAGGGCTCAAACAGCAATGAAACTGAAACAAAGCAAGCAAGCAAGCTCTAGAATTAATGAATTTTCTTTGTTGAATTGTCCTTGTTAACATTGCTGACCAGCTTAAATAGAAATCTAGAATCAATAACATTGTTCTGGATGTCCATATATATGGATTGGGAGTTGCAAACTGAATAGAACTACTGTATTAAAACATGCAGAATCCCAGCAGTTGATTGCTTGGCTGATCTGTATAGAAATGGTTTTAGAACATATGTAGAATCTCATGTGCATTTAGTATTATCCAATAAAAATACACACCACACACACACACACACATTACTCTTGAAATTTGGCTTACCTTCTGCAGTCTCTCTCTTTCCATCTTGTAATATTGCTCAAACAGGCTCAGCTTCTCTGCCACCTGAATTCAAATAGTAACCCATTTTTTAGTCTAAGAGCTGAAAAGTTGTACCCTCATACCATTGACAAACAACCACTAAAGTGAGAGTGGCACCAACCTTTCAACTCTTGTCAGTACTTAACAACCAATCCCATTCTTTGTAAAATAAACCAACACTACAATACCATACTTAACAGCACTTGGATCTACAATCCCATTGCTCCGGGACTCCTTGTCTTCAATGTTCCTTCCTTTCGCAAGTCGTGCAATGGCAGAAGTACACTGCAAGCAGAAGCTTAAAACTTTCTTTCAGTCATTCCAGTTTGTCACAAGACAGAGAAAAGAGGGATCAAAACAATTCAGTAGCACATGCATGTCTGATAATCTAGAATCGGAAGAATAAAAAATTTCAAGAGAAAAAGGAGAAATGTAACTAGAGATGAGTTTCAGTACAAGCAGGATCAGCAATGATCGATCTAAAATATGAGAAGTGCTTAGCTTCAAATGGGATGACTTGTGTACTTCCTTTGAGCCCCATATACAATGAAGCAATCCAATATAGATGAGCATTTCTGAATTAATGCACCTCAAGAGGGGAGAGAAAGAACTCACCAAGTTAATACCAAATAGTGCTCTGATATTGTTGCCCCCAATCAAGTCTATATGCATAGCATTTTTTTGCCGTCTGTATGTTTTCTAATCCACCAAGAGTGTAAAGAATCTGTTAAACACAGAAAGCAAAACATCAAAGATTTGCATAGCCACTTCATATTTTAGGGTGAAATCAGAGACGGGTCATGTCAGATACATATTGTACAAGGTCGTACATTTCACTTTAGCCTCTCAGATCTCAAAACTGGTTTTATGCATTACCAAAAGACCTCAAACATGCACAACTTTATTTGAGGCCAATTGTTTAACATCATGTTTTTAATCATCAAAACCAACTAGAAAAAGTGCCCGCGCTTTGCTGCGGAACTTATTGTTACATGGTGGAGATTATGTTTGATTTTGTAACATTACATAGTAGAAATACCAATTGTCTTTGTTGAAATTTACAGATTTTATTTGGTTTGAACTTACTGATTCTGATGGAGAAATTCGTGTAACATGTTTTAATCATGCAGTTAACGAATTCAACAGGTATACGTAGCCTTTGAGGTCGGTAGAACTTTTGAACACTTTAGCTGTATGATTAGCACGTTACACGAATCTCACCAGAATGAATAATTTCAAATCAAACTTGGTATACATAGTTTAATGAAGGAATAAACAGAATACAATAATGAGAAGTGTTTGATGGATGTTGCATAATGATACACGATCTGCATGGATATTCATCTCATGCTGCTGTTCCTCAGTCTAAGCTGTTATTTCCATATCACCTAGCTGATGAAAAGCTTTTCATTTTTTCATTAGGCACTCTATCCATGCTTCAGATGCCTGATATTGCACATCAAGAAGTGGTTAGAAAAACTGCTAAGACAGAAGTCAAGCTCTCAGTTGGTATATGAATCACAATAGAACTTTGAACATTTTCCTACATGTACTCAAATTAAACGCTATCATAATATAAGAAGCAAGAAAATACAGAGCAACCAAAACTTGAACCACAAAGCTTACTTTGAATGGGTTCACTCAGTTATTCCTGTCACATTGGCTTCTGTTCTCTTCATCTAAAAGCAATTCATAAGCAGCTTGAATGTTAATAAACCTAGCTCCAGCTGTTTCTCACTCGACCCTAACATCAAGATACTACCGTCAATCTCTTAATGTCATTATGGTCAGAACAGTTAAGCACACATGACGACATATCACGTTAAAACAGAGCATCATTTCAATTATAACATGTTATTGCTATTAACTCATATTCACAAAATACAAAATAGAAAGCATAAATGCACGTCAAATTATTGAAAGTGAGCACATGGAAGAAATTTTAAAATCTCAACAAATCATTTTTGTAAGGTGAACATGAAAGAAAAAACAATACTGCTGTGAGTTTAAAGCAGTGAAGAAGTATAAACATCAGATAAGGAGTTTAGATATGAATAAAAGCATACCTTTGTAGAATTCTGAAATTGCATTTTCTGCTAAAAGTTTATTGATTGTAGTTCCCTGTAAACAAATTTTTTTTTCTAAGCTGAAAATCAAATAGAAAAGAAAACTGCTGCAAGTTTTTAGGTTGTGATAAGTGGATGCTATCAGTTTGGAACATTTGCATCAAAAAGAATAACCTGTAAAAATTAAAACATTTGGAAACATATTGTAGACTTTTGAATCCCATAAGCAAATTTAGACCAATATATTGGTGAAGAATGAGCTATCTCTGGTTCAAGGGAATCAATTATCTCATCACTTTCAGACCTCTTACTGATTTTGAGCTTTTAAAAGTAGTTATTAACTCACTTATCTTTAAGTTTCTAACATCACCATTACCTCTGTGCTAAAATAGTGAACATGAATAATAGTCTGCTAATCCCAAACATGTTCACCATTGTGAATCGCATTTTTCCATTCTTCCGCCTTACCATCTACCCATTGTTGTTCAAATTCAGTTTCAAACTTTCAACTTGCCATAGAACCACCATGATTTAAATATTTGAGATTAATGCCTAGAATCTGAAGAGAGTGATTCATTTAGTTACATATAAACTCTTGCTGAAATAAAGATCAGCCTAAACCAATAGAAAAAAATCGTAGTAATTCATAAGAAACCAATGATCACATGGTATATATAAGCAAATCTATCAATCTTATGATAAGAATCCAAAATTCGGGAATATGACCAAGCATGCATTCTGCATGGGATGTTTCAGCAGCTACTTGTTTGTGGACTGTTTCTCTTTCATTTGAAAAAAGGGCCATTGCAATACACCTAGAATCTCCTACGACCAATGCACTTATGTATCATATGAGTGAACTTTACACAATGATCTATTCAGACATCGTCTAGGATTGCTTACAATTGCTAAAAAATTCAGGCCTCCTTTACAAAAGGTGAACATTACATATTTTTTCCCCATGTATAACCAAATTTATACATATATCTGATTGTGTTATCTTTGTGTAATTACCTGATGGAACAATTGTTTGAAATACCGTTATGTATAGAAATTTATTTTAAAAGAAATGCGATACATAACACAAAGATTTGCTAACGCAGTGTAAACCTCTCCACTGAGGAAACTTCACTGCGTGGCTTTTGACGTAGCCAACACGAAAATGCAATCCAATATGAATCACTAGGGTTTACAGAATACAAGTCGTGTTGTTTTTAACAAACACTCTCACTTAGCAACACATGCTAACTTGTTTTACAACTGTTCTAACTCCTAATACAACATTCAAGATACTCAACCTTCAACTTTTCGTGCGATCAATTTAAATCATGATCTTGAGAATAAGTATGAAATGATTTTGCAATGGAATACATGAAACACATAAAGAGGGTTTTTTTTCAGAAAAACGATATGAACAACTCTAATCAATCAATCTAGAGCAATTTTATGTAATCAAAAACCCCACCGCTAACTTTCGTTTAGAAACCTTTTGTAGGGGAGAAACACTCCCCCTCAATCAAATCTTTTCTTAAATAATTAAGAAAAATATAGAAAGGTTTTAAAACAATTTTTGAATGAGCAATCGAAACTTTCCTAACCAAGATCTCAAATTGATATGCAAGTTTAAATCCCTCTTTAATGCATAACAGATTTGAATCAAATTGACTGATATGCATATCAATCAAAGAGCATCAAAAAGATATGGAATCAAAACATATTAAACTCAAGATCAATGACCTAATTTGGCCTAATCTTTTCTTCAAGATCCGATCCTTTGATCCTTTATCTTTGTTTCCTTAATGCTTCGGTTTCCTTGTGACAAAGGGAAATCATGTGTTGAATGGTGAACAGCCCAAAATACTTACACTTTGTGTTTTGAATGTTTCAGAAAGAAAGGAACGCCTGTGAAGTAGTAGTCAAAGATGGCAAGCTAATACTAATTGATTTCTGAAATTCTGCAATCTATCAAAACAAAAACCTCTGTTCTTTCTTTCTTTTGTTAATTAAACATCATCAGACTCAAATTCTGGATATTACTTTGGGCTCAGTTTCTCCAGAGTTTGGCAATTAGCACAACTTTTTTGTTTTCTGGAATAGAGGCTGTATTAGTTTTACCTACGTTGTTTGTTTCTTTGTTTTTGTGTGTTTTGCTGGTTGTTTGTTAAAAAATTGTTGGGCTACTGTCATGTATGCTAGGGACACTAACCACAGCTTTGTACTGTTATGAGTTCCTCAATCGAATCAAATGAGAGACAGATGGTGGGGCACTTTAAAGCACACAAAAAATTGATTCGATTAAGGACAGCCTCTATAAGATCTTAAGGCACAGCATCACAGACTCCACCTCTTCAAACTTAATGAACTCCAAGACCTTCTTCTTCACCTTCACCTGTAATTTCCCAACAAAGATAGTCCTCAGAAGCTTACTTTCGTTGGATATGTGTTGCAACTATGCAAAGTAGCCACTTCTTATCATGGACAGTGATATGTGGAGTCTCCTCTTTGGATTCCTGCAATAAATCAAATGAATCTTACTTCTCGTACTTTAAAACATTGTGCTTGGGCGCTTGCATATGAAGTCAGCAATGAAAAGCAAGTTTAATTGTATCTAGACTTAAAATATTTTAAAGAAATTCTTACCTGTAAGCCTAAACCTCTGGCATGGAAGGAAAAGTTCATGATCTGCATGGTGTAGATGGGGAAAACCAAAATACCAGCAGGCGCCTACGTAAAATATAAGAAAGAAGACCTACAAATTGGCAGGCCAACACTTCGATTAAATGCACCACATCAAAACTCAAGCATAACGAAATATCCTAACCAACCAACTCAACATATACCCGATCACATGCTTCCATACATTGAATATAAAGATAGGAATAGGCAAACTGAATTAAGCTGAACAGATTAACTAACGGTTTGGCCTGATCAAGTCCAATCTCATAAACCCAATATTTTTCACTGAAAACTATAACCAGTACAGTTTACAAAATAACAACAAAGATGAACTTGGTTTACTTTTATATACTTAAAGCATCATTGTAAAAGTAATTGTCATTTCATCATTCATCTAATAAGAGATAGTTTTCGAAAATCACTCCTCACTTGTGCTTTAAATTTCACTTGAAGTAAAAGTCTAAAGGGTGTGTAGAAGTAAGCATCATTTAATTCAGGCCTATTAGAATAGAGGGAAGTACTGTTTTTTTTTTTTTACTTTGTCAAGGGGAACCCAAAGGCTTCCTAGGCCCAAGATAAATCTCTTCGGCGCACGTGAAATGCTCCAACTGTGCATTGCAGCACAGTGCCTGACAGCTTTGACAGCTTCGGAGTTCGAATCTAAGTTGGGGAGCACACCCAACTAGGCAAGAATCACTAAGCCACTTAGGCCGTGTTTGTTAGGGGGGATTGTGTTACCCCGGCTTAATTTCTTTCAGAGTCCTCCACTCTTCAAGCCAGGCTATGCTATAGAGTCCCTTGACCAATGTTTGGTGCCAGCGGTATTAAATATAGAACCTGCAAAACCTTCAACACCAGCAAAGCTCCACAATCCGTGAAGAGGGAAAACTGCAGAAGAACCAAAGCTGTCCAAGTGGGCCGACTTCTTATTCGTCTGGGGGTGATTGGTTTCCGAGAAACAGCAAGAGAAAAACAAACCCAGCAAGAGAACCAAAGCAAGTCTGCTGGCTTTTTTCTCTCAGAAACCTCACGAGTCTCTTAATCGAAGCACTGAAGCACCAACCACCACCACCTTCACTACCAGGTTTACTGATCGCAACCCACAACTTCTTAAATTTTAGATTTTGAAAATTTCATTGCTTTTTCTTCAATTTGTGGTTGTTGTGGTTGTTGAATTGGCTAAAGTTGATGATTAGGGGATCTGGGTCGTTGAAATTTGTTGGTTTTAATGGCAGCTTTTGTGGGTTGAGGTTGAATTGCAGGTTGAGAATGATGAGAGAACGACGAACGGAAGGGAAGAGACGAAGAGTAGATTGAGTGAGTGGGGCTTCCACAATCCCATGATTTTTGGTGGGTTTGTGGTAGACGGTGTCGGGGTGGTTTTTGGGACTGTGGAGTCTCATTAAAAAGAGTCCCCTTGCTGCCAAACATGGGATAACTGGGATTGGACTAGATAAGAATGTCCAATCCAGTCCAATCCCGTGTAATAAACACCACCTTAGAGTGGTTAACAGTCCACGCCTTTTAGATGTATGTATAATTTCTCTTTTCCCACCATCGATTTCAATTTAACCAAGCCTCTCTCGAGGAGCCTTTTTTCTAGGCGATAGTACACAAAGTATTTCCCTTGTACCGTTAAGCCAATGCACACATACCCTACACTTTTCATTGACAAAAGTGTAGTCAAGTAACAATTAGACACTTCAAATCAAATGAACCAGAAGCACTACACTCGTTTTTGTTTCCGTTACATTAGAAGGAGATTGAATCCTTAATCTAGCCTAATCCTATCCCTATTTCTCATCCTCACTCACCACCAAGACTGACCTCAAGGGATTTTAAAACCCATATTCATTTCGGAAAAAAAAAAAAAAAAAAAAAAAAAACATGCAATTAATCAAAAATAATTTTCAAAACGATTTAGGATTTTTTTTTCCTTAATTTTTTTCCCAATAACAGAGACTAATAGGGGGTTGAGGGTTCGAGTACACTTGTTTGCTTGGAAGTTGAAATACCCCATATGTGGGAGACTAGTGCTTGTTCAGAAAAGGAAAAACCAGTGCTCAACATGAATGTGGAGGACCAATGCTTCGAGCATTTCCCAGACCAAGACGAAGAAGACGACGATTTTACCATTTCGCAAATTTCTTCTCTCCGTAGACCACAATTTCACCCTTCATTCTCTCCATCGGTCTCTCTCGTTGTTTCTTCTCTCTCTCTGAATATACGTTTTGTAAACGCTCAATGGTAGTTTGTTCATGAATAGCAGGTAGAGCAGAGGAAGCTATTGGAGACCCAGAAAAAGGGGTTCAAGACTCGGACAAGTCCTTTCAGTCCAACCCATGACACCCAACGAGTGAGTCACAACGCTTTTCATAACACCCTTGTTCACTTAATTAGTCCTTCTAGTCTTCGTTTTTGCTCTACTTGGATCATATGGGAAAGTGGGAAACCCAGAAATTGTTCAAGCCAAAGAAATTTTGATGATAATATTATGCTCAATCAAACTGTGTGTTCTGCTTATATCCTAGTTATTTTGATGATTTTGATGGTAGTTTTATTAATTAAAAGAATTGAATGTAGTTTTGTGATTTTTGACAGAAAGTTCCTGGTGACCATCAGAAGCCTCAGGGGTAGGGTATATTCACCAAAATGTTTAGTTAATTAGATTATATACTTTAGTGCTAGAAGTATTGAGTTTGATGCATTTGATTGATTGATTGCCTAGCTGTAAACGGAAGAGAACCATGTTCGAGAATGTTGACAATCCTGAAGATTCTTCAGTCAAAAGCCAAGTTGAAGAGATCAAAGCAAAAATAGGAGTGGAAGCCCCCATCTTTGTGAAGGCTATGCAGCCATCAAATGTTGCCAGTGGCTTTTTGTTGGTAATTGAATCCAAACTAAAAGCATTTTAGCAAGTTTAGAAGCATCAGACTTGGAGTGCTAGATAAACATGATTGAAGCTTTGCACTTAATTTTACTATTGACAGGCATTGCCTAAGCAATTCTGCCATTCGCATTTGCCATCCCATGATGCAACAATAATTTTACAAGATGAAAGCGGGGAAAAATACAGAACAAAGTTTATTGTGCAAAAGGACAAGAGCATACTGAGTAGTGGATGGAGAAGGTTTTGCTTTGCTAACAAGTTAGTTGTTGGTGATGTTTTAGTATTCCACTTGGTCAGGCCTTTAAAGTTCAAGGTATGCCATTTCTTTGTTTAAAATTTTACAAGAATTTCTTGGTAAAACCCCCAAATTTAGTGGGACATATTTGATTAGCCTTACTGTCCACTTGAGTTGGTTTTCATAATTTGTGAGGATGAAAGCTTATTCTGATACCTTTGAATGTGGTGTGTCAATCTGATTTCTTGATATGTATATCCTGTCCAGTTCTAGTTTTTAGTTGATTGTTCTCTGTACACTGTTACAGGTGTACATAATGGGAACACATAGTTTAGCTGAAGTGGAAGCGGCTTTCAGCCTCTTGAAGTTCGGTTCCTGCACCAAACAAACAGCTTTTGGTACTCTCTCTATTTTACTTTGCTCCTACATAATTTTTTTATGATCTCTTAATCACTGCATGAGAGAACCTGGAAATTCTAATATGATGATATGATGAAAAATTATGCAGAGGAAATACGTCCAATGCCTCTTCCAAAAGATGTCTGTCAAGTTCATATTGATGAGAAGACAAGTTTGACATTAGATTCTAATGCTGCACTGATAGATGAGGAGTACAATGAAGAATTTGGCTCAACATTTTAGAAGATGTTGGACTTCCAATACCAGCTACTGATTTTGGTGATGTTGAAAATACCAAGGATTTTACCATTCTCGTGAATGGTGTGAGTATAAATTCTTGTCTCTCCGAAGAGATCAGAAATAGGTATTATGATCTATGCTGCCCGCAAAGGTCATTTCTGCACAACCATTTCCTCGAAAGTATTAATGGTAAGTTAGCTGCTGAAATAATAACTGAAACTATTAACATCGCTAATGCCATTAGAGCTTGCAGGCTTTCCACCCCCCATGGTGCTTATGTATTGTGGGAGAAGACTTTAGATGCCTTTGAGATTTTGGGTATGAATGTTGGATTCTTACGTGCCCGGCTGAAGCGGCGTCTGAGCCTTTCTTTCAGGACCAAACAGGCTCTGATAAGGAAATCAAAGGAGGCTAAACTTGAGCAAGCTCGTGCAAAGGACAAGGTGATAACTCTTGAATCCAAGTATTGGAAATGGAAAGAGAGGATGGTAAGTGCTGATGCTAAGATAGAGGCTCTAAAGGAAGTTGCAGAGAGGCGTGAACTTTTCTTCCAGGAAGAGGCTGTTGCTCCATGGGGATGAGAAGAATTGTTTTAGCATTTGGCAATTGGCAATTGGCATATAGTTTTACGATATGACGTAGACAAGAATAGTGAAAAGAAGAAACACGCCCACACCCAGAGTCGCAAAGTTTCAAGTTCCTCTTTGCCACTTACTCGAGTACAAAATGTAGTTAATGACATAGCATGCTTCTTGCTCCTGGATTCGTATTTGCAATCTTTTTTTAGTTTTTTTTTTCTTGTATGAAATGTTATTTACATCCAAAGTAGGAACATGATAAGAAAAAAGATTGACATCACTTTTGTTCGAAAATGTCTAGCTAGTCCTATTGTGCTGAGGAGAAGAACAAACTTTTTAGTCATGTATGCCATTTACTTAGTATGAGATCATTGGATTCTACATGACTAGATGATGAAGAGTCTTGACGCATAAAATTAGCGCCAGAGTCAATCCCCAACTAGACAACGAAAAGCAACACATGATTCAACCCTCATCTTAAATGGAAAATTTAGAATTAGATGTTAGACTGAAACATTCAACCTGATTGGAGAGAATGTCTATGGTATATTAATGTATCAATACATCATGTATTCTTATACTACCTTGATTTGATCTTGAACTAGTGTACTTTTATATTGGTACGTTAATGTAATGTAGACGAATCCCAATCGGCAAATAAATTGAATTAGACCGGAAGAGTAAGAAGAACCGACAAGGCAAATCAATACTTGTTAAGTGAAACTTATTTAGAAAAAAAAAAGATGATACCTAATTAGATTATCATGAGTACATAATGAATTCAGCACTTGAACAACAACACTCTTTATGTAGATTTATAACTACTTTTCAATGATATTTTTTTTAGTAGAAACGATACTTTTTTTTTTCAGGGGACCTATGTTAATAAGATATGAACATATTACCTCTATAATGCTGATTATTCTAGATAACTAACGGATAATAACTCACTGATTTTTCAATGGTACTAGATGGTCGAGATATATCCAACAACAGGTAACTGCTTCTTCTGGAGATCTTATTATGTTAGATTATTAGTAATAATTGATATGATTGCGGACCTTTGTGTATTCTCAGAGAAATTAGTATCTCCGAACAAGTGGACTATCTACTTAAGCAAGCCACTAGTGTAGACAATCTTTGCAACATGTATGAAGGTTGGACACCAAGGATTTGAACTTGTGAAGCTACTGCCTTCTATATATGTATGAGGCGGATTAATTGAGAATGGGGTTGGTTACACCGGGAAAGGGATTAATTGCTTCAGCAATCCCGTCTCTTTTGGCTTCATATCTCCTGATCATTTAAATGAGCAATGGTGATTATTTCATAAGAAATTGGCCGTCAATGTCTAATAGCTGCAGTTGTTGGTGATATCTGGTTCATTAGACCTTGCCCTTTCTGCAATGGCCAGCTGTGTCTTTGGTGGAGGATAACTTGAAATTTTTCAAGTGTTATCTCCCTCTAAATTGTGGTGTCTTGGGTGAGATTATGCATGTGGCTTGAGAAGCAGTCTCATGTAGAACTCGTGTTAGTTCGTATTTGGTGATTGCTAAGCTGTCTTCCCTGCTTATAAAGATGGTACAACTTCGCAGACACCATTCTGGCAGACTGGCAGGAGAATGCCATGTGAAGCACTTTGAAGAAAATTTCAGATTTTAGCAGCAAGGTGGCCTGGTGTAACACAGTTGTCCGTCTGAGTTCAATTCTCAGTATCATGAGAAGCACTGCCACTGCCCACAAGGAGTCTGTATCACAAGTTTACTACCAATGTGAGTACATGATTACTGTCTTCTTCTACTTTGTGTACTTGCATTTTCTGGCATTGCTCTTTTGTGTTAAATGGTAATACATATTTAGCCAGGTTGTCCAGTTCTTTTGGCAATTACTGATATGAGGATGTCTTCCTCATTTTGTAGGAAATCAGCTCACTTTTGCACAGGTTGCATTTGGTTTAGAAGATCTTACCTCAGCATATATACAGGAATATCAGAAGTATCAAACATCCACAATATAGGAAATTCTTGATTTCGTCAATGACATCTGTCGACCACCTCTTCCTTTTTTATCTGAGAATTTCTTTGTTTGATAATAAGTTAAGAATGTAGCATTCTTATTAAAGAGAGATCAATTGCTAAATAAGGTTCTCTGTGATACACCTTTTACATTACAAATGATATTTTAGTCTCGGGTATGTCCTAGGTAAATTGGTAAATCAAATTTGTTGGTCCAAAAAAATTCCTAGTCTTATTATAAAGGAATTTTTTTACGTACTAGTCTTCGACTGGAGGGCAGTGAAGAAGTAAAGTACAACTTTCTTGGTAATGACTAATGGCCACTGTTTTCTATCCATTCATTCTTAAAAAATGGTAATACCACTAGCTTGCTGTGGTTTCGGACTTTCTCAACTTTGGATAAGAACCAAGAAACTTGACACATCACGGAACCGACCAATGTGGTTCCCATAAAGAAAGGGATGAAGAAGATGAGGATCTCACATGGTTCATATTGGTGACGGAGTACTGGAGGTACAGGTGGCGTTTCTGCCGAACAGCCGAATGTTAAGAGAGTATAAGTCAAACGCTGATGGTCATAGTCAATAGTCAACAGTACAATTAGCTCTAAGTCAGTATAAATAGGATAAGTGTTACCAGATAAGTAGTTAGTCATTTTAATCATTGTAACAAACACAGAAATATTCAATTCTGTTCAGCTCTCTTTCTCTCTTTCTTCATCATCTTCTTCGCTCTCACAAATCATAGGGTTTTGATACACAACTCCATAGCCAATCTTTCATGCTTTCTGGTATCTCCATCATCACATCATGATTTTCAACATGGTATCAGAGCCATGGCGGCCTGACAGAACATTCAAAAAGGCTCTGACTCAATAGACAAGTACTTGTTGCGTTTTAAATATATGAGAGATCGATTAGCTGTGGCAGGAGTTGAGATGAATGATCAAGATGTTAAATTTCAGATTCTTGCTGGTCTTCCAAGTGAGTATGGTCATACTAGGCAGATTATTAGAGAACAAAAGGCAATTACTATGGAGGAAGTAAGATCCTTACTTTTATCTGCTGAATTTGAAATTGAATTAAAGCACAGCTCTTTACCTTTGTCACCGCTTACTGCAGTGGTTAGTCACAATGCTTCATCCATTGTTAATGGTCACCTTGGTGCTTACGAAGGTTTACTTCAAACTGGGGTATCACAAGCACCTTATACACCCAATATAGTTAATCCTTGTGCTATGTGTTTTGCTGCAATAAATCCTACTTGTAACAGTTATGTTGTTGGTCAACAAAATGGTCATGGTGTTATGCAACAAAGTGGTATTGGGATGCAACAAAATGGAGGCTTTTCTCAAAATGGAAATTCTTTTCAACACAATGGTGGATTTACAAATTACATTGGTGGTTTTAATCCAGCAAATTGCAATCACAGCACATATGGAGGAGCTTTTCAATACAATGATGATGGCTGCAATTTCAACCAAGGCTCTACGGATAACAATGGATACTTTATCAACTTTGTATCTAATACACCAAATGGTATCATGGTTCATACTTCTGGTTCAAATCTCGCTCATTCATATTTGACTACTGGTATCCCACAACAACTTGGTAGATTTCATCACTCCAATACTACTTTTGCACAACCTCAGGTTAGTACTGCATATGTCAATCGTACTGGTGGCAATCAGTATAATGGAAATCTCTCTCAACCTCACAATGGTTTCATTCAGTAAAATTATGGTTATCTGCAAACAAATGGTTTCAAATCATATGGTGGATTTATGCATCAAGTGAGTGGAAGTGGTGATGGTTTTTCAAATATGAACGGAAGTGAAGAGTACACTCATTCTACTGGTGATAATTACTCACAACAAGATGATGGCTACAACAACAGTAGTGATAAGTTTTCCAACAGGGTGTAAAATAATAGCAGGAGTAGAAATTTTAATAACAATGGGCAACACATCAACAATAATCAAGGGTGTTCAAGCATACCAGTTTGTCAAATATGTGAGAAACTTGGTCACACTGCTCAGATTTGTTCTCAGCGATCCTCTCCTAGAAAAGTTGTTGCTTCTGGGTCCTGTATGAAATGTCAAATTTTCTTTAAAATAGGTCACAGTGCAGCAGAATGTTTGCGCAGACACCACTATGGTTTTCAACCACAAACTTGCGCAGCCCCTAAAGCTTTGTCTGCTTCCTTCTGCACTCAACCAAAGCCACCCTCCATTGCTACTCAACCAAATACCAATGCTTCTCAATCACAAGTTGTCAAGCCTCTGCCATTTGCAGCTCCATCTCTATTATCAGTTCCTACTCACCCTCATTTGCAGCAAACTCTTCTCAAGAAAATTGAAGTTTTGTCGACACCAAGCACTTGGCTACTTCCTTCTACTCCAGACATACATCTAATGAAGTGTAGGCAAACTTGTGAGTCTACGAATTTATGGCAATCACTGCCACTCATTCCTCCTGGTTGAGACAAGTCCTTGATCAATTTGCTGCATTTTTGCCGAAGGATTTCACAACCTAGTCCTTGGTCCCCAAGTACTAGTTTGAGGGGGGATGTTAAGAGAGTATAAGTCAAACGCTGATGGTCATAGTCAATAGTCAACAGTACAATTAGCTCTAAGTCAGTATAAATAGGATAAGTGTTACCAGATAAGTAGTTAGTCATTTTAATCATTGTAACAAACACAGAAATATTCAATTCTGTTCAGCTCTCTCTCTCTTTCTTCATCATCTTCTTCGCTCTCACAAATCATAGGGTTTTGATACACAACTCCATAGCCAATCTTTCATGCTTTCTGGTATCTCCATCATCACACCATGATTTTCAACACAGTTATCACTAGAAGACTTGGATATATTGCTGTTTCTGAGCTTTGAGCAAAAGCAAAGTAGTAGCTAGTAGGTCGATCCCTTTCCCGCGTTGTGGGAAAGCTGGTGGAACTATGGAATAAGAACCTGGGCAAATTCCGCTTCCCCGTTCTCGAAAAGCAGGTGATTGATCGAGAGAAAGACGCTCTTTTTGGACCCCCACTCAAATCAATTACGCTCCATTATTTGTATGACTGAGCCGTCGTTGTACGTACCCAACCCGCTTTACGTTTGTTTTATAATTAAACGACTTGAGTAGTCAAGCGGAACTGTGGAAGGATCCATCTTTTTATGATTTTATCTAGCTAGGTCCGCGGTGTTAGGAATTTGACCTAAAATTCCTCTTGCGGAAGCAGACAAGTGCAAAACAATATAGATAAACGATCGAGAAAACAAACACGAACTTGTTAACGAGGTTCAGCAAAGAACTTTGCCTACGTCCCCGGGCTGCTTGGGTTTCACTATAGAAGAAGAATAATACACGAACAAGAATACAAGAATCTCTCACAAGAAGTTCTCACCAACTCTCAAGACCTCACTTGCTCTCTCTGTTTAATGCTTCAAAGACTTGATCTACTACTACAACCTATGCCCCTATTTATAGATATCTAACTAGACCCTATAAGACATTGGAAACCTATTCCCAATAGACATAGAAACCATTACCAAGTAGGATTATGTAAGCAGGTAGGGAACAATCAAAACTCCTCTTTGATCAAGGATTAACAAATCCTTATCCTATGTGGAATCGGATCCACACACCCAACAATCTTCCACTTGGAGCCGATTACGCTAGTAGCTAACATTCTTCAATACTCTTCAATCATAGCCAACAAAAAAAAACCCATTATCACAGCCAACATCTCCTTCTTCAAACTTGGAGACCAACTGAAGCCAAGCACAGCTTCAGTTTACTTATTGACACAGACTTGGTCAACATATCAGCAGGATTCTCACTTCCTTGAATCTTCAACAATTGCAGCACTTCATTCTCCACGAGTTCTCGTATGTAGTGATACTTCATAGGAATGTGTTTAGTCCTTGAATGAAAAGCAGGGTTCTTTGCCAAGTGAATTGCACTTTGACTATCACTGTGCAATGCACAATTCTCTTGCTTTTTAGCCAATTCCTCCAACAGACCCTTTAGCCACACCATCTCCTTACCAGCCTCTGAGACTGCTACATACTCGGACTCCGTTGTAGACAGGGCCACTTGCCCTTGCAAATTTGAGACCCAAGATACAGCAGCACCACCCACAGTATACACATAACCAGTAGTACTCCGACAAGTATCATGATCTCCTGCCAAGTCTGCATCAACATATCCTTGTAGTTCAGCACTACCTCTCTTGAAACAAAGAGACATATCAGTAGTACCCCAAAGATACCTCATGATCCACTTCACAGCCTCCCAATGTTGCTTTCCTGGATTACTCGTGTACCTACTCACAACTCCAACTGCATGAGCAATATCGGGTCTAGTACACACCATAACATACATTAAGCATCCAACTGCCGATGCATAAGGTACATTCTTCATAAATTCTTTCTCTTTTTCGCTCTTGGGTGATTGTTCCTTGGACAATTTAAAGTGAGCCGCCAACGGTGTTCCTATAGCCTTCGATTCATCCATATTGAATCGCTTAAGCACCTTTTCAACATACTCCGCTTGTGAAAGCTTCAGAGTACCAGCCACTTTATCACGGATAATCTTTATACCTAAGATTTTCTTCGCCTCACCCAAATCCTTCATCGCGAACTGGTTTGACATCTCTCTCTTCAACTTCTCAATCTCATTGAAGTCTTCCCCAGCTATCAACATATCATCCACATACAGTAAAAGAATGATATAAGATTTGTCAAACCTCTTGAAGTAACAATAGTGATCGGATTGACATCTTGTGTAGCCACTCCCACACATGAAAGCATCAAACTTCTTATACCACTGTCTTGGGGCTTGTTTCAAGCCATAAAGGCTCTTTTGCAGTTTGCATACCAAGTCCTCCTTACCAGGTGCTATAAAACCTTGTGGTTGCTTCATGTATATGACCTCCTTCAAATCACCATGAAGAAAAGCAGTCTTGACATCTAGCTGCTCCAAATACAGACCTTCAACTTCCACTAAGCCAAGCACCACCCGGATTGTGGTATGTTTCACAACCGGCGAAAAGATCTCATCAAAATCAATTCCCTCCCTTTGCTGAAAACCTTTCACAACCAACCTTGCCTTGTAACGTTTGCTCCCATCAACTTCTTGCTTAATTTTGTAAATCCACTTGTTATGCAATGCTTTCTTACCTGTTGGTAACTTAGCTAACTCCCAAGTATTGTTGGACATGAGAGAGTCCATCTCATCTTGCATGGCACCCTTCCACTGAGCAGAATCTTTATGTTGCATTGCCTCATCATAACTCACGGGTTCACCACAGTCAGTTAACAACAAATAGTTAGCACAAGGCGAGTATCTATCAGCTGGTATTCCTTTAGTACTTCTTGATGATACTCTTGGCACAAAAGGAGGTGTCACTGGCTCATCACTAGGAACTTGTTCTTCAGGTTGTGCGACCTCAGGAGCTTCTTGTTGTTGTCGTTCCTCCCCATGATTTTCCTTAGACACATCTTCATTGGACAATTCTTCCAACCTTGCAAACTGCCGATATTTTCTTACAGGACTTTTAGGTTCTGCTGCTTGCCTATTCTTGTACATCACCTCTTCATTAAAGATGACATTCCTGCTACTTACAACTTTCTTATTCTGCATATCCCAAAACCTATAGCCAAGTTCGTCACCGCCATAGCCTATGAATATGCACTTTTGAGACTTTGGATCCAACTTGCTTCTCGCACCAGACTCAATGTGAACATATGCCACGCAACCAAACACTCTTAAATGCGATAGGCCTATCTCTTTTCCACTCCATTTTTCCTCAGGTAGGAGATGATTCAATGGTACTGATGGTCCACGGTTAATTAAATAAGCAGCAGTATTAACCGCATCAGCCCAAAACATGTCTGACAATCCTGCGTGTATCCTCATACTCCTTGCGCGCTCATTCAGAGTCCTATTCATGTGTTCAGCCACTCCATTTTGCTGTGGAGTTCCGGGAATTATCTTCTCCATCCTAATCCCATTCTCTGTACAATACTCTTTGAAATCATTACCACAGTATTCACGTCCATTATCCGACCTCAGACATTTGATCTTCGACCCGGTCTCATTCTCTACGATCGCCTTCCACTTCTTGAAAGTATCAAATAATTCCCATTTATTTTTCAAGAAATAAACCCATACTTTCCTTGTGGAGTCATCAATATAAGTCACATAGTACTTTGAGCCACCTAACGAAAGCTCCGGTGCAGGTCCCCACACGTCAGTATGAACCAACTCTAGTTTTGTATCTTTTGGTGCCTTGCCACCCTTTAAGAAACTAACAACCTTTTGCTTCCCAAATATGCAGTCTTCACAAAGCCCAATCTTCACTGAGTTCACACCATGTAGTTTACCCTTCGATTGAAGTACACCCATACCTTTCTCACTGATGTGCCCAAGTCTACGATGCCATAAGTATGCATCTTCATTTTTCTCAACGATCGCAGTGCCTTCATTGTTCTCAACAATAGCAACAATATTCAAGGTCGTATAAAGTGTCCCTGTCTTGATTCCACGAGCTAACACCATAGCTCCTTTACACACCTTCCACGTACCTTTCTCAAAGGTAGTGCGACATCCTTCATCATCCAACTGACCCACAGAGATCAAATTCCTCTTCAACCGCGGTATGTATCTAACATTGGTCAAGGTCCATGTTCCACCATTTGTCAGCGAAATCTTCACATCACCCCTTCCCACAATCTCCAAGGCTCCACCATCAGCAAGAAACACTTTGCCAAAATTACCACGTCGGTAATTCACCATGAGCTCTTGTTGTGAAGTTGAGTGAAATGACGCTCCAGAGTCTATGATCCACGATTCCAATGGTGCTTCAGTAACGCTTAGTACAAGTGCATCCGAATCAAACTCAGTTGTGTTTACCATCTTCATTGTCTCCTTCCACTGGTTACAGTCTCTCTTGACATATCCAGATTTCCCACAATGCCAACACACATCGGACCACTTTCCTGACTTGGACACGCTTCGGCCTTTTCCAGGTGCCCTAGACTTGGACCTTCCACGATTTTTGTTTGAGTTCTTGTTGAACGTTCTACCTCTATTTTCTATAGAGAGCGCAGAACTTGAAGGATCTTCAAGGTTATTTTGTCTTCGCGTCTCTTCATTCAGAAGAATGTCACGCACATCATTAAACTTCAGCTTCTTCGTAGTCCCAGCTCCACTACAAATCGAGTTCACAGTCACATCCCAATCCGAAGGCATGGAAGTCAACAACACCAAAGCTTTGATGTGTTCGTCGAATTTAACATCCACCGATGCTAGTTGCTCGATAATATCACCAACTATCCCAACTTGCTGGCGAACAGATATACCCTTACCCATCTTCAAGGTGAACAGCCGCCTCATCAAGTACAACTGTTGAACGGCATTTGGCTTCTCATACATGTTGGACAAACTATCCATCATCCCCTTCAACGTAGTCTCCTTGATAACAAATCGCCGTACATCATTCGAAAGCGATAGTCGAACGGCTCCAAGGGCCATCCTATCCATCTCGACAAATTCTTCCTCCTTCATATCTTTTGGGAGCTTTCCCTCTAAAGTCTTAGCAAGCTTCTTCATATTCAAGTAGTCCTCGATTTGTGACCTCTATAGGCTAAAGTCATTACCGTCGAACTTATCGACCCTCTTCTCAACGTCTTCTATGCTCATTGTTTCCACTCTAGAGCCTAAGCTCTGATACCACTTTGTTAGGAATTTGACCTAAAATTCCTCTTGCGGAAGCAGACAAGTGCAAAACAATATAGATAAACGATCGAGAAAACAAACACGAACTTGTTAACGAGGTTCAGCAAAGAACTTTGCCTACGTCCCCGGGCTGCTTGGGTTTCACTATAGAAGAAGAAGAATACACGAACAAGAATACAAGAATCTCTCACAAGAAGTTCTCACCAACTCTCAAGACCTCACTTGCTCTCTCTGTTTAATGCTTCAAAGACTTGATCTACTACTACAACCTATGCCCCTATTTATAGATATCTAACTAGACCCTATAAGACATTGGAAACCTATTCCCAATAGACATAGAAACCATTACCAAGTAGGATTATGTAAGCAGGTAGGAAACAATCAAAACTCCTCTTTGATCAAGGATTAACAAATCCTTATCCTATGTGGAATCGGATCCACACACCCAACACGCAGCATAATGCTTCTATTCCAATAATAAACTGAGGTAGGGTGAGATTGCCCTCCCTTTCGTCAAAAAATCTAGCTAGCTCCTCTGGAGTGCACCAGCTAGTGTGTAATTTCATGTATAGTCCAAAGGAGATGAGTGTACAGTGTACACGTTTAGACTGAAAACTATTTATATTCAATACTAATCACTGCAAGTCCATGGTTTGGTAGTACACGTCACGCAATCGGACATCTCTAGGGGTCACACAATAGGACATCTATACTCTATAGTACGTCTCAACATTTTATTGTTTTAACTTTGGTTAATCATTTATTATTTTTATAGTTTGGTAATTCTTTTCCCTTATATTTTTATTTTTATAAGGGGTTTTGATCTCATATCCCCTTTAATATCTATTTTATATACCATTTATTAAATGGAAAAAAATAGTTTAAAAATATTTATAAATTACATAATGGCTTAAAATGGATGTTTTAAATTTAAGAAAAAAATAGAGATTCTCATCTCGCTCTCTATATAAGTGGATCTCCATTTTTACTTTTAGTTATCTCGCTCCTAAATAGAGCCTCTACTTCTCTATGAGGCTCTTTATTATTTTTGTAAATTAATATGCCTTTTAAATTATTTTATGTAATTTATAAATGCATTTAAACTATTTTTTTTCATTTAATAAATAGTATAAATTCAAAAATAATTAAAATAGAGAGAATTAATGTAAACGTATTTTAAAAGTGACTAGCCAAAGTTCAAAATGACATTTTAGTTAATTTGGCTAAAATTTGACTACAAAATAACTAGTATTGCTAAAAATGCTCTAAGAACCTAACAAAGTGTGACTCATGAACGATCAAAATCACATATATTTGGATTTGTAGTTCATGATTTTTGTTTTAGATACATATGGTATATAAATACGTTAATTAGAAAAATTGGGGGCTTTGGGGCTGGACAGGGTTCTCGCGCTAGGCCACCTGAAAATTGGGCTACTATGTTTGTGTGGGGCCCATAATACCTTTTCAAGAAGATATATGCTACGAGAACGAGATTTAGCACAACTTTGACCTGATCAACTGATCAACTGATCATATAGGTAATTATTGGGCAAAAAACGTCAATTTGGGCAGCTAATCTGCGTTTTAAGTCTTTGGGTAGTTTTCCCTTTTGTATCTAATCGAATTCTTGCTCCGCAAAACTTTAGGAATCTTTATTCTGCATTCATTACATAAATCTTACTGAATCATTCCAAGTTTGAAGTGCATCTTTCATGATCTTTATGCTCTGATCTCCACATTTGTTAATTGCATGTTTATTGTGTGATAATATAACATATGAGAACAATTTCATGAGTCTGAAAATGAATATTATGTGTCATAGCATATGAGAACAATTTCATGAGTGTGAAAATGAATATTATGTGTCATAACATATGAGAACAATTTCATGAGTGAATGAAAAAAGGAAATCGACTAACCCTCTTAACTTTTTTTTTTTTTTTTTTTTATCAAATCAACAACTTATATGCTATAACTAGTCTTCCATGAGTCGAGCTCACGACCTCCCACTTACGAAGGCCCTCCCAACTCTTTTGATAAATATAGAGCGAAATTACATTGCAAAACGGAAATCTCATCAAAAATGAAATGTTTTAAATCTTTGGTTTTTTTTTTTTTTAGCTAATGAATTGTAAATTTAAATCTAATCGTAATTGCTGCAAATCCAACTATATGTATAAAATTCGATGATATATATTCATAATTTCATACAGTCATGACCTTCCCAGGACGTCAATCGATCGTTGCACCACTTTTATCAAATATAACATGCATGTGAAGAACTTATGGTAGATCAAGTAAAAACAGCTTTGTGAAGAACCTACACATTACAACTGAATAGTTGGCATAATCCAAATTGGTAGACGATCAGTCGTCTCCACCATGGTCTTGACATGTGTGGGGTAAGGGTCTAGAAAGCTTTGACTTACGACATTATAAACACCAAAATCATGAGGCGGGAACTCACAACCCGCACGAGAACGATCATGGTTGAAGTATATGCAATTTGGTTGACATGTAGGAAAATTGGAAGCCAAAACTGACACTGAAGAGTTATCTCCGACGAAAAGAGCAACATCACCTAACGACTGTTTCTCAATCCATTCGCACTCGTCCAAATTCAATTCAAAAATTCTAAATTTTCTTGTCACACGTTTGCCAACTTCATAATCAAATTTAATGTACCTCTGAACCATCAAAATTACTCTTTCTTTTGCTTCCACAAGATATCTCTTGACGAAGACCTTTTGTTCAACACCGCAAGCAGCCAATTTCACATCTGAGCTAGACTGAGGAGTCACTTTAAAAGAATAAAGTTCGCTCCCATAATTAACGCCATAGAACTTATCTTCAACTCGAGCAACTTCTTCAATTCCACGGCAGCCATTAATAACTATACTACTAACACTTGTGCCCACTCTTTCATCTATATAAGTCCATGTTTTGTCTTTACCAAGTCTAATAAAAGCCAACCGAAGTCTTTCCTCGTATATGACTACTACAATGCAATCGTTTGCATCTGATGCAGGGTCAGCTGAAAGTGTAGCCTTGTGTACATAATATTGACAACGTTCAACCCAATCGTCCATATTTTTTCGACGAACTCTGACCCACTTTCTCCAACCTGGAGGTGTTAGTGGAGGAAGGCGAATGACCGAATTTTCTTTTTCTCTCCTCCCTTTCACCCTAAAGAATGGATTTACTAGAGTTACTCCGAGATTCTTATCCACAACATTCCAATCTGCAAATATTAACCACCCTTTTGAAGATCCACATAACCGCTTATTTGGCACTCGCAATTGCCAATCAAGGATCTTGTTGTCCATTGCGTTATATAATTTCCATAAATCTTCTTCCCCAGTATAAATCAAGAGCATCGGAGGAGGAGCCATCATGGCAAGTTTGCTTTTATTATCCTTTGCCACAGAATACCATGACATACAAACAAGGCTGAATCGCATATAGTCTGTTGTTACCATCAATCTCTCAACCACTGAATCCAAAAGGTTCTTAGGCAAATTTGACCAATCTGAGTAGGAAAAAGAAAGATAGATTAGAAGATGACAATGAAGAACGAGATGTCCCTGTTTTATTTTTGTACCATAATTTTTAGAAAAAAAATAATAATAATAATAAAGTATAGGAACTAAAGAGCTTTTTATGGAAACAGTCCAAGGTCGACACAAGAGTTGGTAACCAAACTGACCGCCAAGTTCGACCTAAAAACAACTCACCAACAAATTAATCAAAAGGCACAACTGAGAAAGAAAATTTACTGACAAATTCGAGTATCAAGATTCTAAACCCTATTATTCACTTGAACAAAATTAAACGGTTCCAACAAGTCATCAAGATGCAAGAATAATATAGGATGCTCTATTTAATTTCTTATGACTAGCTATCTTGATGATGCGGTACTAAGAACTTGCAGATCTGTCAGATTTTGGTTGTAAAAATGAAAGACATAATTAACATATATAGCAACATAAATCTGTGCAAGAATAGGTACCTCGATCCATAATTTCCAATGGATAAGAAGATTTATTGAAAATGCTTAGAGTAGTTTGAGCTTTCTGCAGTTTAATTGACTAGGAGCTATCAGCAGCTTGAGTCAGATCTAACTTTAGCTTATTATCTGGCTTTCTTTGGTTTCCTCTAGCTTCTTCTTGATCCAAAGAGGTCCAAGTAATTGAGAAAAAGAAAGCCTCTCCCCCCATTATTTATACTGTAATACTGTACACAATATCTCTATGAAACGAATTTGTATCCATTGTGAATAAGAATAAGGATTATGATTGTTCTTATATAATTTATCTATTTATTGTTTAACTTTTGGTCATAAAATTTAAGATATTTGCATTCAACCCTAATAAGGCAAATAATTTAATATGAAACAAAAATGGGAATTACCATACCTGCCCTTTTTTTTCCAGTAATTTACCTGAAGTAACAGCAACTTATAAAAAGTAATATATATTTTACAAATATACGTTGTGGCATGTCAAATTGCTAAGATATTTACGTGTAGATCATTTATGTAATTTTTAATTGAAAAACTGTTAAGGCATGCATTCATAATTGTGATTTATCTGTTATGACTTATGACCATGAATGGTTTATGTTTGACAGATTTGGTTCGTTCATTGATTTGATGTAGTTTGATACCTTAACAATTAGCAATTTGGAAGAAAATTTTCAGAAGTGATCTACTCATGCATATATCTAACGGTTGATTTGATGTAATGTAATCGAAAAGTGGGTCTCCCAAACCGTTGATTAGAAAGTCCTCAACTAGTCATCATTCTAGTGGTCCTCATTAGAAGGGCCACACACACACATACACACACATATGTCTACACACACACATACACACACACACACACACACACACATATATATATATATATATATATTCCAAATTAAATTTTCACGTAGAAATTTGATAAACCAATAGATCGAGTTAGGGGGCACAGAGTAATATTAAATTTGATATAATTGAATGAAAAGGAGAAAAAGATTTTATCGACTATAGTATGTTAAGATGGTATTAGCAGCAGCCTGCAGCCAATAGCACTCATGCATGCTCTGTTTTGGTTAAATCATGCATTTTTTTGTGCCAATTAAATCACACAATATTTCTTATCTCTCGGATACCTCCTCTGAGAGTCTCTTATCTATTTATTGGTAGGTGGAAAGGGGAGGATTGCATGAATCCTAACTACATATATCAATATGTCGTGAATTATTTGTCTGCTCGACCAAGATTCAGTTTACCCGGCCTAGCCTCTCCACCAGTCCCCCCAGCTAGGTAGTTTCATCCGCAATTTCACATATAGCCAGTGTATGCTTTAATCAATATTAATTAATGCATGTCCAGTTTCTAATTTGGTCGATATGATTAGTTTGTCAGTTATATATTTTCAAATATTTGATTCTTCATCGCATGTTTGTTCCTAATTGAAGATGGAATAAACTTTAAACTTTTGTTTATATGTTTGTTGCAGGTAAAGATGTCAACCCAATGCCAGTTTTGCGTCTTTCGATCATCCGAGCGTTCTGAACGAGTTGTGCATTTGAAAGATGGGCACCAGAAGATGGAGTGCGGTGCGTGTGGAAGAACTTTCGACTGGAGCAAGAATGGAAATGCCTTGAAGAGCCACTTCAATGGCAAGCACGCCAAGGATTTTGAATTTTGTAACAAGGAGGGATGCCTCACGCCGGTCATTACCGAAGGAACATCCTCCGAACACCGATGTGGAAAGTAGTTGATCGGATCGATAATGTAATATTAGCTAGCTAGCTATATAATTAATAATGCATATTATTTACACTACTGGTTGTTTAATTAGTTTGGTTTAAACTCATAGCTATTTTTATATCTTATAGACTGTGGTACTCCATCGAGCTAGCTAGCTTCCCTTTTCGACATGTACGCATAAGAGTAATTAACATATATATTATAACTTGAGCTTCCATAAAAGGAAATGTGTGTATTTTTTTTTTTCCAATGAAGATATTCATTCTTCTGCCATGTAAAAGGATACAAAGCACAGAATATATCATACATAACTTGTGTATTACCACCAATTAATAGCATCCTTCTGTGTGAAACCACCATTCTCACTTATTGGAAATATATGAGCCTACAACCCCAACTCCCAACTCCTTGAAGCAAATCTCATAAGTTAATGTGGTACGCCATAAGGCAAACCACTAGGAACCCAAATATAGAATGAAGGAATCGCGTAGGCTATTTATATATTTTAGAGAGAAAAATACATGCAAGTTGAAACTACAGAAAGGTAAGGATTATGCTCAATATTTGTGTGGGGATTACAATAAAAGGGAACTGCCAGAACAACCACATTTAAAACTTTGACTATACAAAAGTATTAATGGCAATCAAATTTATGTTTTAATGTTGATTTTTTTTTTTTTCCTTTGGAATTTTATTTTTTCTTTTCGTATCTAATTGTTTTCTTGCTCTGCAAGACTCTGGAATCTTTGTTAGATTTTGTCTTTATGAGAAAATCGAGAAAATTCTCCCAATACAATTACTCCCGAAAATCTTCCCCCACGACTATTCCTATACTACGTACCTAGCCTTTTTAACTAGCTCGATCTTCCACTCCTCACAGCCGCCGGCCTAGCTATCTGTCAATTGAAGCTTTTGATCCAATTCAAGTTCCCAAAAATGCTGGCGGCAAACCTACCACCAAAATGTCCCTGTTTCCCACTGCTCGCTCGGTTCCCATGTCCTCCTCTTCGTCACGTTTCCAAATCACCTGTTCTGCTGCATCATGGTCGGAAAGGAACGAGATCCGTCTGGGGCTGCCCGGCAAAGGCCGCATCGACAGTGACACTCGCAATTTCCTCAACAATTGTGAATTACCTGTTAAGCAAGACAATCCTCGTCAATATGTTGCTCAAATCCCACAGGTGCATATATCGTTCATACAAACTCACTCATTCGATCGATCACTATCATCAATAAACAACTTTCTTATGCAGCTTCTTGTTGCAGTTATTGAAGTGTGTTTTCAAAGACCTACAGACATTGTGCGGAGATTGCTGTCTGGGGATTTAGACCTTGGCATAGTGGGTTTAGATACCGTTTGTGAATTTGGACAGGTATCTATAATAAACTGTAAAACTGACCATCTCAATTCATTATTCCAAATAAAGTTGTAAGGTGTACGTACAACTTTCATAACTGTGAATATACCAAATCAGTTTTTAATTAAAACGGTTTAAATTGATGATATAGCTCATAAAATCAGTGTATAATTGTGTTCATCTTAAATCGATCGTGACCCTCATCTCTCAATAATTAGCTTATACCTTGTCATGTTGTCTGTTTCTTGAAAAAATCCTTCGCTTTACCTATGTGTATTATTCAGAATGAATATGAACAACTCTACATCTCTGTATGACATGCAGTAATTTTTTATACTCTTTCAGGGGAATGAAGATCTTATCATTGTTCATGATGCTCTTGGGTATGGGGAGTGCCGCTCATCCCTTGCAGTGAGTTACTTTTTAATTTACAAATAGCCAACTCGATCTAGTTATCTCACTCATTTTAGCATCAGTCAGTAGCCTTCAACTTGATATCCTTTGCTCTTTCAGATACCAAACTGTGGGATTTTTGAGAATATAAATTCTCTGGACGAGTTAGCACAAATGCCTCAATGGACTAAAGAGAAACCTTTGCGTTTTATTACTGGCTTCACCTATGTAAGCAATTTTGTTCTACTTATTTTTCACTTTTCTCTGTGATACATTCTATTTCAATTTCAATTTCGATCATTAATTTCTTTGCGTGTCATTGCAGTTGGGTCCTAAATTTATGAAAGAAAATGGATTGAACCATGTGAGTTTTTCCACAGCTGATGGAGCACTTGAGGCAGCTCCTGCGGTAAGAATATTATGGTTGCATCAGATAATTCAAGTTTGTTAGGCCTTTAATAATTACTAACATCGAAATACCATACGACTGGATCTCTTATATTCAGATGGGGATAGCTGATGTGATTTTGGACCTTGTGAGTACTGGGAGGACACTAAAAGAAAACAAGGGAGGAATTGTGTTGAGAAGTCAGGTAATTAAGCTTCTGCTGGGTTGTCTTACCAAGCATGTATGTTGCTGGTTCTTATTTTCGAAGATCATTTCTTTCGATCAATATTCTATACAGGCAGTTCTTGTTGCTAGCAAGAGATCCTTGCTCGGAAGGAAAAATTCACTAGACGCGACACGTGAGATTCTCGAAAGGTTGGATGCAAATTGAAAGGCAGAGGGTACATTCATGGTGCGTATTTCATCGTTAATCCAACAATCTATAAATAATTGGACCTTCAGCTAGGGTTCTTTGTTTTCTCACTCATTTATCTCACACAGGTGTTTGCAAATATGAGTGGCAATAGTGCACAAGAAGTGCATGTGTGAGAGAGTCCTTAGCCAGCCATTATTATCTGGTTTGCGGGTGAGCTTTATTTAAGCTTTACCACTCTACCGATCGATGAACCATAAACTCAAATACTCAACCAGTTGGTTATTCAACATGCAGGGCCCGACTGTAAGTCCAGTTTATCGCAAAGGTGATGATGGGAAAGAAACAGTTGATTACTATGCCATTATCATATGTCTACCGGAAGAGGCACCCTACGAGTCTGTAAAACAACTGAGATCGGTGAGCAATATATGATATGTTTTATTTTATTTATAATATGTAGATAATTCCATGTTTCATCAAAGACTATTGCGTTCTTGGATACTACGTAGGGTTTAATTTCCATGCAATAATTTTGTGCAGATTGGAGGCAGTGGGGTTATAGTTATCCCTTCTTCGACTTACATTTTTGATGAAGAAACTCCTCCAAGATGGCCTGAACTTCTCTCAAACCTTGGTCTCTAGTTCTGTGTGGTATATGTATGCCTTGTAGCTATTCCAATGCTAGAGTTTGTCAAGTCCATCTTAATTTGTCGAATCCAAACTGGCCCTAAATGGTTAAAAGTGGCAACGGATGAGGATTTATTTTAATAGAAATACTTATAATATATTTGAAGTGAAACTTGAATAAACTTTTGTTTTATTTTTTGAATAGGAATTTTTTGGTTACCAAGTTACTCTAAATAATCTCTTCTACCTATTCGTTCTATTTTGACTGACTGGCATGGAATTCGGTTAAATTGGCTTTATGATCAAAATCTTCCCAAGATTACCCTAGTTTCTTGTAAGTTGGAATTGTGAATGGTTGTGAACATGACTTGCCCTCCTAGCTTCTTGAAAAATCTGTTTTCAAATACATCTTGTCTTTTGTTAACTGTGCTGAAATGTTGGAATGTTTTATTCGTTAACATTCAAAACTTTTTATGAGACATCAGCTCTTCCGTAGCGGTCTGAAATGGGTGACAAAGCACCCACACAACCCCAAAAAGGACCACTAAAATCGGAAACCCTCCACCCGTCTCTCATTAGATCTTTTATTGAAAAAAGAAGAAGAATACAGAGATTGGGGAATGGGGGGTTACCATTCAAAGCCTAAATACGGTACTCGACGAAAATCTATATAACTCAATCTATGCATGAAACTTCTCACTATATGTGCAAGCTACGTATCATCAACATGATAGGAAATGACAAACTTTTGATATATTCCATGAAAAGGATAGGGTGAGAATGAAGTACATTTGCTCTTGCCAATATTAAGATAATTATGAAATATGACCCATAGATTGGCATGGACAAGCTCTTCCCTCCCTAGTTAAATTCATAAAACCAAAATGATGAAATGTTGGAGGAAAAAACTTTAAAAAAAGAATGTTAACCTAGGTTGTGTTATGATTATCTGAAGCTATGAAATTCACAAAATCACTCCGCATTTTAAGAAAGTTCATCTTAGTGATACAAAATGAATATTTTTGAGTTACTCTTATTCTCGATCATTATTATATGAGTTTATGTCATTATATATCTTCACACTGGTCACTTAATGCAATTCCAAACATTTAAGTCCAAATTATAGCTAAGATATATAGGATAAAACTAGTCTGATAATGTAATATTTATGAAATATGAAAGGGGTGTATTCAATTTGTGCTTTTCAAAATCTTCACCATACATTTTCTCCATCTTTTACTTACCCGACTCCTGTTACGTCCTTCACATATATGTCATATCTCACATTCTCATACAAGTGCTTCAATTAGTTGATACTTTTCACCACATAACATTAATAATAATAAGCAAGCTTCGATCTTCGAGTAGGAAAGCGATAGGGTCCAAAAATGATGTCGGTTTGCACATAAATCGAATATGAACACAATAAGTTTCAAATGGTAAACATAAGTTTCAAATGGTACGGTTGTAGTTTTCGAAACTGACTCTTTGAGTTAGGAATGTAGTCAATAATTGATCATTTTCAAAAATAATGTAAATAACTTTTTTTTTTGCCATTCAACAATGACCAATGATAAGTAGTAAGTCATCTCTTCTTGCCATGAACTCCAAGTTGGGTTGGTATATATGGGTTTGATGGTTAATATATGAGATGCTCATGCATAGACAAGCCATATGGATACGCCATTGAAGAGGGGAAGAAGGATTGTGATGGTCTCATATTCACAACTGTTAATTTGATTAATTAACTCGGATTTTCTATATTTGTATATGTTGTTGTGTGATTGTCAATTATATGTCATCTTCCCCTTAAGAAAATCCGAAGCTAGCTTTGAACTTCAATTTTTGACCAAACTCAGAAGAAATATTAAGGTTATTATTTATAGACTCCTAAATCCTAATATGAACCGGTCCACCTAGTTAAGGACAGAATTGGAGATTGCAATCTTCCGAACCCTACTTTTTATAATGGCGAAGATAAGATCGAAGAGCAATAACCTACGTCCATGATGCATGAAAATGGCCCAAATAGATAGATACGTCGCTTAGCTAATAACAATGAAAAACTTTCATACGTAGAATTAGTACAGGGGATAATTGTTTTCTGAAAGGAATCCCTGTAATATAAGAAATCGATCAATACTTGGAATGAAAGCATTTCAAAATCTATAGCCCCACAGTTAATATAATTACAAGGATGGGTATATATCATATATGAAATGGATTACTTGGTGTTGTAACGTGAACATGAGACTATCATTATTTGTTTTGTATGTACTCTATCTTCTAATAATGGACTTCACAATTATTCATAAAGTATCTGGGGGCATCCCGTCAGTTGGGATACCAACATTTTTGTCGTAGTTAGACTCATTTTGCTTGTAGAAAGCGCAACTATATATGCATTTCTATAACCATGCGGCACCCTGATGCCAAATATATATAGGACCATACTACAATGCATGGTATTATGTTATGGGTTCATTATTTGAGTTGTTGGGAAGCAACTAAAATTAATCGTTGATAATTGAGTGAATAAACAACTAGAGGTCTACATTAAGAAAACGAAGAGGAAATGAGTGAATTCTTACGCAAGGTTAATAAATCAACTAGTATAGTCCATTTAAAATGGGAAACTTTATTATTTTACATAAAATTTCATGAAAATGATATACTGTGCTTAAAAACAAAACTAAATTGCAGCTTCAGTTGTCGTAACCCTTGGGGCCTTCAATTTGTTTTTGCATGAAAAATTTATTGAAATAACATCTACTCATCTGATTGAAATGAAAACGTACACATAATAGAAAATAAACAACCTAAAACGAACTAAAAAAGAAAAATTAGGTAAAGAAGACGAACCCTAGATGAGACATTTGTAAATCCTCTAACCCCAAATACTCAAAACGCTAAGTAAGAAATGAGGGTGACAATGCATCTTTCATGTTCGATCAGCCGAACAACAAAAAGCCATGGCTAATTGAGGATCACTGATCTAGCTAGCATAGCATGTTCCAATGGTGAGGTGTGACCTGTTGGTAAGTTATAGTTCTAACAATATAAAGGATGGAGTGGGCTAAAGAGAAGGACAAAAATAAAAAAAAGTTCCAATGGTAGCCGCCGTTGAGCGTTGCCACCTAAACAAAATGCTACCTTTTGAGTTTTGAAGAGAACATGGCGATGGCAGAAGAGAAGGCTTTAAGAAACAATTATATATGCCATCCTGCGAATACCATACAAAGCAATGGCTGTTAGATTTTTGGACCAGTCTGATAGTGCTAGGCTAGATACTGTTTGTAGTGCTTTGGGACATCTTTTTAGCTTATAAAAATAACTTAATTAGTTTTGTGTTATGCATCATGATTAACATTCATGGGACTGCCAAATTAAACCATGTTTTACCAACTTTACCCCACCACACGCATCTTCCATCACATGCCATACACAGGTGGATTCATCTGTAACACCTCTAATAAAAATCAGAAAGAGAAATCTTATTCAAACTTCCATGATTCAATGTATGGACATATGATATCCCCATTGTTTAAAATAAGTATATAGAGGCTAGCTTAGCCAAATGTCTTAATATTTACTTAACTTTTGTTTATTGTATGAGTGTGTTATCTATAGTCTATAAGTAAGCGAAATGAACTTATAACTAAAGGCGAATTTAGTTGAGAAACGTTAAAAAACTACTTAGATTTTGTAATTTCATAAATTATTATGAGATTTTTGTGTGAGCCGGTTAATTGATAGCCGGAATCACACTAAACTCTCACAACCTCCGGCCATTGCACACCACTTTTGCTGCTTAGCACCAAACCCTAAGGAGGCAAATGTAGTCATGTAGAGTAACGTTAGACAATAATCGATTAAGGAGTATGTAATGCTTTTAGTTATTGCAGTTATTAAGTTTAGCAAATCATAATACCAAGAACCTTAAAATTTCTAAAAATAACTAAAAAGAAAATTTAAATATTTTATACAAAAAGTTCCATGACTCGTCCAAAGTCAACATCACCTTCTCTGGTCTGATTTACAAAATTACCCATCACACTTACAAACCAACGCGCAAAGCCGCGGAAAGGAAGAGAGACCCTGTTTGGTAATTTCGTACGGGACGGAAACGGAAACGTGCTGTAAATTTGTCGCGTGGTTAGATGTGGGTCTGTCTGTTGGGTCAGCTTTGTCCGTATACGGTTTTTAAGTTATAACCGAACAGAAGCTCCCCGGTGGGACCCATCCCACGTTGATGACGTGGCGGCCTGAGATTCTTTCCCGGGTTTTTTTTATTCAGTTGGTTTTTTTGTTTTTTTTTTAATAATGTGCGGCAAAAGTTGGAAACGTTATTTGTCAGAAGTAGCTGTCGTGGGCCCCGCATTCTCAACTTCGTCGAGGACCTGACTCAAAAATCGTAGCCGAGGATTTGGGTTTTGGCGCCTTCTGAAGCCCCTTAGTACGAATCTAAGACCATGTTTGACTGTTGTTGAAACCGGAAAAATCACGAGTCCAGAAGTTATATGGTGATGGTCTTTCAAAATTAATTGAAAGAGTGGGAGCCCATTACAACATTCCTACAAGCTGCTGTGAAAAAAAACAGACAAATACATTCAGAAAGAAATACATTCACAAACCAATTCCACACATGAGATGAGTTTGTTACGCTCATGAGTTCGTTACGTCTTTGACTATTTCAAACGGCAAACAAGGTGACTATTATCTTTAACACGTTCAAATGATGCCAAGTTAGAAGAGATAATATTCTGTTAGCCTTGATTCAAGTCTTGGTCAAGATATTTGATTAATTCAAAAGATAACAAGTGATGAAGTTGAGCTGTTATCCAAATTCAAATACAAGGCATCAGCTATCCAACCACCATTATATAAAAGTGGCCACGCTAAAGAGAAATACATAGAGAGAAGAGAGAATAGAGAAAAGAAATAAGCAAGCAAAGGCTAAAGCTCTGCCAAAACCGAAGCAGGTCCATCAGCAATTCAAGCTCCAAAGACGAAGCTCAGGTATACAACACACCCACGCTATTCTCGTCTTCTTTGGCAAGGAAATATATATATTGTCCAGAAAGCTTGTTGTTAACAAAAGATAGGCTGTTCATGAACAACCTTCCTCCTTTTGCTGAAGCTCTCTCAACCCACCGAGAAATACATGGACCTTCATGGTGTTCTGCTCCTGCGTTAAGATATATATGGTCGTTCATGAACGGCCAAAGTCTTAACACACTTGGCTGCTGCAGTTTCCAGCATTGGAACATAGGGTCGCTCATGAACGGCCGAGTTCCAGTGCTAAAAACCTGTACAAGACGCCGCATTCATTCCTCAACAAAACCCATCACACAAAAAAGCTTCCCATTCTGCCTCGTGTTCCTTCTTCCACCATAGCAAAAGCCTTGCACCACCACTTCCAAGAAAACAAGCCATACAGAGCCAGAAAAGCAGAACTGTAGGCCACTATTTCTTTACGGTGCTTACTTCTGAAAGCTGGCAGCAAGCCTTGGCGGTGGAGACACAACGATGCCTGCACGAATAAAGGAAAAGAACATTTAATGAGTGCTTTGTGAAGCGGTGGTGGGCGGTGTGATTAACCGAGGCAAAAGTGGTAGCAGAGCAGCTGTTTTGACGCTGTGATACGATCAGATGAAGTTGTTGCTATTCATGGTCAAAGTAAAACATGGTGACAAATTTAATTAATGGAGCAGTCTTTGATGTGGTGGTGTGATCAGAAGGAGGACAAGATAGAAAACAAAGCTTAATTGTTTCTAGGAGCATTATCACACAAAAAGACAAGAAACAATGAAACATGGCTTAGATGTTCAATCTGGAACTTGCAAAAGTGAAACGGTGGCATCTATTATTCAATTAATTGATTCAATAGCTAGCAAACAAACAAGATGGCATGTTAATTAATTGATCTTTTGAAGTACTGATGCCAACAACAAGACACAAGTGCAGCAGCAAGGTTTAATTAAACAATTGCTATGGCAAAAAAAAAAAAAAACGTTGCTGCAAGTCATGGTTTGCTGTGAGTTTCTTTCATATGCAAAAGACAAAAATCACATGTACTGCATAATTGTGTGTGTGTGTGTATATATATATATATATATTGCAAACGGTGGTGAATGGTAGCAACAACAAAACAAAGTGCAACAAGTTCAATTAAATAATTGCTTTGCCAAAGGATAAAATGTGCTGCAGATTAAAGCTTTAGCAAGTGGGCTGCAGAATGATCGGTGTTGAATACAAACCATGATGCTACGTGCTCGTCTCTCAGTCAAAAGAAAAATTACAGAAAGAAGATGCTCCATCTTTGGATTTCAACTAAACCCAGACAATTAACAATCAGAAATATGAAGCAATTGATTATGTCGTACCGGAATGGAGAGTCGCACTGGCTATTTGCTTCTGCACCTGAATCGTCCAATCGCCGGAACACGTTTTCTGAACCCACGGCACTGGATCTGGGTAGAATTGATTAACATCAGTCAGAGTGTGAACAAGAAATTGGAGCTACCAACGAGGATATGAGGACTGAAGCTGCTACCTAATCGCAGACGCAAGAGACAGAATGCAAGAATGGGGTACAGGTCCAATCCATTTATACAAGCCTCCGCGGTGCAGCTTTTTCTCCGTCTTGGACTGCAATAGCTGATGTCCATCTCCGACTTGACCTCTAACTTAGACTCTGATGACCACGCCTAATTTCTCTCAGTCTTATCAAATCGATTGGGATGAGCACGACGAGCTGTTATGCGGCTAGAAGCTTTTCTCTTAGCTATGTGGTTTGGGCCTAGAGTTTCAGATCTGGGCTTAAAAAGGATGGGTGTACAATTGCTGAATTGCGGAAACCCATTTCCGAATAGTTTATCCCGATGTTTGGGCCCGGCTAAATTTGTTATCAACAACACAAAAGCCCATTTACAAGGCCCAGTAAAATATTCAACACATCGGGGTGCCCGAATTAAATTCCGATGTCTGCAGAAGAAATACAAATTCAATGAACTACGGTCGGTTTGATCCCACAATGGGTACGTAGGCAATCTAGCAACACCCACTAGATGCAACCTCAAGTCCAAACAGAATCCCTGACTCCACTAGTCAAAATTCAGCCAGTCCTAAATTGAATCGTTGACTCCAGTCAAATTCTGCCAACACTAGAAATACAAACTCAAGAACTACAACGGTTTGATCCCTTTACAGGGTATGTAGGCAATCTAGCGACCCACTAGATACAACCGCAAGTCCAAACAAAATCTCTGACTCCCTGGTTCATCCAATCCGAATCCCTGACCTCATCAGTCAAATTCTGCCAAACACCAGGAAACGTCACAGCCTTTCCAAATAAAGTCCATGACTCCCTGGTTCATCCAATCCGAATCCCTGACCTCATCAGTCAAATTCCGCCAAACACCAGGAAACGTCACAACCTTTCCAAACAAATCGAATCTCTGGTTCACTTACACCAAATTCGTCCAAACACTATTCCTATTCCAAAAAGCCATACCCTCCAATGGGTCATTCACCCATTGGAATTCTTGAACTACGAGTGGCTTGATCCCTCTCCCAGGGTACGTAGGCAACCCATTCAGACATTCGGGTGCAGCCGCAAAAACAAATAAACAAACACACATCCACAATTGGTTTCTTCATAAATGGAATCAAAGGGTGTTTCCCTGTAATGAGGATTGTAATTAAGAGACACATTCTGTCTTGAATGGGTCGAACCCGAAATAATAAAAACTCTATTCACTTAATGAATACGAGTGAAATTATGTTGGGTGACATTTACGCTCACAGTGTGCAGATTTTCTCTCAACAACTGTGTACCTCGAGAAAAATAAAGATACTTTTATGTTATAAAATAAGGAATTTTTGTAAAAGAAGGGCAAAATTACGGCGAATATGGGCTAACTAACTGGCTAAGTATCTAGGCATTCATAATATTGTTTTTTTGGAAAGATCTAATTGACTCTTCTCTATTATAGTCATTCGTATGCAGAAGAAATTAGCTGGTTGGAAGGGAGGTAAGCTTACCTTCCTTAAAATAAATATTTCTCGATTACTTAATCATGTCATTTCTTGTTTCAAATGTTTTTCTAGGCCTCTTGACTGAATACTGAATGCCGAATTTTTTTTCTGGGGGCTCTTTTACCAGCCATCCTCCAATTGCTTGGAATTAGGTATGTACTCTTGGAGAATAGAGTGGTCTAACTAAGCTGGCATGGAAAGTTCTCACTTAACCAACCAACTATTGGGTTCGTACTATCAAACAAAAGTATCTTAGGTGTAAGAGCTTTTTCTTAACTAAATTGAAAGCTCACCAGTCTCTTGCTTGTAAAAATATTCTGGATGCTCGCTCTCTTTTACAACAAGTTATGCGTTGGATAGTTGAAAATGGTCAACAATTATGGAGCTTTAATTAGTGCTATCTTTGATGTGTCATTCTCTCCATCTCTAGCGAGCTTGTAATCATTTGATTTTCCGTTCTAGATTTCCACTTCTTACTGAAGTTACTCATGGTGCGTCCAGTCTTTTCGTATGTACTCTCAAGCTAATCCATCTATTCCTAGTCCTCGATCTGCAGGTTATGCTTCATTTGAATGGTGTCCCCATCCCCTTTGGTCCTTGAAGCTAAATTTTGTTGGTTCTATCCACCTCATGCATAAGGCAGATGCTAGTTTTGTTGTTCGCACTGCCACAAAACTAGGCAATAGATACCATTGATTCCCCACGTTTGAGCTAATGGTGACTGAGCCTTTGATTCTTTGACTATTAGAACATGACCATAGGCCAGCGATAGATTGCAAACGGTTCTGTTAACTGTTGTGATCCACGATAGCAAGCATTGGTGACAAACAGTTGCATCTGTCACCGATGATATTGTTTATTAATAAACTAAACAATAAAATAATAATATAGCTAGCTGATCGCTTTTCATCCCACTAATTTAGTGCTATATTAGTGGGTTGGCTCTCTGTATTCAATCGTATTCTGATGACCCTAATTATACTCATGAGCTCACTCATTTTGTTTACTTCAATGGAATAAAGTTTGATGAGAATCTCATGTCTGGGAATGAAGAAGTGTGGGTGCATTATATTCCATTCGTGACAGTAAAAAAGAGGTTGAGTGAAAGTGGGATATCGTCACCTGATATGTTTCGAGTTATGTTTCGTCTTCAAGAAAATTTTATTGATACAGAAGATATGCATTTTGGGGCAAGCTGGGGAGTCCACCTGATCGAAGATTTGGAAGGAGAAGGCCGATGATAGTTCAGCTAACTTCCAGTAGGTTCATTATCTTTTTCTTTTTGTGTGTTTTGAGGCTTCTTTTATAGCCTACTATATATCATTCTCAAAATCAAAATCATATTTGAATCAGAAACGCATTCTGTTGTCCAGGTATATGCTGATTCTGCTGCCACTGAGGATGACATTCACACACCCAAGTTACAGAACACTTACCTCGGAAGAACTACTCCTTTAAAAGCATGATGCTCGATCATCATAACACAATGTGAAGGTAGTTATTCCCTGTCTTTGAGATAATGGCACATGCATATGGTGTGTATATATCATATATTGTTTCTACTTCTGAACTTGCCATGTGTAGTAGAACAGAACTAGTCTGGTTGAACACTAAAACATTTATGAATTTCCTCGACTTACTTCGTTCAGGAGTGTTCAATTTAGAGGAAATGATCGAGTGAGTCTTTGGAATCAAACCTCTAGAGCATGATCAATGGAGTTGATAAGACCAACACCTAGGGTATCTATGTCTGAATTCCTTGTTTGTTCCAGAGCAGTAAAGACGCACACATTGATCAATATTTCAGAAATAAAAGGACAGGTACACAAAAAGCCTTACACTTGAACTGATCTTTTGGTTGAAATCACGTTTTAGCTTGGCTTAATTTAGATCTGCCAGTAACATCCAATAAGTGGGCTGCTTATAAATTGCTCGAGATTGTATTTGGTAATTGGACCTAGTCTGCACTCATGTTTGTAGCCTTTGATTTTTGATGGTTTCTTTTTTTGTAGGGAAAAATCCTTATGCAAAGTTGCGAAGGAACTCGATGCTCCAGATATGGCTGATACAATAGGTAATTGCTTTTTTTGGGTGAATTAGTTATTAGTTAGCTAGTTGCTAATAATGGATTTTATTAACAATGGAACTTTTGTGTGTATTCAGAGCAAGTGGATTATGTACTTCATTAGTAAGCAAGGTTGGACATACCCATGGATTTCATTCAGTTTTTCCTAAGAAGAAGGCAATACATGCCTGTTGCAAGTTTGAGTCATCCTTGATAAAAAGGTTCAAGGGTGTAGAAGAGTTGAGGAAAACAACATTTGGACCTCTTAAAAATGTCTGCCCAGATTGAGGAGGACATTGATGCAGAAGAGTTGCAGGCGGGTGGAAGCATTTCACCAAGAGCTTATATTGGAACAACATGGTGATCGATCAACATATATAAAATGCTGAGGTGAACTATATATTCCATTTGAATCAACAATTAGAGATGGTTTATGAGTTGCTATCATCTGATTAATTAAGGGCCCAGCAACTGTGGGATGATATGCTCAACTTGAGGAAGGAATTTTTCTGTTCAACTGTGGTACAGATTTCTGCTTCCATTGGAGCTTTTAGAGGAGACAGTCTCGTTTGACTACTTTTAAACTTCTTTCTTTGTTTATTTTGTAGAGAGACTGATCTAATCAGTGGGATGCCAAACTGATCGAGATTTAATTAGTTTAGGACAGGGATCTACTCTACACTCATATTTGCAACTCTTGATATTTGACAAGATGAAAATCAGCAATGTTGTCCTCTTAATGCAAGCTAAGATGAATCTAGAGATCTGGTGATCATGTTGGCAGGTTGGGCAATACTGTTGCTCATTGTCTAGCAGCTCATGCTTGTGGTTTGCAGCAGGACTGCTTTTATTTCTCTACTCCGTCTTTTCTTCTAGCTGCAGTAGCAGCTGAACTTTGCATTGTGTAATTATTTTCCTATTTCAATAAAGGGCTGACTTATTTATCGCAAAAAAAAAAAAAAAGAATCACTGAGTTTAGGTAACTTCTTTTTCTATAAGCGACTGCTGCAGACAATCTTTGCAATGTGTATTAAAGGTTGGTCTTATGGGATTTGAACTTTTAAAGGTGCTGTCTCCTAATTAGACTAGCAGGCAGCCCGCGCTTTGCTGCGGGTGAGTGAAGACCCATTTCGCTACCATTTTCCTTTGTATATATGCAGCTTCTTCTTCCTCTTCTTGTTCCACTACTGGGTTCTTGAGATGAACTTTTCTTTTTTCAAACATTAAAATGGGTTTTCGTTTCCAATTCCTGTGAAATTGAAACTGCCTTAGAATTTGAAAGGGTACACGGAGAGCTAGTAAATACTTAATCAAACACAAATGAAAAATTGAAGATGTGTCATTTTGCATCCACTCATTTATAGAGAGCAATTTAGTATGAATTTGATATTTAACACGTTTGAACAAAAAGCTATCAAATAATTAGTAAATAGATAGATCAAATTCATCTCTTGAAATTTTTACAACAGTTAAGGTAGGCTACTCAACTGCTTATTAATTTGAAGATGAATAAATAGCTTCTTTGAGAGGCCAAGTACTCTTCTTTTTGTTAGTATTCAACAGATCAATTTCATTCTCATAATCCTACACCGGAAAATTTGTAAAAGTTGATGCTCCCCGCTACTTGAGTGCTGCCAACTCATATGCTTTTGCTGTGGATTCTTCTTCGTCATGAGCCCCTGCATATACATTTTGTGTTAGATGATTGAAGATATGTTTATCTGACAATTAAGTGGTTTTGAGCAGTCTAGCTAGTAATTAAGTACTTACCTGTTTTCCCTTCTTCCTTTGTGTTGGGTTCCAAGACCCTTTGTTCCATAAATGAGCTTCATATCTCCCCATCCATCTATGCCTGCATATAATTTTTTAATGTTAGGCTCTTCAACATTTAAATTTACCTGAAAACAAAAAAAAAAAGGGAATTTCATACATCAAATTCAATAACCAACTTTCAAGCTACTCTTAAGAAATTCAGGCCAAGACTACAAATTAGAATCAAATTGACCCAAGATTATACTATTTCCCACAATCAATTGTCAGGGACACAAATCATATATTAAATAAAAATATCTCTCCAACTCCTTGCACATAACTTTCCTGACCTATTTCAAAAAAAAAAAAAAAAAAAAACTTTCTTGACCTGATTTCTCTAGTTTTCACAACAAATTGAAATTGTCTTGAACCAATCAGAAACAAAAAAGCACCAAAGAAAACAACGAAGTTCAACAAAATGACCTTCTTCCTATGGTCTCGGGTGACCAGTTTCACCTCCTCAGAAAATCGTAAAGTACAATGAAGATCTTTGCCAAATCCTCTTCTCTCACCCATTAGCATGAGAATAAATGATCTCATGTGCTAAATGTGCCTGAAATCACAAACCATAGAATTTGAGATTTAGTCTGACCTAAGACCTCGTAAATGTAAGAGAATTGAGTTTTAAAACTGTTTTACTTACCGAGATAAAACCATGCCTCAGAGTCAGGTACTCATAGTAACTGCCTGAAAAACTGTCTGAAGAAGCACACCTGATAAGAAAAGAAGAATACCCTTAAACCTTGTTGTCATAGCTTTTACATACTGGATGCATTACTGAGTTAATTATTTGTAAAATCCAACAATTGTAAGTACAAATTCCTATTAACAATGCAATAATGCTCAACTTCAAAGTAGTGCTTTACGTACAATGCAAAGGAAAACTGATGACTGGCTCCAGAAGTTCAAATGACTCTTTCCGAATGATGTATCCCTTGCATACCTAAACCTTTCTGAATCTGCAATGCAAACATTTTATAAGGTATAATCCAAGAAGTTCTAGCGACTAAGAAAGCTAAAAATTTGTCAACCGGTATCTGAGATGACATTATAGATTGCAAAAAGGAAAAAAAGTATAGGCCACAAAAGCTTAATTTGTAGGAACACTTGATATGTAAAGAAAGTCAGCCTGCAGACTAACTGATTGATTTGCATAGTTAAATGAATCATCATGTTGAAGAAATGGATGCATTTAGCTTTTAAGTGAAGAAATTGAACCAATTTACCATTACTAAACTGGTATGCAACTATTTTTGTCTCTTTCTCCCAATACTTCCATATTCTCAATAGTAGTCTAGAAAAACAAAAACAATGAATTGTTGAGAGAGAGAGAGAGAGAGAGTACCTTGTGCCTCCCAAAGCTGAGGTTGTGATGCAGTAGAGCACATGAAAAACTGCAAGCACAAAGATAAATACATGGAGGTGGTGAATCCCATATGCAGATAAAAGGCAACTTTATATATGAATTCAGAGTTGGAGCTTTGGAAATGTCCCATAAGAAGGTCCATAGAAAATTACCTTTTGATCCACACAATAAGCCAGAGAGTTCGCATATCTCTCTTGAAATAGTTGCCTAATGTCAGACAACGTACGTACGTACTGGTAAATCAGAAAATCTAGCTACAGCAACCATCAGTAATGCAACAGCTGCCTTACATTTCTCAGGGCATTGCCTGCAATGACAATAATGGAGCAAATTAAACATTATAATGAGTTAATCAGTCCTCTGATAAGAGACTTTGAGGCATTCCCTGCAATGACAATACGCGATATCGGCCTGAATAAGAATTGACCATGACTTGTAAACTTAATCACTTAATAGGTCATCACATTGCTAAAAAGGTATAAGATATTCATCAATTTCATATTATTTGGTAGTCGAAAAATCAACGAAGGGAAATGTACACAGATTTGGGACATACAAATAGTTTGTAGACTGTTAATCTCCCATCTAGAGAAAGAAAAATTACTAATTTTTTGAATTTTGCATCTGCAGTTCACCAAACAAATTTCTTACAGCATCATCAAATGCATATTTCATGCTTTCCATATGACAAATTCGTAAGACTTGATTCAAAGGCACATTTCTACCTTTCAGAAAAAGAATGTGATGGATGGTCAATTACATTATAATGTCATAATTGAAAGGTATAAATCATATTTCGTTTACTGTCATCTTAGCAGCAGTTACTTTTGTTCATAAAAAGACAGGATTCTTCAAAGCTAAAATAGTACTACAGCATCTTAAATTCTCAAAGTCTTTGAAAGACCAATCACAAATAAACTTGTACCTCACACATCACATCACATAAACAGATCGCAAAAACAACATTAGGAATTAGAAATCCAACCTGTTATGGCTGAGATTCTGCTGCAAAACTCATCTCTTCTCATCCCTAAAAATAAAAAATAAATATGAAAACCTTTCAATGACCTATACAAATCAATAAAATCTTAATCAAAATCAAAACCAATTCCCTACTTTATATCCCAATAATCCTAAACCAAAGAATCCAATTCTTCACCTAACATAATTTCTCAAAATCAATTCCAGATCCCACTCAAATCCAACTCCGAACCTCCAGAACAAAGAACCATGCAGGAATGAAAAGAAACAGAAATCAAAAGGAAGAAAATAAAACAATACCTTTTCCAACTAATAGATATACTTCTTGATAGCTAACCAATCAATTATTCTCACATCATACATCATAGAATTGACAGGATTCAATGTGAAAATCATACCTTGGAATTTCGATCAGAGCGTATCTAATTGCTGAAGGCTCTCCCTCTTCATCTTCTCTTCCTTTCTCTCCTCTGCATCTTTGTTCCTCCCGTCGGCAGAACCCAGATCAAAACCTCCTCAATATCTCCGTCTCCTCTCGTTTCCTCTTACCCTTCTTCCCTCTTCTGCAGTATTGAGAGTTCAGATTTGAGAGAGAGTGCTTCAGTAGCTGGCACATGAAGTGGACAGTTGGAGGGACAATTCCGACCAAGCTATTTTCTGGGTCTGCAACTACTGTTGAAATGTAGTAAATGAATTTAGTTAATTTTTAACTTCCTAGAAAAACAATGTATATTATAGTAATCAAAATGCTTCCATATAAAACAAACATGAACAATTTGAGTTTTACCTCCCAGTGATGCATACCTTTTGCTTTCTGGGTTTTTAGGTTTTAAATGGAAACCAGTGGCCTAGGCTCTGCATAGAGTCCCAGCGCTGCCTCACCTTCTGCATAACCATCTACTGTATTGCTTTTGTAATGTCAAAGATTAAAATCTCAGACCTCATCTATAGGCGATGGAAGAGAAAACACTTGGTTTCCGAACATGGCTTCTCAGGTATAGATATCTCCATATCAGAATGAAATGGGGCTGCAAGTAAACCAAGTAAAGGAAATCAATAAATTTGCCACATAAGAATTACAATCATATTACAATCATATCAGTCAGTTACATTCCAAACTACAGATACCATCATTTCTCTGATCACATATATACTCACCATAATGGCTGCAAATCATGCATAAAAACTGAGTCAATTTCTAAGTTATTAGCATCATTATTGCCTTGACTTCAAACTAAAAGTGAAACAATTACGTCAACTGGAAAGACAATAGGAAAATCAACAACCATATACTGGTAACCCCAAAATCATATGGCTAAAGCTTATCCCAATCTCCAGTTTCTCTTTCTAAAGTACTAACACGAACAAAACAAAAGGCGCAAGAAATAAATATAAAACAAAATGCTTCACCCTTGATTTTAAACTCTAGAGCTTTGGACAAAAGGTGCAAGAAAAAAATATAAAACAAAATGCCTCACCCTTGATTTTAAATTCTAGAGCTTTGACACTTTAGCTGCTGGTGTGTTTTAAACGTGCACAAACGGAGTTCTTCAGTGAATAAAGAAACTCTGGTTTGCAACTGGACTGGAATGTGACTGGACTGGAATGCGAAATAAATATGCAAACCAAATGAATTTTCACAAAGAAACTCCGGTCTTTTGTGGACTGGAATGCCTCACACTTCACAAAGAAACTCTGGTTTGCGACTGGATTAGAATTTGAAATAAAGCAGAAGTAAACAGGGTGGGTACCATTAGCAATTTAGCATATCGGTAGTAGTTGAGCAAATTTATTAAGAAATTCAATACTGGTATGCAAAATTCCATTAGATCACCTTTCTCACACACAGCCTTTAAAGCATATTCACTCCTTCATAAATTGATACATCTATCACATTGTCACACACAAAATCTTGCACTTTTTGGAATTACTTTTTTCTTTGTCAAATCCCAAATCCCGTTCTTTCCAGAAAAGAAAAAACCCACATGTTTATATAAATATTACAAAATCAATCAAATTGATATGACAAAACACCAAATATCTCATGCTTCATGGTTCAATCAGGTGGCCTTTTCAAGTCGAACTGTCAAATTTGTAATCAAAATTAGTTGCAAACAATTTTCTGACTTGATGCATGGAGACAAAGAGGGAAGAAATTCAACCACCAACTTCAGAAAGCGTCTAATTATTACCACCTAACTCCTCCACCTCCTAATTTAAGAATTAAGACATTATTAAGTCACTGTTCACAATTATGTCTGATTATGGAACCAAGATTATTTTCCCCTTCTAAGTTTATCCAACCCAGATTATTTTCCCCCTTCTAAGTTTATACAATTCAGAGAACTTAACCAATATCAACAATCCAGTTAGTTGCAGTCATAAAGATTGAAAAATCAAGGCGAAACATAAATAAAAAACAGGCAATCACACCAAAATTATTACCACACGCAAAAACTCAGCTCCTAACCAAACGTCCGACAATGACAACAACAATAAAACACAAAATCTAAACTAATAGGTTTTTTTTTTTCTGTTTTTTTTTTTTTCCTTTTTCTTCTCCTCACCAAGAAATATAAAAAGTAAAAACTTCTATCCAATCAATAACAGGTTGTCAAACATGCTCATTTATTTCAATTTTAGTTTCAAATTATATTTCCAACCACTCAAACTCACACTACTCCTATTCATTTACAGTTTCCCACATGTAGACAATTCTCATCACTCATGAGCAAAACCTTTGTATCTTTCTAACCACCTAAATAGCTACAACCTTTGCTATTTTGTAATATAATTGGGGTATAGTGTCTTTTACGTTAACAGAGAAACTTTGGTTTGCAACTGGAGTGAAACAGCATAATTCAATAGGTCAAAAATTTCAAACAAAAAAAACCAACAGCATCTGATGAGAAAGACACTAAACTCTGTCTCTTACTGACTTTCAGTTCAACCCAAGCATCAAAGATAAAATAACAAAATAGAGAATCAGTAATCAATTATTCGAACACCACATTAAGAAGCAAGAAGAACTCACAAACAATTAGCTTTTATGGATAGATGAACGATAACGCGTATCTCCCTTCCTCTACTCTTTATTCTTTCTCTCCCTTTTCAAACCTTCCTCTGCAAAGACATACAAATCAAAAAACAGATCAATTGAAGGTAGGAAACAACAGTACCCAAACAACACAGCAAAAACACCCAAATATTGCAGCGAACAATACTTGGGTTTTGCTTCGCAGAATAAGAGGGCAAGATCATCAAACAATGAAGAAAAGCAAACGATTAGAAACAATGTGAGAAGAACTACGCTATGTTTTTCCTCTGTTTCTTTCCCCCTAATTTATTACTTGTTTCTTTTCGGTTTCTTTTGCTCTTCTTCCCAATTGTGAAATACACAAGGGCATGAATGTAAAAACTTTGAATCTTTCTAAATTTGAATAGAGGATAGAGTGCCCTTTCACTAAGGGATCCGTTTTCTTGGCCATATTCAGGGATCTCTTGTGGAGTTGTGAGACATTGACACCCAATTTTTGATTACATATCAGTATCTAATCTCGAACGTTCAGTTTTTAGATCTCGTATGTCAATTTTGTAAATTTTCAACCAAATTGATGATGGTTAAGGTACCGAACTGGATCAAATTAATGATCGAACTGGATCAAATACCGAAGATTTTACCATTCTCGTGAATGGTGTGAGTATAAATTCTTGTCTCTCTGAAGAGATCAGAAATAGGTATTATGATCTATGCTACTCACAAAGGTCATTTCTGCACAACCATCTCCTCAAAAGTATTAATGGTAAGTTAGCTGCTGAAATAATAACCGAAACGATTAACATCGCTAATGCCATTAGAGCTTGCAGGCTTTCCACCCCCCACGGTGCTTATGTATTGTGGGAGAAGACTCTAGATGCCTTTGAGATTTTGGGTATGAATGTTGGATTCTTACGTACCAGGCTGAAGCGGCTTCTGAGCCTTTCTTTCAGGACCAAACAGGCTCTGATAAGGAAATCAAAGGAGGCTAAACTTGAGCAAGCTCGTGCAAAGGACAAGGTGATAACTCTTGAATCCAAGTATTGGAAATGGAAAGAGAGGATGGTAAGTGCTGATGCTAAGATAGAGGCTCTAAAGGAAGTTGCAGAGAGGCGTGAACTTTTCTTCCAGGAAGAGGCTGTTGCTCCATGGGGATGAGAAGAGTTGTTTTAGTCAAATAGGACAAGATAGAGAATGAATTTTCTAATGATATTATTCATCTCACAATGGAGGTATATAAAGAATATTACAGAAATACAACAGGTAAGTACTAACTACCAAATAATTACAATATATTCTATTCCTAACGTTAAGCCATGACTCACGCTAACACTCCCCCTCAAGTTGGCGCATACACATCAACCATGCCCAACTTGCTTAGTGAGTCATAGAACGCCTTCCTGGAGACTCCTTTGGTAAGTACATCTGCAAGTTGCTCTTCAGTCGGAACAAAAGGAAAGCTGATAATTTTGGCATCTAGCTTCTCCTTTATAAAGTGACGATCAACCTCCACATGCTTAGTACGATCATGTTGTACTGGATTCTGTGATATGTCAATGGCTGCCTTGTTGTCACAATACAACTGCATAGTACTTTTGAGTTTGAAACCCAGATCACGTAACAGATTTCTCAGCCACAGCAATTCACACACTCCGTGAGCCATACCTCTATACTCAGCCTCAGCACTAGAACGTGCCACAACTTTCTGTTTCTTACTCTTCAATGTAACTAAATTACCTCCCACAAATGTAAAGTAACTAGATGTTGACCTCCTGTCTGTAATATTTCCAGCCCAATCTGCATCTGTGAAGCCACAAACCTCAAGAATATTGTTGTGTTTAGAAAACAATACTCCCCTTCCTGGAGCTGACTTTAAGTATTTTAAAATCCGCATAACAGCATCCATGTGACTCTCACTCGGATTATGCATGAACTGACTCACCACACTTACTGCATATGCAACATCTGGTCTAGTATGGGATAAATAAATCAAGCGCCCAACTAACCTCTGATAGCGAGCTCGATCAGTAGGTACCTGATCTGGATACTCAGCCAAACAATGGTTCTGCTCAATAGGAGTATCAACCGGTCTACAATCCAACAAACCTGTCTCTGTCAACAAGTCAAGAACGTACTTCCTCTGGCACAGATAGATTCCTTCTCTCCCCCTGGCTACCTCAATCCCTAAGAAGTACTTAAGTTCACCCAAGTCCTTCATCTCAAACTCAGAGGCTAGCTGTCTCTGTAGTCTATCCATCTCAACAGTATCATTGCCAGTAATTACCATATCATCCACATAAATAATTAGAGCTGTTACCTTCCCTTGTTGATGCTTGAGGAACAAGGTATGGTCGGAGTTGCTCTGTCTGTAACCAACCTTCCGCATGAATTGTGAAAATCTTCCAAACCAAGCACGAGGTGACTGTTTGAGACCATACAGAGATTTTCTCAATCTGCAGACAAAATCACCAGGAGAAGCAACTACATACCCAGGTGGAAGGTTCATGTACACTTCCTCGGCTAACTCTCCATGAAGAAACGCATTCTTGACATCAAACTGTCGGAGAGGCCAGTTTAAACTAGCAGCAAATGAGAGCAGAACCCGAATAGTGTTCATCTTGGCAACAGGAGCAAATGTTTCATCATAGTCTATACCATACGTCTGAGTAAACCCCTTTGCCACAAGGCATGCTTTGTACCGATTCACTGATCCATCTGCATTATGCTTCACAGTAAACACCCAACGACAACCTACAGCCTTCTTGCCTTGTGGTGGAGGCACAAGTTGCCAAGTATTGTTCTTCTGCAACGCCTCCATCTCTTCCTCCATTGCCTTCCTCCACTCTGGATCCCCCAACGCATCCTGCACTTTGTTAGGTACTGACACAGCAGATATTTGATTCACAAATGATTCATATGACTTAGACAACCTCCTGGTGGACATATAATTGGCTACTGGGTATTTTGATTTGGCAGTAAGAGTAGGTTCATATCTTTTGGCTGATTGACCCCGAGTTGTCCTATTTGGTAACACATATTGCTCAATATTAGACTCACTACTACTAGTACTAGTGGGTGGACATACCTCAAATGAGTGATCTTCAGAACCAGGAAGCTGTGGATCAGGGGTAGAAGCGATGGCAGGAGGGGCAGTTGCGTCTTCAGCTTCATTTTCAGCCATAGAAACTGGTGTGTGGATGTTTGGAGCTACTGCTTCAAGAGGTGGCGAGCTGATGGTCTCATCTAGATCTGTCAAAATACCTCCTGCCTGTGTGACTTCTTCTTCTCCTCTTTCTGATTCCTCCCCCTCTCCATGATACAGTTCTTCAAAATATGAATTCTCCCCCTGAAGAGCTGTATCTGAAGATGAAAAATAACTCATGTCCTCAAAGAAGGTAACATCCATAGTGACATAGTATTTCCTGGATGGGGGATGATAGCACTTGTACCCTTTCTGATAGCCTCCGTAACCAACAAACACACACTTAAGTGCCCGGACATCCAACTTAGACCGTTGGTTTTTAGGGATATGGACAAAAGCAACACAACCAAAGACACGAGCTGGAAGATTATGAAATGAAGGTAGGGAGACATGAGATGCAAGAACCTCAAATGGAATTTTTCCCTGAAGGACACTAGATGGAAGACGATTGATAAGATGGGAGGAAGCATGTACGGCATCGCCCCAAAGATACTTAGGCATATGAGCACTAAAGAGGAGGGCGCGAGCCATATCAAGTAAATGACGGTTTTTCCTTTCAGACACGCCATTTTGTTCTGGTGTTTGTGGACATGTAGTTTGGTGAACAATCCCATGAGTTTTAAAAAACTCTTGGAAAACATGATTAACATATTCTCCCCCATTGTCAGAACGAAGGACTTTAATGGTGCTATGGTATTGTGTTTGAACAAGAGTGCGAAAGGTTTGAAAAGCTGGAAATACTTCATCTTTGGTTTTAAGAAGAGCAACCCACGACAATCTCGTACAATCATCAATAAACAACACAAAGTATCTCATACCCGATACAGTGGGTTCTCTAGAAGGTCCCCAAACATCAGAATGAATCAACTCAAAATGAGTAACACTTTTATTAGAAATACTAGGAGAATAACTAGCACGATGACTCTTTGCCAAAACACATGTTTCACAATGTAAAATAGACTCATCCACACCAATAAACAAGGTAGGCATGGTTTTTCTCATAAGACTAAAAGAGGGATGCCCTAATCGGCGATGCCACAACCAAATTTCACTTAGCTTATCAGAACTCGAAGTCAAAGCGGCGCGGGACTGTGCTCCTGGTTTCTCCCCTGCGTATGTCTGATCCAGATGGAACAACCTGCCCCTCAGATACCCCCGACCGATTATCTCCCTGGTGAGAAGATCCTGAAAAATCACATACATAGGATAAAAGGTTACGGAGCATTTAGACTCAGTATTCAACTGGGGAACAGATATCAAATGGTGAGACAAATCAGGCACATATAACACATTGTGAAGTTCTAAGGTAGGAGTAATACGAACTGACCCTGACCCTAACACAGGAAAGGCCTCACCATTGGCATTGGTTACATAGGACACTGGTGGGGAAGACAATTTAGTAAAGTATGATTTGTCATAAGTCATATGATCGGAGGCACCAGAATCAATAATCCATGTATCAGAACCGACAAAGTTAGAAACCTTTAAAGCCATACCAATTTTACCTCGACCAGCTATAGAGGCTGTAGGAGTAGCTCCACCTGCTGTATGATGATCTTGGCCAGTCACTCCATAGAAATCGGGTTCTTGGACCAACTGAACCGCAGCCGCTTTCCCTTTAGGACGATAACCTTGCTTCTTAGGTTTAAGGTGTGGGTTCAACTTCCAACAAGTTTCCCGAACATGCCCAAGGTCGTTGCAATAAGTACATTGAGGACGAGGGCGGTTGGTGAAGCCTTGTGAGAAACCTTGCTGATGAAGTGGGGCTGAACTCTGCTGCTGAAGGAAAGGTGCCGGTGACTTGGCCTGAATGGCTAGGCTAGATACTTCAACCTGTGCATGTTTGACACTTTCCTGCTGAGACTCATCCTTGCGGATGTATGTAAAAACTGTGGTCAAACTAGGAGGGTCTGTCATTCTGAGCAATTCTCCCTTGGCACTGCTATGCTTCTCATCAAGCCCTCTCAGGAATACAAGAACCCGTTCTAGCTCCTTCTCCTTCTGGTACCACACAAGATCTTCCTGATTCTTGATCTTGCAAGGACGCTTCTGATCAATCTCCGCCCATACATTCTTCAGCTTGGTGAAATACACAGCTACTGGTTGCCCATTCTGCTGCATACTAGCAGCTTTACACATCAATTCATGAACCTGTATAAAATCAGACTCATTGGTATACAGATCCCCCAATGTCTTCCATATTGTTTCAGCAGTCTCACACTCTTCCACCAACTGTAAAACATCTTCAGTCATGGCTTTGAACAGAAGAGCCATCACAGATCCATCATCATCCTCCCACTTAGCATAAGCTTCCACATCTTCCTCACTAGGAACTTTGGTTGTTCCATTCACATGCCCCATCTTGTGTATGCCACGAAGATGGACAGACATAATCTTTTTCCATGTTCGAAAATTGGTACCATTGAGTTTCGGACCACCAAAAGAACCACCATCTGAACTTCGAACAGAAACCTCAATCTTTTGGACCTCATTGACCTTAGAACTCGGTCCTTCATTATCATCACCACCCATTGCAACAATACAGTAGTAAAATCACACAATATGCAGCGGAATGAAAGAGACAGAAGTGCAATTTATCACAAAATAAGAGAATCCTTTTTTTTTTTTTTTTTTTTTTAACCTGTTGCACGGGTTGACTTGTTGCTTGGGCGGCGATCTGGTAATCAAGGGCGATGGTCGGAAAGAGGGCTGGCGTCGGTCTGGTATGAGATCAATGGAAGACCGGTCTGGTACGGGTCTGGGCAGATGTCGTAGATGGCTACCGGTCGGAGGGGATGACGGAAGCGACAAGGCTCGAGCCTGGGTTTGTTGCTGCGTCTTTCTAGGTGGAACCTGGTGCGTGGATGAGAACGATGCCGGGAACAAGAACCGGGGCCGGAAACTGGAGGATCGATCGGAGCTACTGCTAAGATGACCAGACTGGGTTGTTCTGAAGAACCGGGGCCGAAGGGACTGGGCGAAGCAGGCACAGCGTCGATCTGGGCAGCGACGGCGTCTCCGGACGCGAAGTCGATCTGGGCAGCAGGGTAGAGAAGAGCGACGCGGCCTGGGCTCGTCCTTGGTTTGACTTGAAGGTCGGTCTCTAAAAAGAGACGAAGACCAGTCTTGAATTAAAGGTAGAGAACGACAAAAACAACCCTAACAAAGGGGTTTGGTTTTGTATCAATTCCTCGGACTTGAGGAAAAAATTGGACAACTAAGGAGACAAAGTCCTCTCGGATCTTTGCTCTGATACCAAGTCAAATAGGACAAGATAGAGAATGAATTTTCTAATTATATTATTCATCTCACAGTGGAGGTATATAAAGAATATTACAGAAATACAACAGGTAAGTACTAACTACCAAATAATTACAATATATTCTATTCCTAACGTTAAGCCATGACTCACGCTAACAGTTTTAGCATTTGGCAATTGGCATATAGTTTTACGATATGACAAGAATAGTGAAAAGAAGAAACACGCCCACACCCAGCGTCGCAAAGTTTCAAGTTCCTCTTTGCCACTTACTCGAGTATAAAATGTAGTTAATGACATAGCATGCTTCTTGCTCCTGGATTCGTATTTGCAGTCTTTTTTTAGTTTTTTTTTTCTTGTATGAAATTAATGTTATTTACATTCAAGTAGGAACATGATAAGAAAAAAGATTGACATCACTTCTGTTCGAAAATGTCTAGCTAGTCCTATTGTGCTAAGGAGAAGAACAAACTTTTTAGTCATGTCTGCCATTTACTTAGTATGAGATCATTGGATTGATGGATTCTACATGACTAGATGATGAAGAGTCTTGACGCATAAAATTAGAGCCAGAGTCAATCCCCAACTAGACAACGAAAAGCAACACATGATTCAACCCTCATCTTAAATTAGAATTAGATGTTAAATTTTATCCTCTCTCATTGAAAAAATAGAATTAGATGTTAAATTGAAACATTCAATCTGATTGGAGAGAATATCTATGATACATTAATATATCAATACATCATGCATACTATTTTAGTATTTTCAAATAGAAGTATATTGACTCTATGTATTGGTATACTACCTTGATTTGATCTTGAACTAGTGTACTTTTATATTGGTACATTAATGTAATGTAGACGAATCCCAATCGGCAAATAAATTGAACTAGACCAGAAGAGTAAGAAGAATCGACAAGGCAAATCAATGCTTGTTTAAGTAAAACTTAATTTAGAGAGAAAAGATGATACCTAATTAGATTATCACGAGTACATATTGAATTCAGCACTTGAACAACAACACTCTTTAATTCTTTATGTAGATTTATAACTACTTTCCAATGATATTTTTTAGTAGAAACGATAATTTTTTTTTCACCCCACCTATGTTAATAAGATGTTCACCTCTATAATGTTGATTATTCTAGATAACTAACCGATTATAACTCACAATGGTATTTAAAAATGTGAACTGAGCTCATTTAATAATAGTTCGAAATTAAGTTAATAATCAACTCAAAGCAGAGCACCACCAACCACTGAGATAACTTTACCTTGGGCTATTTAATACCATTAGATTAATGGAGTAAAGTTGACACGACACGACACGACACGACGAACACGATTAGACAATGGGTTAAATGTTGGGTAACTATACCCCTATTAATTTCGACAACCGGCTCCCATTTTAGGCAAAGTTTTTAGTCCCCTTGTGTGTCTCCCTTGCAATCTTTCTCTATTTTACAGTACACTATTCAAGCTCAGAGTCCTTAAGAGAACCCATGGCTATTGTAAAAGAACAGAAACAGAGCTCCAAGGTAAATGCTCTGTCTCTCTACTCTCTATCTCTACTTACGTTTTAGGCATGTGTATGGGTTTTCTTGTTAACAGAGCAAGTAAGTAAGTAAATGAATGGTTAACTGTAGGGTTTTGCTTTGCAGAATAAGAGGGCAAGATCATCAAACAATGAAGAAAAGCACACGATTAGAACCAATGTGAGAGAATTACGCTCTGTTTTTCCTCTGTTTCTTTCCCCCCAATGTATTACTTGTTTCTTTTCAGTTTCTTTTGCTCTTCTCCCCAATTGTGAAATACACAAAGGCATGGCAGCGTGAATGTAAAAAACTTTGAATCTTTCTAAATTTGAACAGAGGATAGAGTGCCCTTCCATTAAGGGATCCATTTTCTTGGCCATATTCAGGGATCTCTTGTGGAGTTGTGAGACCCATTTTTTTATTACATATGGGTATCCCTTTCAGTTTTTAGATCTCCATGAGGCAAGAGTAGATCAATTGATGATCGTTAATGTGTTCATAATTTTGATTTATCATTACAAAAGTGAACAGTCGAGGTTGGACAGATTTAGTTCGTTCAATAATTTGATCTAGTTCGGTTCCTTAACAATTATCAATTTAGTTGAAAATTTACAGAGTTGATATGCTCATGAAGACTTAAAAAGTAAAAACTGAATGGTCGAGATACCTATGTGACCAAGAAGTTGGTCTAATAAGTGATTCCTTAAAATTGTTAGAAAAGAGATCTCTCACTGAAAGGACCCTGCTTTTGTATAAATGTGCTTTACTAGGTAACATTTAGTTGTTGAACAAATGCTTGCCTTTTATAGCAACCATAGACTTCTTGCAAATCACGGGTTTTGATCTGTATGTTCATTGTTTGTAAATTCCAAAATATGTAAGAAAATGGGAGACCTTATTCCACATTATGGGGTCCAAAACTGTATATTTGATCCTTAAAGATAACCCAAGTGGAAATCGTTGCGATGAACTTGCCAGGAGTACCTGATTACCTTCTACCTTCAGTGTTTGTTGATGGTAGTTTCTTTTCTTCACAAATCGATTCAAGCTTTCAAGCTGAATTAACTGAATTTTTATACAAATTCTGAAATACAGGTGATCAATGTTGATTCAGTGAAGTCTGATAGGTCAGTCATTTAATTAAATTACATTCTGTTTTTCCTAAGTCATATTATGCCAGCAAGTAACAATAACAATTGATCATCAATCTTTTACCAACAGTAGCAAACAAAAGAAATTTAAGAGAGCCACAGAAGAAAGTTTATATGAGACTTCTGAAGCTCAGTTTTCTGTTCTCGAAAGAGCAAATGAGGTTGCAGCAAACCTAGATCCTCAGTTTCCTAGCATGGTCAAAGTTATGTTGCCATCACATGTCTCAGGAGGATTCTGGCTTGTAAGTTGGACTCACGCTGTTAACAGTATTACATGGAGGCTAGGGAAGGACTAGTATGATGATACATTTTATGTGCTTAACTTTTGGTTGGCAGGGTCTTTCTAAAACATTCTGCATTAAGCATTTGCCAAAGCAAGACACAATGTTTGTTTTAGAAGATGAAAATGGCAAGAAGTTCGAAACGAAGTATCTTGTTGAAAAGATAGGACTGAGTGGTGGATGGAGAGGGTTTTCAATTGCTCACAAGTTGCTGGCTGGAGATGTCTTAGTTTTTCATCTAGTCACAGAATCTAAGTTCAAGGTAAATAATTTATCCTTATTCAATTGTTTGTTTGTTTGTTTGCATGGGGATTTCAAGAAAAAGAATAAGTTTATTTCTCCCTAGTAAAGCTTCTTCATGGACTGAGACTGAGCTGTTGCTTTTGGGCTGCTGAGCATAGATTAGATATATATTTTACTTCTCTAAGATACTACTTCTGAATGCATATGAACTCTGAAATGATATGCCGCCTACATTCTAGGTTTATGTTATTAGATCAAATGGCTTAGGTGAAGTGGAATGCGCTCTTGGCCTTGTCCAATTAGATGCTGACATTCGACCAGTAGATTCTGGTAAGTTGTTTTAACATCACTAAGTTTTTCATAAATGGCCTCACATGTAGAAATTTTATTTGCTTTTATCCCTACATCAGTTACATAATTTGATTCATGCAGCAGATACTAATGCATGTGAAAGGGCAGAAAATGAGAATAGGGAACCTAAATCAGTGGAAAATCCTGATGGAGTTATTCAAAGGAACAAAACCGCAGCCTGTAATAGTAAACGTGGTATAGTGTCAGATCTGTTTGAAGATGACACTGAAGATGCTAGTTGTGAAGTTTTGGAAGGAATCAAGCTTTCAGAGTCTATTGTCCCTTTTGATGAAGTGTGCGGCATTGAGAACTTCAATGTCATCTACAATGGTTTAATCATAAATCCCCTGTTTCCGAAACCCCTTCTGACCAAGTACTATGAGCTCTGCTGCAGTCAAAACTCTTTCCTTCATGAGCACCTTCTTGAGGGTCTTAACTACAAACTGGTAGCTGGAATAATTTCCGAAACAACCAATATTGCAGATGCCATTAAAGCCTGCAAGATCACTACCTTGGAGAGTAGTTTCTCAACTTGGGATAAGACTTTGCAAGCCGGCGAGATGTTAGGCATGAATGTCAGCTTCCTGCGTGAGCAACTTGAACAGCTTGCGAGTCTTGCTTCAAAATTAAAAACGTGTGAAGAGGCTAGACTGGAAAGGGAGCAAGAAGAACAAGAGATGAGAACCAGGTTGGCAAAGCTTTTAGAAGTAAAAGAGAAGAAGGATAGGCTACAGTCTCGAATTTCAGTGAAGCTTATGTCCAGGTTCAAAGAAGTAATCGATGCTCCTTGGTAATGGCATACTTAATTATCTCTTGTTCCTTTTCAGTTTTTAGGGTACCTAGCTCAGGCTTTATAGTTCCACAACCAGATATGCGTGAGAGATAGATGATGATGCTTATGAAACGTGTTGTGTTTTGGTACAGTTACACGCACATCAATCGACAATCTAGTTATATTGTATTATGTACAGCAGCACTGTAGTTATCCTTCGCTGTGGTTTTTGACTACATGATATATAGAGGTTATGCATCAAGCAGGGAGCATCATTGTACTTTCTGGTTCTGTTTCCCTCTAGGAATTTAATGAATCTTTGCCATCTGCTAATTTGCTCAGGTATGCAAAGTTGGAGATGTGTGGCAGAGCATTGGGACTCTCGGCTGAAGAGTTGTCAACTATAACATGAACGATAAACATAGATGACCCTCAAGTAGACATAAATGACCGACACTTTGGCTAAACATGTTTTAGTGGGATTGTTGCTAAAAAAGATAGCCCACTACAAGATTCTCTTTCTAAAGGAGTTGTTAGTAACGATGGATCCCACATTAGAAAAGTGACAAAAGAAATTTTGACTTATAAGTAGTTGACTCACACCCAATTGAGGTTTTTTGTGTTAAAATTCAACATTAAATGAGTAAGTTGAGATAATATCGATACAATAGTAAGCCACGAGCCACGCTTGTTGTTTAATATGGTATTAGAGCTGGTTACTTGATTGATTAAGTCTCCATTGTGGGACTTTTGTCTTAATTCCGATGTGGGAACTGAATTGTTAATTGATTAGAGAATGTGTAATTTGTGCCCCAATTTTTAGTATGTAAATTGGATTGAGCTTAGAGCTAGGTTGCACGTGAGGAGGCGTGGGTGGCTCACACCCAATTGACTAATTGTACTGAGATCTTTTGTGTTGTGGTTAAGTTAGGACAATATCGGTACACAATGGTAGGCTGAAAGCCACGTTTGTCACTGTTTAAGAGGTATGTGGAGGTTTCTAGTCTCAATTTTTTTTTTTTTGGGGTTTGGGACAAAAAATAACCCTCTTTACACTGATCTTCCAATGTTATCTCATTCTTTCAAAAATTTTTAGAGTATGACCTTTTTAAAAATTTATGTCACTAAATCAAAATGGTGGTAATTGTGGAGATATTTTGGTTTTGAAAATGAAAACTCAGGTTTGTACAATAAAATAAAGAAGAAATAAAATCAATGTTATTGGTCTAGTGGAAGCATGCTAGACTGTAAGTGGGGCGGACGCTGCAGCCCTTAGAGATGGGCCCTAGTGGAAGCATGCTAGGCTGTAAGGAGGTCCCTAGTTTGAACTCCAACTTGTAAAAAACATCCCTTAGAGATGGGCCATACCCAAATTGCTTCAGACCCGTGAGTGATAGCTCACTTGGCCACTATTTTAAATAGCACCAAAAGTAAAATAAAGGAGAAATAAGTAATATTAAAACAATAAACCCATATTTCTAATGCCTGAAGAGCCCCTACTATTTTGACAAGCTTGAAGCCTTTGGTGTTTTGTCTCAAATTTGAACCTGAGAGTCTTTCCAACTTTCTAGTTATATCAAGGCTCTATAATCAAACTCTTTCCATCACAGAAATATAAATCTCGAAATTGGATTCGCCTCTTGAGAGAGTTCATGGCAGTTGTTGAAGAACACAAAGAGAGCTCATCTTGCCCACAGCCCAAGGTTTGTTCTCTCTCTCTCTCTCTCTCTCTCTCTCTCTCTCTCACTCACTTTCAGATATATGTTTATGGGTTTGGTTTGTTAGTGAGTTGGTGACTGTTCAATCACAATGATTTACAGCTTGAAAAGGTGAGACAACCAAAGAACGAAGACAAAGACAAGCCCTTTTGTCAAAACTCTTCACGTCTCAAACAGATGACCAAGAACAATGTGAGAAACTCTGTTTTCTCTCTATGCTTTTCCTCATTTCATGCGCTCAATTTGTACTTATCTCTTGTGGGTTTTTGCCTTTTTATCCGATACTGAAATCTTCAATACACATGGTTGGATAATTCTTGATTAGCATAAAGTTTGAATCTTTTACCATAAAGTTTGAATCTTTCCGAATGTGGTGAGAGAACAAAGATTTTAACGGGAATGATTTTAGAGAAATCCTGTTTTTGATGCTGAGGAGCCCTTTTTAGCAACTGGCATTAGTTAATGTAACTTTGATGATCAAAATGAAGAAAAGAAAACTCCTTTTCTGGAAAATTGCCTGGCCAAGACTTTTGAAAAACTTTAGAGCTTATATGGGTGGCTCTTTTTTGTTGTTTTTCATGTCTTTAAAGGTTTTTACATGGTATTATCCGTTCTTTGCGAGTAGATTTAAATGATAAGTTAACAGAACAATTTGGCAAATTATGGAAAACAGGTAGTCAGTGCTAAGCCAATGAAGTCTGACAGGTCAGTGAGTATAGTTAAATATACTTGTTAACATTCTTCCCCTAATTTTGTTTGTTAGAAGCATGATATTAAAGCCTCTTTCTTTTGCTCAATAGCCATAAACCAAAGACATGTAAGAAGGCCAAAGTCAAAAGCTTATATGATACATCCAAAGCTCAGTGTTCTGTTCTTGAAAGAGCAAATGAGCTTGCAGCAAACCTAGCACCAGAGTTTCCTAGCCTCGTCAAAGTTATGATGCCGTCACATGTTACTCGAGTCTTCTGGCTTGTAATCTCACTCACTTTCTTCACAATTCTGCATTATCGTTATATGAAGGCATGAACTACTAGAGTAACTTATATGCACTTAACTTGGGGTTGTCAGGGTATTCCTAGGTCGTTCTGCCGTGAGCATATGCCAAAGGATGACACAATGATTGTCTTGGAAGATGAAAATGGGGAAGAATACCAAACGAAATATCTTGTGGCGAAGGAAGGATTGAGCGGTGGATGGAGAGCATTCTCAGCTGCTCACAAGTTACTGGAGGGAGATGTTCTAGTTTTCCACAAAGTCATGCCATCAAAATTGAAGGTAATTGATTGAACCTCCTTGATAAGCTTGGTTCCTTTGTTTCATTGCAAGTGTTTCAATGATACAATTAGTTAATTGACGAATTGTGAAAGAAATCAAGGCCTTAAAGAAGTGTGATTACTTGCTAACCCAATCTGGTAAATCTCAAGTTGATCAAAATGTTATTTATTTAATTTTTTTTTTGGAAGGAAAAAAATGTGATTTATTTGTAAAAGATAGTTTTGTGTATTATTCCCCCCATCCCTGATAGAGTCAGCTTTTGGAGTGTAGTGGTTGTTTAACAGTAGGAATGTCATTATGACTGCATTGGTGATGATCTTACCTCTGGTTTGAAGAAAAAGATAGTATTAGTTTAGTTGGTAATTGATTAATTTTTGAGTTTATCATATGGCTTTTAAATTTAGATGTAGTTTCCCCTGATTTGAGATTTGAAGTTAAAAGGGCGAGACTAATTCTGTTAATGCTTCTTGTTGAGTTGAGCCCTTGCATTTATTGTTTTAGATACTAACTGTGGTCGTGGATGCCTTACAACCGTCGCATTCTTTGTTGTTTACTTGGTTTAGGTGTATATTGTTAGATCAACTGGTTCAGATGAAGTGGATTGCTCTCTTGGTCTTATCAAATTTGATCATGGCATTAGACGAATCAAAGCTAGTAAGTGTTTTTCAAAATTTCAAAATTCGTCAAATTATTTTGATAAAATGGATCGACAGTAATTGTTCCCCCACAATCATTTCACAATTCATTCAGCAGAAGTTACTGCATGTGAAAGCTCAAAAAATGGGAAACTGGAACCTATTTCAGTGGAAACTCTGCATGAAAATGTTCAGAAGGAGAACAACACAGCCTGTAATACCATGTCTGGTCCAATATCAAACCAGTATCAAATAGATAGTGAAGTTCTTTATTCTGAAGTTCTGGATGGAATAAGGATTTCAGAGTCTGTTATCCCTTTCAAAGAAGTGAGCTGCATTGAGAACTTTAAGGTCACAGTCAGTGGTTCAATCATAAATGCTGAGATCTCCGAACACCATCTGATCAAGTACTATGAGCTCTGCCGCAGTCAAAACTCATTTCTTCATGAGCATATTCTTGAGCGTCTTAACTCCAGTCTGGTTGCTGGAATAATTTCCGAGACGGTAAATCTTTCGGATGCCATTAGAGCCTGCAAGATTACTACTTCAGAGTGTGATTTTTGGACTTGGGATAGGACTCTGCAAGCTTCTGAGATGTTAGGCATGAATGTTGGGTTCTTGCGTGCCCGGCTGGACCAGCTTGCAAGCCTTGCTTCAAAATCAAAACTGTGTAAAGAGGCTAGACTTGCAAGAGACCAAGCAGTAAAGGATATGATAACCTTGGAAGCAAAGCTTGTAAGAGCCAGAGAGGTCATAAATAGGCTCAACTTTGAGATTGAGAGTCTAAATACAAGTTCAAAGAAGCTTGAGGCTATGTTCAAAGAAGTGGCTAAGGCCCCTTGGTGATGACAACTTCAGTGTATTGTTCTTTTTTTTGTACATCTGAGGAACGCTGAAATTCTACGACTACAAATGTGCCAAAGGTACTAGTTGATGAAGAAACATTTCATGTCATGAGAATTCAGCTTTTGGAGGAGATACTAGTTGATGAGTAGGAGATTCCTTTGCAGATATCTTGGGATAACATGAAGCGGGGAGGATTATTGTAGCATCGAGTTCTCTCTGTCATTTCCAGCTAACATTGGAAAATGATGACTAATTAGTGGAATAGCCAGATATTAACTCTTGTTTTTTAAGGGGTGAAATTGACACAAGCCCATTGAAAAATTACACATGAAGGGAGGTGTAGTTTGTAAGAAAAAGGGTGTCGATTCCAATCCCTTTTTGTTAACCTAATACGCGTTATAAAGTCCTTTGTTTAATTCTATAATTTGGCAAAGCTAGAGGATTGTCAAGATGCACGTCCCCTATTCCATTAATAATGAAAATTGAGTCTACAAACCACTGAGGGAACAAATGCCCCACAAGAAGAATCAAAAGTTCAAAACAAAACAGGAGCCTCAACCCCCGTAATGGCAGTAGTGGGAAAACTAAAACATGTTGCGCTCAGTTTCTTTTCGTTTCTATAATAGTCACTATCCAGTAGTAACTGATTAAAAAAATTGTGCCTCGTCATCTGTTTACAAGTCATATAACCGATTACTTTTATCAGTTTATGAAATATTACCTCATGACATCAACAAATTACAAAATAAAAATGGAGAATTTTGAGAAGTTACTTTTAGTTACTTATGTTGATTTGGGGCTTGTGGACAAACAGGAACTCAAAGTTGTGGGAAGACACTTCTAGCAGTGCTACGGACATAATGTTCAGGTGTTTATCTTGGCTTGATGAATTCCAAAAGTCTCGAGCCACTACGTCTGCACCGAGATTGTCTACTCTACAGACTTAGAAGCCTGCTAGTTCTGTAGAGTTTAAACTCAATATTGATGGAGCTTTTATGCCTCAAATGACTAAAGGGGTTATTGGTGGGCTTCTCCGGACATCAAGTGGACAGGTTGCTGCTGCTTTTCAATCTGTCTCTCCGTTTGTTAGTTCTGCATATCATGTCGAACTACTGGCCATACAAGCAGGGCTGGAGCTTATTAAACAGCATCACTTTCGATCTGTTGTCATTGAAACTGACTGTTAGGTTGCTGTTAATGATATATACAGCTGCTCTTCAATGCGTACAGTGTATGGCTCCCTCATTGAAGATATTCAAGAGACCTTGAAGAGTCTGCAGCGAGTGCAAATTTGCTATGCTCCTCGTACGTGCAATAGGGCAGCTCATAGATTAGCTAGCTTAGCTTTTGAGTCTGAGCAATGTCGGTTTTGGCACAACTCAACTCCAAATTTATATATATTCGGGATTTAATTGAAAAGGAGACTCCCACTCCTACTTTAATCTAATAAAGCTCAGTTCCTTTGCCTTCAAAAAAAAATTACGAAATAACCGATCCACCACATACCAGTCAAAATTCATGTGAATCATGGGTCCCTTCCACCTCTTGAAGAATTATTATATCAGAAATGGGTAATTATTTTTATGGTCTCGAAGTATTTGACATGACAATTGTCATGTGGTGGTCCAACTTAATAATATCATTCGAATTTAGTAACTATCTTTTATGTAGTAAAAAAAAATAAAATTAAATTAAGAGATCAATCAAAGACAAATACAAGTGATATTGACAAATGACATTAACCTAGACCAACACGTCTACTATGATCCGGACCATATAATAATTTTCCATTGGGAACCCACGTTTGTACTTTTTTTTTTTTCTTACAATGACAGCCCACATTTCGGAAACGGCTCCATTTTAAAAATTTGAATCGAACGGGTTCTTCCATCTTCCCCCTCCCATTTTATTATTGCGCCTATTCAGTCTCTCAATCTTTGACTCTTGAGTCTTTACCATGAGTGAGACACAGAGACTCTCAATGGCTATTGTTCCATTCCAGGAACACATACCCTCTTGTTCACCCCCCAAGGTCCCCTCTTGTCTCTCTTCTTCTCTTCTAGATAATAATATGCTTATGGTTTTGATTGTTACCTGTGTGTCTAACTGGTTCAGAATGATTTGCAGTTCAACACTGAGAGGCCACTAAAGGAGAAGGAACATGTTTTCAGGGACAAGTCTTCATGTCTCAGAGAGATAACCAACGTGAGTTTTCCAACTCATGAGCTCTATTTTTACTTATTAATTGCCCAAAAGTTTGGAACTTTTTGAATCTGTACACAGGATGATGTTAATCGTTTCTAATAATTTAATAGTTGAAATGGGTTTTAAGAAAAAGTGTGAAACTTTTGGTATTGATTTGGAAAATTTCATGCCCAAAAAGATATATAGCCTTGGTGTGACTTTCAGCTTGATATGCAGTATGGATTCATTTGTGACCATGTTTGATGATTGCTTGCTGGGTATTTGAATTTGTCTGGGATATTTTGTCTTTGATGAATTTGATGCTAATAATATGAAGAACGAATCATATGAAATAATTTCCGACTTTCTGAGTTTCTGAAGTACCAGTTCTGAAGCTCTACTGTTGTTTGAGTCTTTTTGCTCGTCTTTTCCTGTCTTCTGTGCTGCCAAGTTTGTGATGCTTCCTTCACTTTGGTGTTTGATGAAGAATCTGTTGGAAGACCCCCCAGTCCCCCACCCAAAAAAAAAAAATGATGGATGGTGGCTTGCCATCGTATATTTGTATTGCTTGTATTTTCAGGATAATTGGGTGATATTTATGATGAAGAGGAAGAGCAGCAGAAAGTAGTACTGGTGATGGTCAGTTGTCGCTAAATTTGAATTGGGTGCCAAGATTTGTGGTGGTTGATGGATTTAAGTTCATATATAGATAGCCTTGCTAGTGGATGGTTGGCTATGCTAGTTCACTGTGCTTACATGGATATCACTTGGTTCTCATTCTTTCTGCCTCTGTTTTCTGTAGTTTGTATTGATTAAGCTTCTTTCTTGGAAATTGCTTATGGTGGTACATGTTATAACATGCTGAGAGAAAGGGGTAGTTTGTTCTACAGCCTTTTTATACCCATCAGATAATTAATTTCTATGTGCATATATCACAAAGTTGATTTATCAAAATCTGTCCTCCTTTCACTCCATGTCTCTCTTCTCGTATTGATTATGCTTCTTTTTTTTTGGTCTGTGATTATGCTTCTTTCTTGAAAATTTCTTTTACAACGGAAAGATATAGTAATTATTAGAGTGGTGCGAGTTAAAGTTATACCATGTTTCTTAAGAAGATGGAGTACTAGTAATGCTTAGTTATTGTGGAAGAACTTTTGTAGAAGATCAAGTGTGCGTGCGTGCGCTGTATCCGAATTCAATCACTTTAATGCTATGGGCCTAAACTTTATTGGCCTCATTCTACAACTAAGATTGAACGAAACTTCAATGTGCTTTAAATTAGTTTGTTGTTCTATAATCTAATAGGGGCCTGGCATTGGCTACTGTGTTTTAGTGAGTTATTTTTAAAGGCCTGCGTTGGGTTTGTTTTTATTCTTTTTCACAGGAGATCATACTAGTATCCACATCGTGGCTTACTTATCATCTTTCAATTTATTCTAAGATCATATTCAACAAATAGGTTAGTTTTGGGATTGAAAATATTCAATTTTAACTAGTAAGGTCAATAAAATATTCAACTCTAGCTATTATAGGGATGCTTTTGGAGTTGGAGACTTGGAGTTTTATAAGGGATATAATATATAGGATGTTGATTATTTGATTCCAGAAAAAGGAGTTTTTGGGAAGTTCTTGGAGTTGCTCTAACATGTTGTTGATGTCGTGGTTTTGAAATCTTGACTCCTTCCCTCATATATCACTTCATGGTAACCTACAAGTGGGCAGGCTGACCTGTATGTTTTTTTTCCTTTTCTGTCTTACATATGAGGAGGATAGCTTGATAAGTGATTCAAGCTTATGGGCCTGAGTAGTGATTAACAATGTTGTATCCACCTATAGGTCAATGTTTTAGTGTATATTTAGCAGCAGTTTATCTCTCTCTTTTCATTTTATTTTTTACATGTGGATGAGTTTTCTTTTTCTCTCTTGTCAATAATTTAGATGCTCAATTAACTGAACAATTTTGCATATCCTGGAATACAGGTGGTCAATGCTAATACAATGAAGTCTGAAAGGTCTGTGAATTATGTTCCTTATATTAATCTGTATTTTCTAATCAATTTTTTTCTTAGAAAGTAACACTGAACCCTCAATCTTTTGTTAATAGTGACAAACTGAAGAGATGTAAGAAAGCTACTGTAGAAAGCTTGTATGATACTTCCGAAGCTCAGTGTTCTGTTATGGAGAGAGCGAAGAAGCTTGAAGCCAATCTAGCACCGGAGTTCCCTAAAGTGGCCAAAGTTATGCGCCCATCAAATGTCACTGGATGCTTCTGTCTTGTAAACCTTCTTCACATTCTGCTATTTACTATATCAGGGCTTGGACTACTAGGTTGATATACTTAAATGCACTTCAATTCATGTTTTGCAGAGTCTTCCTAAGAAATTTTGCAGTGATCATTTGCCAAAGCAGGATACAATGATTGTTTTAGAAGATGAAAGTGGGAGAGAATTCCAAACAAAATATCTTGTGGGAAAGGCTGGACTTAGTGCTGGATGGAGAGGATTTTCAATTGCTCACAAGTTATTGGCTGGAGATGTTGTAGTTTTCCAGCGAGTTACTCCTTCCAAATTTAAGGTAACTGATTCAACCTTGATATGTTTGTATGGATCCTTTGTTGATTGCAAGTTCCACATCCTGACTCATTTGGTCAAAATTTGATGAATAGGAAGAGTAAGGCCCAAGAATTTGTTATTTTGCTGTGCTAACCCAGATTGCTGTTCTCAAAGTGAAGTGTAAATGGAGATAGATGATAGGTGCTAGCTTGATATACCTTGTTAGCCCATTCCCTCACAGCTTAAGCATTTTGGGGTGTAGTCCCACACTTGTAAGGCCATTTTGCGACTCTGATAATGATCCTGATAAGGATACTTAACCTGTGATTTGAAGGAAAAAATAGTGTTAGCTTGGTTTGTTGTTTAATCTGCGTTATCACACATCTCCTAAATTAAGGAGTCTCCCCTGAATGGGCAATTGAAGAAAAAGGTAAGACTGACTCTCATTAGTGAATAACTCTAATGCTTCTGGATGTTTACTGGTTTTAAATATAGTGGAGTTGATGAGTTATGCTAGTAGAAACTACTGAGTGTTGGATTATGAAGGAGTTATATTTTAGTATGAAATGTTAACCCATTTAAACCATTTTATTCTTCTAATGGTTTACATTTTTAGGTGTATATTGTTAGATCAAGTGGCTTAGATGTGGCAGATTGTGCTCTTGGCCTTGTTAAATTAGATGCTGGCATCAGACAAATGGATACTGGTAAGTTCCTTCAAAATTCCCAAGTTCTGTTGCTAAATTGCATAACCAGTCATTGATCCCCCCTCTACCATTTCAATGATTTAAATCATCCAGCAAACTTTACTGCACGTGAAACTGCAAAAGTGTCCATTCCTCGTGAACCTATTCAAAAGAAGAACACCATAGCCTGCAATACCTCATTGGCTCCAATGTCAGATCGCTCTGGAAATGATGGTGAAGATTTTGGTTCTGAAGTTCTGGATGGAATTAGGCTTGCAGAGTCTGTTATCGCTTTCAAAGAAGTGAAAGGCATGGAAAACTTTGATGTCATTATCAATGGTTTGGTCCTAAATTCTGAGTTTTCAAAGTACCATTTGACCAAGTACTATGAGCTCTGCTGCAGTCAAAGCTCATTCCTTCATAAGAATATTCTTGAGGGTCTTAACTTCAAACTGGTTGCTGGAATAATTTCTGAGACAATCAATATTTCAGATGCCATTAGAGCCTGCAAGATTACCACTTCAGAGTGTGATTTTTTGACTTGGGATAAGACTTTGCAAGCCTCTGAGACGTTAGGCATGAATGTTGGCTTCCTGCGTACCCGGCTAAACAAGCTTGCAAGCCTTGCTTCAGAATCAAAACGATATAGTAATCTTGAAGGAGGCCAAGCAGAAGCGGAAGTAAAGCTTTTGGGGAAAAAGGAGACCACAACTTGGTTTGATTCTGAGATTGAGACTCATAATTTGTTGTCTGAGAGGCTTAAAGCTATGTTCGAAGAAGTGGCTAGGGCCCCTTGGTGATGACAAACTTCAATGCTGAGGCTACATGATGAAGATTTTTGTGTCATTTGTGTTTGGCATTTTTGTAAAGGCTATGCATACCAGCAGTTTAGCTATCCTGATTCTGTGTCGAGTATGTTAACTATTGAATAGAACTACGAACAGGGTAATGGTATCTCAGCTAACTTAATTTACTTTCCTAGTGTTAAAAGTTATTTTCCATTTCAACTCAGAATGCATAACTAGTTCGAGACTAGAAGTCAGTACTACCCACTCATAAAAAAAAAACTAATGCCACTTAGACCAAATGGTACTGGGCAGTTATTTTTTTAGTATGCAATTCTCGTAAATGTAATGGTAGTAAGTTCCAAATACCAAGCCACACCATCTATTGAAGGACATAGATTTCAATTGTTCTACACGGATCAAAATTTGCACTAATGTGGTGTGGTTGCCGTTGGCCTAAGAAAGTGCATGAAGTAAATTTTGAACTTCTGAAATTGCCTCCGATTCTTTTGTGATCTTCCCATATTACCCATGATAAAGAAAAAAATACAAAATAAACATCAAGCGGAAGTTTAAGAACAATTCTTAGGTGGGGTGAATAAACATATTCACCCTCTCTTGGATTTAACACATAATTTATTTTTTTAACACATAATAACATTGTAATTTTCTAATCCAACCATCAATGTTGTATAACGTAATATAAAGATTAGCTCTGTAAAAAATCAATCAAATTGAATACCTTTTAGTTATTAATTTCTATGAAATACATGGACGGTTCATCATGATAGTAATAAGTGTTGTTAGAAACATCAATTTGTTTTATTTAATTAGATAATTAAACGATTTCCGATTCGATTGATTTTTTACAGAGATGATCTTTTAAGGCTAATTTAAGATATGGGCCATTGGATTATAAATTTATTAAGTAGAAGTATGTTAATCGAAAATGGAGGTGAATATGCTCGTTCACCCTATGAGTGAATCTAAGAATTATCCAAAGTAACCACTGCAAATGGCCTAGTGGTTCTTGTCTAGTTGGGTGTGCTCCCCAACCTATGTTCGAACCTCGAAGCTGTCAAAGTGGCCAGGCACTGTGCTACAATGTACAGTTGGAGCATTTCACATGCGCCGAAGGGGTTTATCTTAGGTCTAAGAAACCTTTGGGTTCCCCTTGACAAAGTAAAAAAAAAAAGTCAAAAAAGAATTGTCCGAAGTGTAATATGGTACAACACAAAGGAGAGAGAAATATCCATGAGTATAATTCTATGATTTAAATACTGCCATAGGGGTCCATTGTAGACAAATTAAATCTTAAAAGTAACCAATAAACGAATATTATTGTAAAGGGATAGATGGTTATGCATAGCCTTAGCCACATATCCGATATGGTTTACGTACACATATAGAATGTAATTTTGATATCGCAACAAACACCATTTTCTGTATGTGCGGGTGCATTTGTCCGAGTATGTGCAAGCGAAGTATAAGCATGAGTGTATGAGTTCTCTGAAAGAAGTTTAACCAATCAAGCCCAGTATGAGTATAAATTAGAACTAAATTGTATCAAATATATGTAAACGATAAAAAAGACGCTTTGCAGGCGCGAACACAGTTCTTTCACAAGAGCGAAGCACATTCATAAGAGATTATGTCAAATTTGAATTTGAGGGATGATGTGGAAAATTTTACATTATTTTACAATTTCTTATCTCCAATAGATATGTCAAATTAAATAGTACTTTATTATATCTTATATATATATATATATATTTTTTTTTTTTTTTTTTTTGAGAGAAAGGGATAATTTCATTCTTTTATCATGGTCAGAAGGCACATACATCATATGTTGTCTCATATCAAAAGAACTAGATGGTCTAAGCTATCAAACACATGACAGGTAACCCTCACTGTTGAACAAAATAAGCACACTTTTGACCTAGCCAATGAAGGCAAATCCAACACTACCTAAATCCTTGCTAGAGTAACTCTAATCGCTTAAGACCTCAATTGGTGAACAATTAGAGCAACTAAACTTAAATAGCAACAGACTTGAAGCTTCAACTGCTAGGTACTGAATAAAGGAAGCTTAGAGCTTACCTTTGCCCTTCTCTATAGGGCTACTCTCTTGACCAGTTTCAATAGTAGGGTAAGTAAGACGCAGAGGAGTCCTACCCACCATCTTCTGAGGATGAGGATTCTTATTCTTGCTCCCCAGAGGCCTGCCAACCTTCTTCTTCAGGATGCCTTGCTCACTTTCTTTGTCAGTTTCCACCAAACCCAAAGCATCTGCTTGAAGAGTAAGAAGCTTACCCCCCAGAATAGTTTTAAACTTCTTCGGGGAGGGGGTACAACCTCCATTCCTGCTTCTCTTCTTGTAAACCTTAGGTTCCATGTGCACATCTTCAGTAGGAGGAATGGATTTCAGAACACCCTCCATGGAGGCGGATCCCGAGACTACCACCTCATCCATAATCGTCGTTGGTTGTAATATCTCCTCCTGTGCCATACTTTGCACAGTACCAGCAGAAGAATCTAACCCAGAAACCGATCCTTCCTTTCTTCTAATGACTGGCTTCTTTTTCTTTATTAAAGCAGGAGAAGAGAAAGGTAACTCACGACTAGCTTGGGCTGAGAAGGAGAAGGAACCACCAGCAGTAGAGGGGCCACCGAAGTGCAATTCCCTAGGAGTAGAGATTGCCACATTAGGGTCCTCACACTTGGCCGCAGAATGAGTAATCAGGCCACATTGAGAGCATCTACCCTTATGGTGTTCAAATTGAAATTTCAACAAAAGTTCAATTCCTGTCTCTGAGAAAATCCTGCGTTCAAGGAGAATGGGTTTGGAGATATCATGCAAAAAGAATATGCGAATAATTCCTTTTCGGAATTCTTTCTTGTCATAATCCAGAAAACCTCCCAAAAGGTTCCCAATGAGAGTAAAATTATCAGGTTCCTCATACAGCGGCGGAATGCCCGAAACCCTAACCCAAATACGAACATGTTTCATCGAAACCTCAGCAATAGGTAGGACTCCATCATACTCCTCCAGGCAGACCGGAGCCCGATCAAAACACCAAACTCCTCCTCTAAGAACCTTATTCCGGTCTCGGATTGATTCAAAAGAGAACAAGAAAAGATTATCCTCCCTTTCCTGGACTCTAAAGTCCCTTTCCACCATCCATGTTCGGAGGAAGTGAGATTTGAAGGCAGCAGAGTCCACAGGTTTGCGAGTAAGAGGTTTTCAAAGAAGAAAAGATTGGGAGGATTTGCGCACAAGGCCTCCACCCATCTTTCCAAGGTCCGGGGCTTTACCACCCTCAGCAAGAGCCAAGGAGACAGCAAAGCTAGCAGTGACGGCATCAATGGTAGCCATGGATGAGGAAGAAAGGTGATAGATCTGATCTGGTATGGGAGAGCGGCAAAGTTGCCGTGCTAGGGTTTTGGGGGAGGAAAAACTAGGTTGAGAGAAACTAGGGTGAGAGAAAATCTCCTTGCATTGATCAACTTATCTTTTATATTTTTTTATATCAAATTATTTTAGAGTTATTATGGTTTGTGGGACGTGGGACCCAAGTAGTAAACCGTAGTTTCAATATGCCAATTACACATAACCATAACATATTGAGTATAGATTAGAGCTATGATTGTTAAAAATTAGGGTTTTTGTCAATTTACCTCATTTTTAGAGATTTTTTTTCCCACTTGCCCTATTAAGTTTTTATAATTCCCCTTTACCTAAAACTCTCTAAAGAAGTCTTCCCTAATACCCCATTAAGTGTTTTTTTTTTAAGACTATTTTACCCTCACTCATTTGTTACTTAGAGAGAGAGAGAGAGAGAGAGAGAGAGAGAGAGTGGAAGAGAGAGAAACCATAGGAGACTTCGCCGAAGCCCTGTCACTTGCCGCCGGATTCTGGCCAACTTTCGCAGGAATCCGATCACCAGCCGCCGCCTACTGGACTTTTCTGAAAACCTCACCTGAGGCTCCGGAAGAGGTTGTCGGAGGTCTCATAGGTCGCCGGAAATGTTTATTGCCCCAATAGATGTCTATGGCCTCCCAATAGAGGGGCATAGTCTATTGGCCCCATTAGATGTCTATTGCCCCTCCTCAATAGAGGGGCAATAGAGGTCTATTTGCCCCTAATAGAAGTCTATTACCCCATTTTTAGAGATTTTTTTTCCTACTTGCCCTATTAAGTTTTTATAATTCCCCTTTACCTAAAACTCTCTAAGGAAGTCTTCCCTAATACCCCATTAAGTGTTTTTTTTAAGACTATTTTACCCTCACTCATTTGTTACTTAGAGAGAGAGAGAGTGGAAGAGAGAGAAACCATAGGAGACTTCGCCGAAGCCCTGTCACTTGCCGCCGGATTCTGGCCAACTTTCGCAGGAATCCGATCACCAGCCGCCGCCTACTGGACTTTTCTGAAAACCTCACCTGAGGCCCCGAAAGAGGTTGTCGGAGGTCTCATAGATCGCCGGAAATGTTTATTGCCCCAATAGATGTCTATGGCCTCCCAATAGAGGGGCATAGTCTATTGGCCCCATTAGATGTCTATTGCCCCCCCCCCCCCCCCCCCCAAATAGAACTTTCGGTCACTGGAATGAGAATTAATCTTTCTAAAATTAGAAAAATGAAACTTGATTAAAGAAAAAAAAACGAGGAGATTACATCAATTCAAAACGTCTATTGCCCTCCCCCCCCCCCCCCCCCCCAAAAAAAAAAAAAAAAAGAAAAAGGTTAAGGCAAATTATGCGCTCCACGAAAAGGGTTCTAAACTTCTTGAACCTTGTAGCACTTCCTGTACCTAATGTGTGTTGTAGAAGTTAAATGCATTATCATATTCTCAAATGTGACACATTTTGATCAAGATGTGGTGGTTGAAAAGCCCATTTTCCTTTTAACTTCATGGTGATCACATTCTGCCCCATTTAATAATAATAATAATAAAGCCAGAATGATGCGGTTTCGCGAGCTCCGACCCAGAACAAAACCCCGACAAGAACTCCCGTGCTGCAGGACTTGCAGAGGCAGCAATTGCGACCATCTGGTCACCGGGTAGAGGTCGATGTTAGGCGCGGCTGGAGTTTAAAGCATCGGCGAGATCGATGCCCACCAAATCCAAAGACTTCTCTCGAAGCAGCCCCACCGCGTCCTCCACCTCAACGACACCAGCAAGCTCCACCGCGAGCTCGGCTTCCAGCGCAGCCGCAAGGTCTCCAAATCTCTCTAGCGCCACCCCTTGATCTTCAAAACGCACTGGCGACGACAATAGGCTATGGATTGGATTCACGGATTTCATAGGAGGTGGCGGTGATGGAGGTGATGGAAGCTTTCAGGTGAATTAGAGAGAGAGAGAGAGAGAGAGAGAGAGAGATGACACATTTAATTAATTAATTACATTAAGGGCAAAACTGTCATTTTTTAAACTGGGTAAGTGAAAATAAAAATTTATTGTTAGGGTAAGTGAGATAAGTTTGTTTAATTTTAGTGTTTTGAGTCAAAGACCCTAAAAATTACTGTTCAAAGGTGCCACACGGTGGAGAGGATATTCACCAAAGATGCTCTAATGCATATAGAGAATTGTTAAATGTTATCGTTGAGAGGTCACATTTTTTTTTTTGACGCACTGAGAGGTCACATGATGAAGAGCATTTTCATAGAGATGCTCTAATGCTAAAATCCTCTACTACAACACTTTCTAAAAGTTACACAACCTAAAAGGAAAACTATGAAAAAGTAACTGAAAAAAAAATGAAAAAGTAACAAATAAAAAATAATTTTTTTTAGAGTGCGTCACTTTAACTTTCTATAGAATATAAGCTGCCTGTCTCCCCTAGCTAGACTAGGTTCCTAATATAACAATATGTATTGCACTATTGCTTAGGTAAACTATGCTGCTTAGAAAGTACTAGCAACAATGACTCACCAAATGAGTACTTACCTAGAGTATTCCCTTAATTTCTTTGACCCATAATAGGGTTAGCTTCAAGGAAAGTCAACATTTTAAAAGGATATGAAGTTGTTATTAGAGATAATTTCACAAATAGTCACTCAATTATGACTCATTCGACACTTTTGGGAACTCAATTTTTAAATATATCACTTTGATTACTCAACTATTACTCTGTCAATCACTTAAGTCACTTTGCTAAATTTTTGTTAAAATCTCAGTTGAGTATGCAATATTTTCATAAATATGCATTTTTTAGAGGGTACTTTTATCAAAATCTCACTTTAGTCACTTCCAGGGTCGGCCCTGAGGGCTGCCGACTGAGGCAGCCGCCTCAGGCCACCTGTTTCCGGGGGCCTCCGGAGTTTCTGTAGATACGATTTAGATAGTATATATATAAATATTCCTTGCTTCACTAAACAAGCAAAGCTGTGTTGCTCTAGCGAAAATGAGCAGAGTTGGCGTCTTTCCCCACCAAGGTTCGAATCGCGTTTCAGTTCCTTCCCTTTTTTAGTTTTTTTCAATCAACTAAGTGATTTGAGGATGGCCCAAATCGAACTAGCTTCATCCTTTCAGCTTGTTTTTCCTTTCAGTTTTTTTTTTAATTTTTTTAATTACTTATTTTTCTTGGACCCCATGGCCCAGCTCACTTTTTTTTTTTCCTTTTCCCATTCCATATAAACTTTTCCTTTCCTCTCCTTTCCTTTTTTCCATATGAATAACTATTCCCTTTCCTTCTCCGTGTGGAAAACTAACCCAAATTAAACTTTTGTAGGGAATAAATATAATATATATATAGGAGGCCACATTTTTATTCTTCGCCTCAGGCCGTTAGAATCTCAGGACCGGCCCTGGTCACTTCTCCCAATCATTCCAATTCAAACTTATTAATTTTCCACGATTGATTGGACGAAAATATCTTTGATATTGTGGCAAATTTTTTTCAACTAAAAAATTAATAAAATGACTAAAATGAATAATAGAGTTAAAGTTGAGTTATCAAAGTGATATATTTAAAAAGTGAGTGACCAAAATGTTGAACAAATAAAAATTGAGTGATCATTTGTGATATTCTCTTTTATTATTATAACAAATATCCTTATTATAGGGTTGCGGGTGTGGACGAGCGACCCCACATTTATAAGGAGATCTACAATACATAAATAGACAGAGTAATAGCATGATTTTAACTACATTAATTAGCCAGCCAATTGTATGAGAAGCCTCCACCATTAGATGTCCCTCATCATCTCTCTAGAACTCCTAGCTCTTGACTCATGTAACCTCTTTACCTGTATTGGAGTGGATGTAGCATAGCCTCACATGGGTACTTAGTACTTTGAGCCAAGTCAACCCGTCTCTATGTCTTTTTGTGTGATTGTGAGTTCCTTGTGAATCCTCCAAAAAAGGGTATTCTAATTAACCCGAAAACATTTTAAGGTTATTAATTAACCTCCGAAGATTTCTTTACTTAAGTAATACTGATTTATTGAATGTGGTCAAATTAAATTTCAATCTTCTCCAATTCTAATTGCAGAGTAGTGTATTTACTCTATTTTTAAACATTTTACGTGGTTCATTCACATAATTAACCACGGCAGTGATTCAAATACCAAAAGCTGTAATGTCCAGAGAGCCCCTATTAGTTTTGGAAACGCGCTCCATTTATAGGCAAAACTTGTAGGCCTCGAGTGAGTGTCTGACAGAAATACAAAATTTGAATTGAACGGTCTTTTCATCTTTTCCCCCTCTTTGTTCCGACTCTTTCAGTGTTCTCTCTTCCCCATTAAACAGAGCCAGACTTTTAGAGAGAGAGAGAGATAGAGAGAGAGAAACCATGGCGATTGTTCAAGAACAGAAACAGAGCTCCAAAGTAAACCCTCCCTCTCTCTGTCCCTCTCTGTGTTTCATGTAATTCTATGGCGTTGCTTTTTGTTGACACTTAACTGAGTAATAAGTGACTGTTCAATTACCAGGTTCTGCAGATTAAGAGGGGAAGATCTCCAAACAAGGAAGAAAATCTGTTGAAGAGAAAATCTTCATGTCTCAAACAGACAACCAAGAACAATGTCAGAAACGCCATTTATGCTAAGCCCTTCTAATCTTTTCTTTCTTTCTTTCTTCACTCATGCTTTTGGTCCGCTTGTTTATTTGTTCCGATTTTGAAATTCATAGACATGTTTGGATGGTCATCAAAAGAGTTTGAGTCCGGAAAATGTTATGTGCAATAGACTTGATGCAGATAACTAGTCTTCATTTCTATGTTCATTGTCTGCAATTCGGACGTTTTGAAAAACAAAAGCAATCTGCTTCTCAAAATTGATGCCATATGATGGTCTACCCAAAACTTACAGAGATATGTGTTTGTATCTGTTTCCCTGGCCTATGTTTTCTGTTCAAGAATATGCTAGAAATCCTGAAAATTATGCCATCACCATCAGTAGAACTGGTCGAAAATATAGTCTTGCACATAAATGCCTTAGTTCGATTTATTTAGCTTCATATGCATTGTTGACGCATTTCTTTAACACCCTAAGTTTTTTCGGTTCTAGTACTTATTATACATGTTGTGTTAGCTCTAGTCCTAAGAAGCCCTGGTTAGCTAGCTTGAAACTGTAAGGGGAATATGCAATACACAAGTACATAGGTAGCCTTTCCCAGTGTATGGAGTTAAGTTCTACCCCACTGTGTATAGTACCTATCATTGGGACCCTTCAAGGGGGCTACACCTGCACTTATAGTACCTACATGGTTTTGCCATGGCTGTAACTGAGAATGTTAATTTGTTGCCTAGAATCTAAGCTTTTGGGCTTGTAGTGGTTGAGTAACAAGTCCATACACACCTCTCTTCCTTTGACTGAACAGTATGCAACTTTTGAATACAGATGGTCAATGCTAAATCCATCAAGTCTGAAAGGTCAGTGACTATTGTTAAATTACTTTTTAATTTGTTTTTCCTAATTCAATAATGATTGCTACAAAGTGAAATGAAACCCCAATATTTTACCAGTAGTCTTAAACCAAAGAGATTAAAGAGAGCGACAGAAGAAAGCGTATATGACACTTCCCAAGCTCAGCTCTCTGTTCTGGAAAGAGCAAAAGAGATTGAAGCAAGTTTAGCACCAGCGTTTCCTACACTGATCAAAGTTATGCTACCGTCACATGTTACTGGAGGATTCTGGCTTGTAAATCTCACTCACTCTCTTCACAATTGTGTAATAAGATTATATGAAGGTATAGATAAGTAGGATGATATCTTTATATGCTGTGCAGGGTCTTCCTAAGAAATTCTGTTGTGTGCATTTGCCAAAACATGACACGATGATTGCTTTGGAAGATGAAAGTGGGGAAGAATACCAAACCAAATATCTTGCGGACAAGGTTGGACTAAGTGGTGGATGGAGAGGCTTTTCGATTGCTCACAAGTTAGTGGAGGGAGATGTGGTAGTTTTCCATCGTGTCACTCCTTCAAAGTTCAAGGTAACTGATGTAACCTTCTTGAAATGAGTGCGAATCCTTAGTTTAATAAAGGAGAGGTTTTCTGGTTTAAAGTGTTTAAATCAGAGATGAATATCAATGACTTAAATTATTGTTCATTGCTTTACAAATCAGACAGTGTAAAGCATATATGAGGATAGATGTTGGGAAGGCCATCAAGATTTGGATCATGATGTGATATTATAACCAGTTATTTAAAAAAGGACATGATTAATTATATTCCTTGTGCATTTGTATAGGTAATCATATTCATATGTCTTATATATAGATGGCATTGCTCGTGTGTGATTTGTAGAGAAAGGATAATGCTAACTCACTCCTTTGAAGAATTGTTAATTATTCTTTTAATAGAGCCTCTAAAATGGGCTGTTACGCATAGACTATAGATGGTTATAACTGCTTTTTAGATACTACTCACGAACAGCTCAATTCTGCTGCCTGCATTTTAGGTGTATATTGTTCGATCAAAGGGTTCAGATGAATCAGATTGCTCTCTTGGCCTTATAAACCTAGGTGTTTGCATTAAAGAAATGGATACTGGTAGGTTGCTTCAAAATTTAAAAAATTATTTTTAAAAAATTATTTTTTAAATTTTTTGATAATCATACTTGTTACTGTCTTTGATCCTCCTACATAATTTCAATGATTGCAGGGGACATTACTACTTGTGAAGGGGCAGAATATGAGGATATTAGACCTATTTCGGTGGAAAATCCTCAAAACTATAACACCATAGCCTGCAATACTAAATCCAGTCCGATTGCTGATCTGTCTGAAAATGATACTGGAAGTCTTGGTTCTGAAGTGTTTGATGGAATTAGACTGGCAGAGTCTGTGATTCCTTTCAAAGAAGTGAGCTCCTTGGAGAACTTCAACATCATCGTCGATGGTTTCATCATAAATTCCGAGTTTCCCAAACCAGTTTTGGCGAAGTACTATGACCTTTGCTGCAGTCAAAACGCATACCTTCATGAACATCTTCTGGATGGTCTTAATTGGCAACTCATAACCGGGGCAATTTCTGAAATAACCACCATCGCAGAAGGCATAAGAACCTGCAAGGCTTCCACATTAGAATGTAATTTTCCAACTTGGAATAAGACTCTACAGGCCTTTGAGGTGTTTGGCATGAATGTTGGTTTCCTGCGTGCCCGGCTAGACAAGCTTGCAAGTCTCGCTTCAGAGTCAAAAAGAGGTAAAGAGGCAAGGCATGAAAGGGAACAAGCAGAAATAGAGATGAGAACCTTGGAGGCAAAGCTGTTGGAAGTGAAAAGGACCGTAAGCAGGCTGTTGGAAGTAGAGACTGAGACTCAAAATGTGAGTTCAGAAAAGCTCGAGGATATGCTCCAACAAGTGGCTAAGGCCCCTTGGTGATGGCTAGACCTGTAAATGGACCGGATTTTGATCCGGACCCGCTCCAGATCCGTAGCTATTAAACGGGTTTGGATCGAACATTTTGATCCGTTGATCCATTAATGATCCGAATCCGTTAACCCGTTTAATAAACGGATCGGATTTGGATTTAGGTCGATCCGATCCGTTAATGATCCGACCCGTTTTAGTAATAATTTTTATTATTATTTTGTATTAATATATTATTATTTTTAAAATATATAAAATATAAAATATAAAATATTAAATATTTCTAATATTACTTTTTTGCAGAAATCTAAGAGGCAGTCTTCGTAATTTTATTTTTGACAATGTAATTTTATTTTTGGTGATACTCTTCATGTAGATCATGTTATTTTAATATTTTATTAATATCTTATGATATTTTATTAATATCTTATGAGATATTATGATATAAATTTAATATTACTATTTAAAATTTAAAAATATTTGAAATTATAAATGGATCGGATTAGCGGATCGGGTATCCGTTAATCCGACGGATACGGATTTGGATCGAGGTATCAATGATCCGCCGGGTTAACGGAGCGGGTTTGGATCAATTTTTTTTTTTTAGTAAACGGATTTGGATTTAGGTCGATCCGATCCGAACCCGGTCCATTTACAGGCCTAGTGATGGCAAAATCCACAACCAGAAATGTGCTACTTAATCATGAAGTTTTTTTTGTGTCATATTAGTACTCAGCTCATCAACTGACAAGTCTTTTAGTATAGGAGATCTCTTAGAGCTGAGCTGATCTTTTGGGGAAGGAAGCTTAACTATAGAACTATGGTTGTCTTCTTGTTAACAATAGTATGTCCTTCTGCACAAAATCCAAAACAGTGAAAGAAAAAAAATCAATGCCCCCATGCAGGATCGAACTACAGACCTTCAGTTTACAAGACTGACGCTCTACCACTGAGCTATAGGGGCAGGCATGTTAGTTTTGTCAAGGATTTATTTTTTTTGTTAATTACTCCACTCGTTTTGACGTAAGGGAAGTCGGGTTCCTTATGCGCCACTAATCCTATTCGCATTGGCCATTGCACCTCGTATTGCTTGATTCGATCTCCTTCGTTTTTACCCTTGCAACCAAACTTCAGATGTGGATGATATAATGACACTGCAATTTTTTCTTTTTCTTTTTTTCTATAAATAGGATGATCAAAGGCTGGATGAATGTACTGAACTGGCATTAATTGATCATTTCGTTCGTATTATCTTTTGACTGACTTTATCAAAGAGAGTAAATCGTTCATTTCTGGAAAAAACTTACATAATCAACGAGCCTAGAGTGGCCTTGTTAAACCCTGCCACACACCAATGATGGAAAGATTACCGCACTCCATTTCTAAATTCAAAAAAATTACATAATTACTAAAGGCGTTCCACGCGCTAACCCTAACCTATTCTTTGTTGTTGTTGTTGGTTGTTCTCGTCCGGCAGTGCCGCAGCGTTAGCTCTGGCTACTGGCCTCGCCGGCGTGCGTCGAGTGCGGCCGGACGAGATGTTGGTGCAAGTGATCACTCTAGTGACCGGATATTGGGGCCGAGAGGGATTCTTTTGTCTTGCTTGCAGTCGACGGCGGTGTTTGCACATGTAGGGGCTTTGCATAAGTTGGTGGCGACGGGTTGTGTGGCTACGGTTCGCATCCGATCTGCTATCTTTTACGATGTTGGGTCCATTTGGATCGAATCGGAAATGCATTCGAGATTGGTGGTGGATTCGAATCAGATCAGGCAGAGGGTGACGGTGGGAGTCCCAGTGTTGGGTTTGATACTGGGCTCTCGAGGTTTGGAATTGTGGTGGCGAGAGATGGTATCTGCTGAAATTCCGTCGTCGACTATTGTTCGATGGTGGTCTAGATCCAAATGTGGCGGCTCAACGGTTTGGGGTGGAGACCGTGGTGGCTGGGCTACGTGTGCAACAATTGTTTTGGGCTGGGTTGGGCTAGACGTTTGGACCTTCCTGGCTTTAGTCCAGTTGGGGGCCTGCTCTGGGCTGGATGGTTCTTGGGCCCGGGGTCTCACTCTAGGTCGAAGATGGGATGTGTTTTCTATTATTATTTTCAGTTATCTTTATGTTTACTTTTTAGTTGTTGTTTTAATAAGTGGCTACCCTTTTTTGGTAGAATGAGGTGGGCTTGGTCCCGGTATATGCACCTTGTGTGCCTTATCTGCTCTAAGTTGGCGCAAATTTCTTGCATTGGCAAATGGTCGTAACCTCCTAGTAGCAGTAACGTGTCTGCTGTAGGTAGGCGGCGAGTTTCTTGTTTGGTGAAATGGTCGCAACCTCCTAGTGACAGGATGAAACTAAGTGCCACTGGAGGTATTTTTCAATGGCAACATAGTGGAAAAGCTATGCTATTTGTAATGATACTTCCTTGTAATAGAGTTATCTTTCCAGTATGTCACCACAATTGAAAAGAGAATGGAGTAGCCAGTAGAGCACTCTTCGCTAATTAATGCTTGTTAGAATACATCGTGTTTGTTGAGACTCTTGTTATTATCTCAAGAAGTTCTCTTAATGCTTATTGTAATATGGGGTTTAGACACTATGTTTCTCCCCATGTATTTTGTGGTTTCATTAATCAAGGCTTGAAGGCAGCCGCACCAGCCCTTATTCAAAAAAAAAAAAAAAAAAAAAACTGAGGAGAGATCTGTATCTTCTAAAGTGAACGCTATATGAAGTTCTGTAAATTACATAAAATCTCAATACTCTATTTTATCTAATGGTGTAACCGTATAAGATGACCACATCAGCTAATACAATTGTTTAAGTTTTCTACCTAAATTATCTTAACACTGCCGTTACATCTATTTTTTTTTTTTAAACGGAACATAATAGCTTCCATTAGAGCATCTCTAGCAACATAACCTTAAGTTTTCTTATTATTATTTTTTTGATCGAAAGAGAATTCATTCATCATTGAAAAGAACTACATCAAAGAGTATATAGTGGCCTCATTAAACCTATCATAAGAAGGTTAGGAAGAGTACCACACTCCATACCAAAACTCAATTACAAGACTCGTCAAGAGTGTCCATGAGTAAGCAGAGAAGAGCCTTATCAATCTTCTTCCATTGTTTATACGCATGAGTAACCTCATTAGTCACAGATCCTTCCTCAGTCAAAGCAAACCGAGGTGGACAAGGATAGCTACCATCAAAGTAGCTAAACAGATCATTGCCTTCCAGGAAAGACTGAAATTGAAAGCTCCATTTGACAAAGTTGTTTTCACTCAACTTCACAGTGATCATACTCAGAAGTGAGTTAATATCAGACTGAGAGATAGCCATTTTGTCACAAACTTGGCTGGCATCTACAAGTTATCAAGATGTTATCAAATTTTCTGATATAGCACACAACGATTATGTTATCAGAGTTTATGTTATCACAACTGCTCTCCAATTATGAATGAATATTCTCAATCAGTAGCATCTTCACAAAATTATCAAATCAATGATTATTTCACACAATCACAGTAGATTGGGCCTTAGCTTTCATAGAATTAACACTCTCCAAGATTCACTAGACTTCAAACACGATAGATCTACTATTTCAGTTCTGCAAATAGAATCAACAAGTTTCGAATGTTCTCATCTACATGGATTTGTCCAGATCAAGACCAAAACTAGCTTTGATTACCCACAGATCAAGCCAAAGTAAACAGATCTAAGTTCTTAGCATAAAAAAACACAGATCCAGCTCACAATGCAACAAATTAATGATCATTCATCACATCGCAGTGTAGAGAACAAATATGCAAGTAAAAGCGTAACCTCAAGAGCGTGATTTGCAAAGAGATGCAGCAGCCTGAAAGGTTAGGGATTCAGCTCACAAAATCACAACGAGCTTGAGAAGATGCGGAAGCGAACTGAAACATACAATTACAATAGGTAAGGCCAGCACAGGATCAAGAGCCAAAGCTCTGATACCATGATAACATGACTGCCATGGCTAACCTTGAGGAGCTTAGACTTGAAACAATGAAAGAGACGAGAGAAAATGAGAGAGAGAAACTGGAGCAATTTTTTCAGAGTTTTTCCAATTAATGCAACCACACAAAATTCTTACATCAATATCCTATTTATAGTTAGAGAATCCCTCTAACAATTATTACAACTGAAAAGAAGATACACTAGATAAATCCAAGTCATCGAACCAGCATGACAAGTCACCACTACATGGATGACAGCTGTAGTCCACAACACTGGTCAAGACTAAGCCAACACGTATTGACTTGCATAAGCGTTTAACGTTTAACAATATCAATGCATGTCAAGAAGTAATTAATTCATTCAAAGCCGGCTTTGGTTGTGTTTGAAAATAACATGCTTTGCAAGGCCAGGAATGTGAGCATGGATATAATAGTCTTCCCAGTCAATGCATTTTGGGTTGAAATTAAAATTTTCTGCGTCAATGTAGTTCTCGCTTGCTGTCCTTCGCAATTCTTCAGAATTGGTGTCGTCAAAGCTACAAGCAAAAATGTGAACGAACGTTACACTAGTGCAAATATGAAAGCGATCTAATTACACAACTTAATTTATGTTTAATCATCAAATTATTGTAGCAAAACATACGTACATCCCCTGGAATAGCAAAAGTGGTATATAGTACTCAATCATCCGCATCACCGATTTGACATTCCGGTCATAGTTAATGCATACATCTTGGAAATATTGGTCAAATTCTTTATTCAAAAATTTTAATCCCTTCAAGGAAGAAGAAAAATGAAAATAATTAATAAAGAACAAGGTTACGAGAATATCAACTAATTAGTGTACGTAGTGGTAGAAATGAAAATAAGTGAACTCCTTGGGATTAGCCCAAGTGGTGAGAGAGAGAGTAAAAAATTAGGTTAGGATTTGACTCCCCCTCAAGTTACAAAAGGATAACAAGTATTGAAACAGTGGCAAAAAACAAAACAAAACAAAACAAAACAAAAACAACAGGAGAATGAAAAGAAAATCCAAACCTGCAATGGTTGCATGTACAAGCGAAAAGCGGTCATGGTCCTCACCATTTTTAACTTGCCAACCTTGATAAGCCTTCCATCATTGTAAAGCCATGGATTTTTTGTGCAGTATCGGAACATAAATTTGTGAAAATCAGAGAATTTAAGGGGATTTCGTAATGAGGTTCCAACATGGTAAATAATTTCACGAGATTTATTTGCATTGACTACCATTGCTGTAATAATTGAATTTACCACCATGTCAACCGGAATCTGCATACATGTTCAACATATAACTCCTTAAGTTTAGTTTTGCATGTACATGAGAGAAAAAAAAAAAAAAAAGGAGGGAACCTTTGCTGGAAAATGAATTCAAATTTTGATAAATAATTTCATAGTATAGCTTAAAAAAAATTATTATCACACTTTGCATCAATTATTTAAAAAGAAGCGGTTGATCGAACTAATTATGTAACAACTTTAACTGACCATATCTGTTACTGACATAGGATCGACAGGTACACATGTGAGCTTCCCTTTCCAATAACTACCAATTAGGCTATCATAGGATCTGCAGTCATCAAATTGTTTTTTGGATCAGACATGGTTACTTAGCAAACTTTAGATAAAATAGCCAAAAAACTAGCATAGCAAGCAATTTATAAGATGTGTCTCTTGCAATTCTCTATATATACTGTAACTAGTTTTAAATTTTAAATACCCAAAATTAAAAACTAAACTAGAGAGTTATGTAAAGAGTCTGTTGGACTGCCATAACAAAGTATGCTCATTATATGCTCATAAGTTGTAGAAAAATTCTAATGGATCTGCTGCGGACAAATGGAAATGAATTTTTGTTTAGAAAAACTAAACTTTAGAACTGCTTTTATTATTAACGTCGAACTTAAGTGGGAAAGTCAAATCATGTTTGCAAAGTAAACATGGATAAACTGTCACCTAGAAAATGAGAAATTCTTCAGTACAACGGTTAGATCATTAGGTTTGTCCATGCGTATAAGTTTTTAAGTTATAAGGATTTTCCAATATATTGCAGACTAAGAGCAACTCCAACAACTTCCCTATAATTTCCATATAATAGGGAAGCAAAAGTAAAAGTTTTAGCATCTTTTTCTTCTCAAACTCCAACAGATTATCTATTTTACAGCAATCTCTAAAATCTTCATATTCTTCCTTAAATTTTAGAGATTGCTGTAAATATATGGAATTTAGTTTTTTCTTTCCTCACTTTCCCTAAAATAGGGATAGTTATAGGGAATCTGTTGGAGCAAAAGAGACTCATTTTTTCCTAAAGTAGAGAAAAATCAAAATATGGGGAAACTGTTGGAGTTGCTCTAATAACAGGTGCGGTAAGAATTGAGTTTTGGAAAGATGGTTTCTAATTGAAAGGGTGGACCTGCAATGTCTTTGGGGCCTACCCAAGATATTCTCCTAAAAACCATATCCTAATTTCTCTAAGCATATAAGCAAATGTTTGTGTTTATGTGGCAATGGCATCGATCATTTACATTATCAAAAATCCAAAATAATGTATTTGACTATTATCTTATACAAGTTAGTAATAGAAAAAATAATAGAAAATTACTCATAAGTACGTGTCATTTTAAGACTTTTATTAATCATTAAGCCACATAGTTTGTCTTGTTCTCATAATGCTAGTTGCATCCTCAAATTGTTCCATCTCTGTCGATTTTGTCCTTCCACATAATAAAACTGACTGCAGTGAAGCCAAATTATATATAAATCTCTCTCTCTCTCTCGATTTTGTCCTTCCACATAATAAAACCGACTGCAGTGAGGCCAAATTATATATAAATCTCTCTCTCTCTCTCTCTCTCTCTCTCTCTCTCTCTCTCTCTCTCTCTCTCTCTCTCTCTCTCTCTCTCTCTCTCTCTCTCTCTCTTCTCTCTCTCTCTCCCTCTCTCTCTCTCTCTCTCTCTCTCTCTCTCCTCTCTCGCTCCTCTCTCTCTCTCCCTCCATTGAATCATTTGTAGATTTCTGTTTAGCTGAATTTGTGTATAATAGGAGGTCTATTTGGCTAAATTTGTGCCTAATCAAAGATTGGTTCTGCTGAATTTGAGTGTTTTGATTCAAGCATTTGACATTATAAATTCATAATTGTTTTGATGTTTCGGAAAGGCTTCTGTATTGCTTAGTAATAACTTTCTCAGTCTCTAGGAGTAGTTTTCCTAGTCTGAGAATAGATTTCTCAATGTCTAGGAGTAGCCTTTGTTCTGTTTGGTAGTAATTTTTATTGTTTGTGAGAGTAGTTTTTGTTATTGGTGAGAATAACTTTTGATATTGGTGAAACTAGATTTTGTTGTTGGTCAGGGTAGCTTTTGGTGTTGGTAAGAGTAGATTTTCCCTTCACACCATCTCAAAGTTCAAAAAGGTCATTTGATTTCTCAACCAAATTGGCCACGCTCGGTTCAGGCGTGGAGCGATTGTTGTTCCCTTCTAAAAAAAAGTCAGTTCTCTTTTTCTCAGCTGTCTACTGATCGCTTCTCTGACGATAATTCCTCTGGCTCCGGAGAGAATGTTCGGTGGTAATATCCAAAATTTAAGACATTTTTTAATCTGATGGCTTTATGAGGGAAAAAAAAAAAAAAAGAGATTTGGTGGCCTATTGGGTAATGTAACACTTGGAAATGGGTCTATATGTAATTGGTCCAATAAAGAAATAAAATAAAATGCACATGCTAATTACCTGAAACCTTCAATCCAGCCTGGAAATGGCTCCTTGTAAGTGCTGGTAATCAGAGTTGGACGTATAATAGCAAGAGATAGGTTACCTCTCAAGCGTCTTAGATACATTTCTCCCATTACCTTTGTAAACAGATAGGTATATGGCCATCCATACAACTTAGCCCTAATAGATTGGAAAGGTCGGCCAGAACCAATTAATAATAGATAATTAACAAAGTTCAATTAAATTTAAATTTGAGAGTTTATAAGGTGGAGTTAGTCGAAGTTCTAAAACCTTGCAGTGCCAAAGTCTTTCATTGTATTTGTAATAACTTCTTCAGAAGCGTGCTGTGCTTGTAGTTCTTTTAATTTGCGCTCCACCATCTTCTTTTCATGTTCTTTCAAGTCAACATCATGAGTAGTTTGTCTTGCCATCTCATCCATTGAAGATGAGTCCTCTAGTATCAGCCCCGCCCTATCACCAGACACATAAGCTACACCACAGGTGAAGCCGTGAAGCAAATCCAAGAAGCATAAGTGCAGATGAGTTGGAAATGCCAATAATAGTACATACAGTGCAAATCCATGAACTGGTATATGTAAGATCAAATATGGACATAACACATATCATCATAAAGTAATTGATGATTAGCTTAATATCAATCCTAGTTTAACATGGATACAAACTGTAAATCAATACTTGTAACTTAATGAAGCAGTGTATCTATTCATTAAGGTAAGTAATCCTATTCTTAGTTTGCAAGAAAGACTACAATGAAGTGCTACATTAAGAATCTAACTAGGAAACCTAAACCGATATGGATAGCTTTAATGGGAAGCTTCTTGAGGGTTAAGTCTCCTATATATACAGATGAATTGGTCCCTGATTACTACCGACGTTTTGCATATTGTTCTGTCCATTGAGAAGCAAGTTGGTAAGTAACAGAAGGCCATATTCAGTGTTCGTGTTTGCAGCTGCATAAGATGGAATCCATGCCAGTGATTGCTGAAGGTAAGCCTTAATCCCTTTTATGATTGTGTGCATATGTTGTGAGCATGTATATGGTTATTTTTCAATTGGTATCAGAGCATAGGCTCACAAATATCAAAAATCGTTTTAGGGTTTTGCAAAACAAACACAAAAAAAAAAAAAAAAAAAAAGGGTTTTTGCTTTACGGATCAAGTAACTGGTCAGGTAACTGACCATGTCACTGATCAGGTAACTGACCATGTAACTGGTCATGTAACTGATCAAAGTAAGTTACTTAAGTCGATTGCTGCATCTAGTTAAATATCAAGTTCACGCTTCCGCTGTGATTTTTAGCAGCAAATTGGGGAAAAAGCAAAAACAGGTTTTTCTGTGAAATTGATTTCGATTCATAGCATGATAATTGTGTTTTTGATTGTGCTCAAGAACCCTAGTTGCATTCCCGGCGTGCGTTAGGTTAGAGTAGATGGTGACCGGATGAAATTTACAATTTCTTGATTGTTCCGTGGTTTCTTGGAATCAAATCAATTTGGTTATGCTTGAATATGCATGTTGAATTGATTGATGATATGGTATTGTATCTGTGATTGTGTAAAATTGCATGAAGAACAAAAATCTCCAGATTTTGTTTACACATTATTAAAATTGACAGATACGAGAGCTTAATTTTCTTACAAGGATGAATCTGGGTAGAATATAAAGTTAAAAGCTCATGGGTTTTGTGGTTTTCTGTTGGCATAAGTGATTATGATGCACAAAGCATTCTTCATTGATGTTGGCAGAAAACAATGATCAGGTAACTGACCATGTAACTGGTCAGGTCACTGACCATGTAACTGGTCAGGTCACTGACCATGTAACTGGCCAGGTCACTGACCATGTAACTGGTTAGGTCACTGACCATGTAACTGGTCAGGTAACTAATCAAGTACCTGATCGAGTGACAAAACTAAAAATTGTGTTTTGTGTTTTAAACAATGCTTCAGTTTATCTTCCAAAGAAGTGGTCAAGTATGGTTTTAGATACAAAATAGCAATATGCATGCTTGATGAAAATAAATTCGGATACTTAGAAATTTTTCTTCGTCTAAAGATGTGGATAAATTTCTTTGGATAACTTGTTTTCATTGAACATGGTATATGATAAGAACTCCAGGATGTTTGCTTCTGCTCAAAAGTGTTGCTTAACATTATTTTTGGTTATGGACTGATATGAATGCAAGTATGGATTGTTTAGGTTTTCTGTATTCTTGTTTTGGTTGCTTAAAGCTAAATAAAACGCAGAAACTTAATGTTATTTTCTTTACAAATTAAGAATCACATGAATTTTTGTTTTGCTCCTTAGGTAACTCCTACATGAACTTGAATAGTGTCTTGATGTTAACTGGAACCAACTATAGAGCTTGGCTAGATTCTGTAGAGAACTATAGGGAATGCCTGAGAATATAGACTATTGCTTTACTGAGGATAAGCCTATAGAGTTGAATGAAAAGAGCACCAAGAAAGAAACAGACCTTTACAGAAGTGGCATAGATCAATAGAATGGCTAAGAATCTCATTCGTACCCTATGTCCAAGACTGTCAGGGGAAGTATAGAAGAGCCTGAGCTAGCATCAGATTTTCTGGAACTCATAGGTGCTAAGTTTAAAGAAAGTGAAAAGGCAGAAGCAGCTAGACTAACCAAGGAGTTTCATGATTTGAAGTACATGGGTTCAGGGGGAGTTAGAGAACATATTATGAAGATGATCAATATAAATGGCAGACTCAGGGAGCTATTGATGGGGGTTAGGGATGAGCAGGTAGTGCATTATGCACTACATTCCTTACCTAACAGTTTTAGTCATCTAAGAACCAGTTACAACTCTCAAAAGGGAAACTGGACTTTAGATGAACTTATATCCATCTGTGTTGATGAGGAATCTAGGATCAAGGAAGAAAAGGAACCTGCTACAACCATTAACCTCATTGAGAAGCCTAAAAGGAAAAAGCCCCAGAATAAGCTCAAGCCTATCAAAGCCATAACTAAGAGTTCAACAGCTGCAGTGGTCAAGGAAAACAGGCCATTTAGGTTCAAGTGCTACTTTTGCAAAAGAGTAGGACACATGAAAAAGGACTGCACTGGCTATAAAAATTGGTTAGCCAAAAAGGGTAAGATTTTTTCTAATACAGTTTTTTCTTTAGAAATTAATCTTATAAATGTTGAACCACAGTCTTGGTGGATAGATTCAGGCTCACCTATTCATATTACTAATTCTTGCAGGGATTCATAAGGAGCAGAATCCCAAAAGTGATGAAGTGAACCTGTGTGTAGGCAATGGCATGAGAGTGGCAGTCAAGGCTATTGGAACCTTAAGCTCGATTTAGGATTAGGAAAATTGTTAGTTTTGGACAATGTTTTTTATGTACCTTCCATGAGAAGGAATTTGGTTTCAGTTTCTCTTTTAGTAAAATCTGGTTGTAGACTTTTATTGATAGTAATGGAATTCTTATTTCTAAAATTCTGTTCAAATTGGTTCTGGTGTTATCTCGAATGATTATTTACAGTTAAGTTGTTCAATGGCTCAACAAGAAATTTTACTTGTTGAAGATAACACAAACAGTACTAGCACTTTAACAGGTGTTAAAAGAACCAAACTAAATGAAAAGTCTGCATTTTTATGGCATAGAAGACTCGGCCATGTTTCAAAAGAGAGACTGAAAATTTTGGTGAAAAACAACATCCTAAATGAACTTGATTTTTCTGATCTAACAGACTGTGTTGAATGCTTTAAGGGAAAAAATAACTAATACTAGAAAGAAGACTGCATATAGAAGCCAAAATTTATTAGAACTCATACACACTGATATATGTGGACCATTTAGGCATCAAACTATCTGTGGGAATGTGTATTTTATCACATTCATTGATGACTTTTCTAGATACAGTTATATTTATCTACTTTCAGAAAGGCACAAGCATTGAAAGCCTTTCAAATCTTTAAGTCTGAGGTAGAAAATCAACTAGAAAAGAAAATCAAACAGTAAGGTCAGATAGAGGGGGAGATTCTATGGAAAGTACACTGAATCCGGCCAACAAAAGGGTCCATTTGCCTTGTTTTGCAAGACAATGGAATTAAAGCTCAATACACAACACCCTATAATCCACAACAGAATGGTGTTGCAGAGAGAAAGAATAGGACTCTTTTGAACATGGTTAGATGCATGATGTGTACGACGTTTACCTAAATTTTGTGGGGTGAGGCTTTAAAAACTGCAAATTATATTTGCAACAAGGACACCTAGCAAAGCCATAGAAAATACTGCTTTTGAGCTTTGTGTGGCAGGAAACCTAGTCTTCATCACTGTCATGTTTGGGGATGTCATGCAGAAGCTAGGATTTATAATCCAAGCTTGAATAAACTTGACCCCAAACTGTTAGTTGCTATTTTATAGGTTATCCAGAAATCTAAAGGCTATAAATTATATTATGCTCATCATTCACCTAGAATTTTTGAAACACATCAAGTAAAGTTTCTAAGTGAAAAAGTTCACAATACAAACCTTGAGGATTAACCTCAGATTTTGGGAAATTGTGTCAGATGAGAATTTAAGTGTAGCATTGCCTTTAGAACAAGATGTAACTGATCATGTCACTGGTCACGTACTGACCATGTCACTGACCAAGTAACTGTCCCTGGTCGAGTAACTGACCAAGTCACTGACCATGTAACTGACACTGATCAAGTACTGCCCTGTCACCATGTCACTGACCAGTAACTGTACCTGTCAAGTCACTGCCCATGTCACTGACCATGTAACTGTACTGGTCAATAACTGACCACGTAACTGGTAAGTAACTGACCTCAAAATCCTCCAGTGGCTCAACCTAGAAGATCACAGAGAGCAAAAAAACCAACTTATGGGGGGGAAGAGAGTGACTACATTGTTTATCTACAAGAAGCAGAAATTGAAATGGACTGTGCAGAGGACAATGATCCAACTACATTTAATCTGGCCATTGAAAGTAGTGAATCTCATCAATGGCAGCTAGCAATGGAAGCAGAAATTAATTCCATGAGTCAAAATGCAGTTTGGGAATTAGTTGAACCTGACCCCAAACAGAAGCCCATAGGTTGTAAATGGGTTTTCAAAACCAAAAGAGATGCAAATGGCAATGTAGAGAGACATAAAGCAAGATTAGTTGCCAAGGGTTTTACACAGAAAGAGGGCATTGACTTTACTGAGACTTTTTCTCCAGTTTCTACAAAAGACTCGTTTAGGATAATCATGGCTTTAGTGGCTCATTTTGATATGGAGCTGCACCAGATGGATGTTAAAACAGCTTTCTTGAATGGTGAACTAGATGAAGTGATTTATATGAGGCAGCCAGAAGGGTTTGTACAAGCTGGAAGTGAAAACTTAGTGTGTAAATTAAGAAAATCAATTTATGGCCTAAACAAGCTTCTAGACAGTGGTACAAGAAATTTGATTCTGTGATTTCTACTTTTGGATTTACAGAAAATCGTTGATGAGGTGTTTATTTGAAGACAGTTGGGAACAATTTTATTTTTCTGGTACTCTATGTGGATGATATACTTTTGGCTAGCAGTAACATTAAATTGCTTAAAGATACCAAGAGTTTTCTGTCAAGGAATTTTTGACATGAAAGACTTAGGAGAAGCATCCTATGTACTAGGTATTGAGATTAAAGAGATAGGGCACAGAGACTACTTGGTTTCTCAACACAATTCTATTACCAAAGTTTTAAAGAGGTTTGGTATGGAGAAGTGTGCCTGGAGAAGTTCCCATGTCCAAAGGAGATAAGTTAACCAAGAAGCAAAGTCCCAATAGTGATGTTGAAAAGGAAAATATGGAGTCAAAGCCTTATGCCAGACTTGTAGGAAGTCTCATGTATGCACAAGTCTGCACTAGGCCAGACTTGTCTTTTGCGGTAGGGATTTTGTCAAGATTCCAATCTAATCCAGGCCATGAACATTGGGTAGCTGGGAAGAAAGTGTTGAGATACAAAGTCACATGCTAGTTTATAGACAAGTGGAGGATCTGAAACTCATTGGATTTTCAGACTCAGATTTTGCAGGGAATTATCCAGACTCCAAGAAGTCGACTTGTGGATATGTGTTCATGCTTGCAGGAGGTGCTATTGCTTGGAAAACCATGAAACAAACACTTGTTTCAACTTCTACTATGCAAGCTGAATTTATTGCAGTATATGAAACTGTGTGTGAAGGACTTTGGATTAGGAATTTTCTCATGCAGACCCAAAGTATGAGTCACATTGTGGCTGGAACACTTGTGATTTATTGTGACAAAGGCTGCAGTTTTCTTAGCAAGAACAGTAAAAGGTCAAATAATTCTAAAACACATTGATCTAAAGTTACAGTGTTAGAGAAAGAGTAAAGCATGGTGAAATAGCTGTTTTGAGATTGACACAAATTCACAGCTACCAGATCCTTTCACCAAGGCCTTGTCAGTAGCAGCATTCCAGAAGCATACAACAAGCATTGGAGTTTTAGCTAATCTAGATGCTTAGGTTCAGTAGAGAGTTAGCGCAGTTGGAGCAATTTAAAATTTTAGGTTCTGAGTTTTGTATTTTCAGTTGTGATATTTTTACTTTTGTTTATCACAACTTATTTGTATGCCAGTTTTGATTATCAATAAAATTTTGAGGTATTTCCAGTTATGATTTTGCTGCAGCTTTATTGTTTTGTTTTGGAAATTATCATCTGTTTTTTAAAGGCTTAAATCATGTATAGCATGATGTTGAGGTTCAAGCAATAATTTTAAGCCATCAGTGTTCAGAAAAATTGCTTGAGTTTCTGGTTTTAGAAACATAAAGTAGGACCTAATATATGTTTACTTGTTGATACACATTAACATATATTGTATCACTTCTGGTTTGACATATGTGGATTGCAGGAGCTTATGTTTGTGGTTTTGAAACTCTGCATTTTTGTTAAAATGTATACTGTTTCTTGCTCTGCATAAGTAACTGTGATCTGACCATGTTGGAATGGATTTTCGATTTGAGTTTGTTATCTGGCGCGCACTTCAGTAAGTTAAATAGGTTTTGATGTTCTCTGGTGCAAATCATCGAGCATGATATGTGTGAGTCCAAGGGGGAGATTGTAAGATCAAATATGGACATAACACATATCATCATAAAGTAATTGATGATTAGCTTAATATCAATCCTAGTTTAACATGGATACAAACTGTAAATCAATACTTGTAACTTAATGAAGCAGTGTATCTATTCATTAAGGTAAGTAATCCTATTCTTAGTTTGCAAGAAAGACTACAATGAAGTGCTACATTAAGAATCTAACTAGGAAACCTAAACCGATATGGATAGCTTTAATGGGAAGCTTCTTGAGGGTTAAGTCTCCTATATATACAGATGAATTGGTCCCTGATTACTACCGACGTTTTGCATATTGTTCTGTCCATTGAGAAGCAAGTTGGTAAGTAACAGAAGGCCATATTCAGTGTTCGTGTTTGCAGCTGCATAAGATGGAATCCATGCCAGTGATTGCTGAAGGTAAGCCTTAATCCCTTTTATGATTGTGTGCATATGTTGTGAGCATGTATATGGTTATTTTTCAGTATATACAATCCCAAAAAAATAAACCCTAACCTGTTGACACGTGAACAACCATCTCCAGATTGAAGCATTTCTTTGCAAAGTCTAACACATTCAAAACTCCAAATGTATTCACTTCCAGTGCAACGTCATACCTGCACATCCATTATATAGACTTACTTTACATATATATTGATATTAGTTTGAAAAGAAGTGCAAGTATGATTACAGTAAGTCAATAATCATTGCATCATTACAGCAAACATTTCCTTCCATTTATATAATAATTGCATGGCAATCATTTGAAATATTCGTATCCTCAAATATCATTGCAATAATCAAAGTTGGTTTTAGAGAAATGATTTGTGTTTGTCTATTCTAACGAAAACATAATTTCCAAAAAAAACCCAAATTTTGTAACCCCACAAACACACACACGCGCCCTATTTTTTTTTTTTTAGGATTATTTCTGAAACCCACTTTTAAATCACATCACGACTATATAATCAACCGATTTATTTTTTATTAACATGAATAAATGATTTATATAAATTTATAACTAAATTGTAAAATCGTATAAACATTCATATTGAAATTTTCAATCATAGCTTAATGATAATAACCATTTAACAATAAATTTTGTACTTCTTCTACGATCATTTTGATAAGAAAATATCATATTGAAATGCTTTTTGCCATTATCATTATCATTATTATTTGTCTTATTATTTACTATTTTTCTACGTTATTGAAGACATAAATCTTGAACGATGATTCTTAACTGATTGAGACATTGAGTTATAATGCAAGGTTGGCTGAGGTCATCCTTTCTTTTAAAAAAAAAAAAATTGGACTTGAACTTCACAGAATTAAATATGCAACGTCCAATTACCTTTCATCCCACTTGGTGCTAGCTGCAGAATTAATTATAATTTGTACTGCGTTGCACATTTCTTCTCTTATTTTGAATTCCTTCACTCCCAGGTCTTTAAAAGTTACGTCTCCTGAGAGAGCAACAATCTTTTCTGATATGAAGGAATCAAAACTTGTGCCCCATTTCTCCCTTAAAATCCTGAACAACTCTTTTCCTGTGATCTTAATAATAGATATAGACACAAGTCGGTATATAAAATCTACATGATAATAAGTTTGTCCACTTTTATGAAAGTTATGTTTGAATATATTTTTGTATATAAACCTCATTATGCATGCGATGTGTGGCACATTTGGCATCGGAAGCTCTTAAAAGAAGATACAACTTTTTCACGTTTGGTTGAACTCTTAGTATTTTCTCCACCAACACTGCATGGGGTTGCAAAACAAAGTTGTTATAATTATAAATAGTTGTTTGAAGCGTAAATAATTGTTGGATCTCATGCACACAACAAAAGCTTTAACAATAGTAGTAAACTAACAACTTTATCATAATATCGAAGCCGTAATCTTGAGCTTTCAAATCCTAGCCATTACAAATCCTCCTAGTTTCAAGCTTTAGTGTGTATAAATGAGTATGACAATTGTTCTTTTTTTTTTTTTTTTTTTTTGAGCCTTGAGTATGTGTGTATGAAAATTGTTATTGGCCTGACAACTTAAGCTTTCCAGAAAATACTGGCTATCAATTCAAAAAAAAAAAAATAGTGCTATTAAGTATTAACCAATTGAGTTTTTGAGAGAGTGGGAAAAAAGTTGACCAAATAGTACATTTTCCAACGTACAAAGCAGAAAGTGGAGAAAGAAGTTGATGGAGCAAACAGTACCTTTTCCTACAAAGCCAGTAGCTCCAGTAATTAAGATGGTCTTGTTCTCCAGATATCCTAGAATGCTCTCCAGTTCCATTGTGGAGTGTAGTCTTTGAACCAAATAAATGTGAGTGACGAGTACTGAAGTCTGGAGCTAGTCGATGTGGTATTAGTACAGCGTTATGCGATTCAGTGATTGTTTTTCTTTCGTTAGTATAATTTATTTATGTTGTTGAATCAGAAGTGGCAGAACACGTGAAACCTACAGCCTGGAAATTCAAACCTGCTGGCTTGGTAGTCGTCAACGTTTTGTGTCGCCAATAAAAAAAAACACAGTCTTAATTAAAACTTGTCAGACGGACCTAGCATCCAATTCAGCAGATGCGGAATCCATTATTTTTAACGAGCGATTCATCTTTATTGGTAAGGGACAGCTGGAGAGATCGAGTTTGGTCAGATCATAGGCATCCGAATATTTATAATATAATAAAATAAGATATTTCTGGAGAAAAGGAGGAGATATATGACGCCAATTCATGTTCCAGCGTGTTTACCAATTTTTTTATTTTTATTTTTGATGAAATGTTTACCAAATGTTTTACTAAGTGGAATTATTGTAGCATATCTACTTAATGATGATAAGCCATGAGAGCAATCAAATGAGAACAAAGCTTTTTTTTTTTTTTTTAATCAAACCCAAAACGGTGCCAATAGTATTCATCGCATGCCAGAATGGTCATTACATACTCTTCTGCTGTCTTCAACTAGACAGATCAAGAAGGATGGTAGTACCCACGGTGGTACATAGAAATAGTTCACTCATTATACATTAAATTCGTAGAGACTAGCGTAAATCCTCATTCAGTACTACTCTAGAAGCACTATAGACACATCAAGTGCATAGATCCTGAAAACTCAGGGAATTATTGAAAGTAAAAACTAATAACATAGTATCCCTAAAAGAAAGAGAAATTGTATGGGCCAAGAAATCTGAGCCCAACAACCTGAAGCCCAAAATGGTAGTCGGCCAAGAAGATCAGCCACTGCCCATCAAACCTGGTTTGGGCCCAGTCTACCATCTGCTCCTAACCCTCGTCGTGCGTCACTTCCCGGCCGAGTTTGGTCTGATCCCTACCGCCAACCCGCCTCGTCATGATTACACCACCATGGCAGTGATCCAACCGTCTCAAGTACATCGTCGGCCTGCATCACCACCAAACAAACACAGTCTCTGATCCGGTTCCTCACAGCCCCGCACAGCCACCGATCGAAAAAACTCAAATCGGCGCCGTTAGTCCACGAAAACCTCCACGAGGATTGACAACCAGCTTGTAACGACACAACCCACCACCTCAGCCTGTAGCCCAGCCAAACCAAAACTGACAAAACCGAGAAACAACCTTCTCCGACAGAGTCCCAAGGGCAATAGCTATCGATCTCCCATCCGACAGCACTCACCAAGACGACGGTGAGGCCGGAGGCCACCCCCTACGCCCGAGCGCCGCTGGACGAGACCAATTTTGCACCAGACGGCGAACGCGGCCTTAGGGTAAAGAGGACAAAGCATGCGTTAAGTAACTTGCCAAGAAAGATGATAAGCTTTATCAAGAACTGTCACATAATATTCGCATGTCGTTTTATAGTACATTATATCAACGGGGGAAGATTCAGTGCACCGAACGTGCATAGAATAATTTTCATATATTAACAGGAAATATTCTCCAGAAATGTAAAAGATTGGTACACTGAAATAAATAGTCATGTTCAACAAGCAGATGCTGAAGAAAATATGCGTAAAAGACTTGAAGATTTCTACTATAACAACTGCAAATCTAAAAAGAAAAATAGCATACGTACATAGATAGTTAAAATAGCATATACCTCTAACAATGATGAGGCTTTATAACAACTGTCTGTATCTGCAAAACAACTTTGCCAATGTCAGCACCAACTATTAAATATGATTCCATCTGCTAGTGCTAATCTGTAGCTATGACGAAGTCATCACTAGTAACCAAACCTATAGATCAACCTCTAAATCCCAAATTAACTTGAATCCGATCATTAAGGAAATAATATTTTCAAAAAACCAAACTGCCTCAGAGAGTTTCTAATTACAGTTTTAAACTTGAAGGACCCTTTCAAAAGGAATAAACAAAATCATCTCAACATATATGGTGAGTTGGTGACAATGCTTTACAACAAACATGCCGAAGATGGTAATAAAGAGAAAAAGTTGGAGATGGTATACCTAAGTATTTGAAGCCCAAATACTTCAAAACTGAATACAAATCAACAACAGCAAAAAGCAGAAGCCTTTTTCTTTATAAGGTCAGATCTGAAAAAGCCGAAGAAAACAACAATGAAATTCACAGACAAAGCATAAAGGTATATGCAGAAATATAATTAAATCATTAAGCCCAAAAATTCGCAATACCCAAATTTGTTATTACATACGTACACACCAAAATGATCAAATAAGAATCTACGTAGATGGCTCAATTTTTGTTTTTGTTTTTTTTAGGGCAACGAAAAATTAATCCATTGATGTAAAATCATAACGACCTCACTCGGTCAAGCATGAAGGGTACAAACACCCCTCATATTACAATGCAAGCTTAGCAAAGAACTAAAACCAAAAGGAAATCCAAAAAACTAAAATCCAAAGAAATAAGACTACCAACAAAAGCAATAAAACTAAAAAGTAAGAACTATACGCCTCCTAAAATGAGACACCTCCTTGATCCTTTTGACGCCTAAGACCCTTCTGGTGTACGTCGCTAAGACCAAACAGGACCCATCACACCCTAGTCGACGGAGGGGATCATCTCCTACTCAGATTGGGAAGCAGGCAAAGCTGCCGACCCCTCATGCACACTGCCAAGACCATCCTCAGTTGAACCCGACACCATGGACTCAGAGCCACCAGAGACAGACACCGCCGGTTTAACCTTATTTCTCTGTCCACGAGGCCTGTCCTTCTTCTTATAGACCTTGGGAGCCGACATCACCTTCACCTTCTCCTCAACCAAACCTTCAGAAGAAAGTTCCAAACCTAGGTTTTCCGGTTGCAGGTTGCTGGAATAAGAGCTAAGTTGTGTTTAGCTCTTTTACCCTATTCAGAGTCCTCTTCTCCTTGGGACGACGCACCCCCACCACCGGAGCTAGAGCAGAAGTTCCCTCAGACCCAAGAGATGTCACTAGCTTTGGAAGCGAACGAATCTGCACTTGTTTCTTCCTCAGCATGTTAGGAACCTTGAAGGTCGAAAGCAGGGAAGGAGAGGGCTGGGTATTAGCCCTAAAAACTAGAGCTAGAGAAACTGGCCCCTGCGCCTGCTGCGAGCCCTCCTCTATTACAGTGTTGGTCTCCAACTCATCCTCCCTAGGGCAATGCTCTGCCCTCAATGATTCAATAGAGCGCACAACCTGCAGCGCCCCAGAAGCCTCTTATACCTAAATCGCAACGTTAGGACGTCAATTGGAGAAACCCTAACCCCACGATCCAGACACACCGGGTCATTGATGGACAGAATAAGCCGGACTTGAGCTTCTCCTTGGCGAAGAGCCAAACGATCCACCTCCAGAACCTCTTAAGTCCTCCCTCCTACCAACCAGAGAGTCGGTTTCGTCAAGATTCTAGGTGGGATGCCCTGAAGCATAACCTAGATCCAAACAAAATCAAGCTTCACCACAGAGATCTCCGAGAAACCATCATAATCATTCAAGAGAATCATAGCATGTTGAAAACCCCACGGGCCTCCCTTCTTCACCCGAGCAACATCATGTTCATAAGTAACGTAAACAGAAACCGGTCACCCTGTGGTTGGTCCTCCACGGTCCCCGTCAGTCGCCACATCGATCTCACCGCACTCCAAAATGAATCCAAAACCACCACCCTGCAAATATTAAGTTTCCCCACCAAGTAAAAGTGATGAGCAAGAAACTCCTTCCCCGGAACCCTAAGATTCCCCAAGTCCATAGGTTGTTCACCATCCTTGAGCTACAATTTGGTCGCTAACCTGGCACTCATGGAGGCAATAGCAGCAGCCATGAAGCGGGACGCCGCACAACTCAAAACCCTAACCCTAGCAGAGCAAGAGAGAGGGGGAGTAAAAGTCGAGGTATTATCTATCTTGAATACATGTAGATGGCTCAAATTGAGAACATGGATAGTTATAATATATCCCTTTCAACTCACATACTCTACATATGATATGTAATGGTTAAAACAATAAAATGCAAGTTTCAAACAAACTCTTCAATGTAAGCCCTCAAATTATATTTTTATTAGATTTGACCAAAAATAGAGTTTAGGACAAATTCTAACAGGTGAGGAACAGATTGTGAGTTAAGGACTTCACTGCAAAACAACTTCATCTGATGTAATGTATTGTTGTTAATTAAACTTAGAATGAAAATAACACTTTCTTGTCAAACTGCTAACCAAAATTCAAACATTCATATTTCCCCTAGACGACTGTAGACAAACTACTTAATATGAAAAAATTACAAAATCACTTTCATACCTCAATCACTTTATTTTGATACCAATATGCTATTGTATATTCAGTGATAGATTCATTGTGACAAAAAAAAATGCACCCCTCTTTTGTTATCAAAGAAAATGAAGAAAGCAAATCAAGGTAGCACGCAGATGTAGAATCAAAAATATTAAATAACAGAATAGAGACACTGAAGTATGCATGGGTCATTAACAAATGTAGGCACGTTTCTACCTAAGCCCCGTTCTTTTCTAGTTTCCCTCAAACCAAACACCCTGTTATCTTTACGGACAAAATGCAGAGCCTATAGACTACCCATTTCCATTTAAAACATAAAAACCTCAAAAAGCAAAAAGACAACAGAGAGAAACAGAACCGGAAGACAAAACTTATGAGACAATTCAAGTACACAATTGGACTCATTCATTTTGAATCAAAATTCTAGTTGCATAAACTTATGAGACATTTACTTGGAATGGAAAATAATCATGAATCAGAGACAAGTGGAATGAGAGAAGAAAAGAATCGGTATTGATTCCGGAGGATTGATTCCTAAACTCATCTCCCCCCTTCGTAATCAAATTCCTGAGTATTCAAGAATCGATTCCTGATAAGGAAGTGGGACCTATATCAATTCTGATTCTTTCATGTGTTAGTAAACGCATGAATTCTTTTACCCTGAATCATTCCGATTCCTTTACGTGTTAGTAAATGCAGGAATGTTTTTACCCCATAATCATTCCCTCTCATTCCAAGTAAGTAAACGTGCCTTTAGTATATATGTAGTTGTAGAATCTAGACAACCCTTTTCAATAAAACCTGAAAAACCCAGCAAGAAAAACGTACCTAATTCCCCACAGTTTCAAGCTTTCCTACCCATTCGGGCCATTTGACCTCCAAAACCTAAAAACCCCAAGAAACCCAAAAGCCTAATACTTCAAAAATCCAAACTTTTAAGATCGGGATTACCTTTTGAGATTGAGAGAGCGGTGCAGAAGCAATCCGGTGGAAGCCAATTCCAAAATTAATACTCTTTTTTCATAGTTTCACTGATTTTCATCTGCCAATTAAATTAACTATCTTCACTTCGTCTTCTTCTTCTTCCTTTGGTTTCTTTGGAAACTGAATAATGATATTGATGGTGCTTTAGATACGCAGGCGTTGTTTCATGGTATGTGGTTGAGATAAGTCTTAGAATACACCAAATACTAAAAGAAAACAACTATAGGACAAATCAAAGCAGATGTCTTTCTCTAGAGTAAACACGCACAGCCGAGGCATAACCACTGGGCTTCACAGGTATCAAAAACCTGTCGGGGACAAACAGGTTATTCTCCAAAAAATGAAGGGCAAAAATGTCATGACACTATTCATTAAACATAATGAACAATGTTTTAGCGTTTGCCTTTTAGCCTACTATAAAATTACTATTAAGGACAATAATTATACCCAAAAAATATTATTTTTATTTTCTCTATACTTTCCAATTTAATAATATTAGATCGTATTCTTTATTATTTTCCTTATCTATTTTCATTTTTCATTTTCACTACATACTCTGATACTCATTACAACATTTAATAAGAATCAAAACTATGATTAAGATCGGTTCGCATTGCATGTGGGATTTTCCAACATCGAAGTTGAAGGTGATGCACTCTTGGTTATTAATAGTTTTAATGATAGTTTTGATGATCTTAGTTCTGAGGGACATATTATTGATTAAGTCAAGTGTTTAGTTCAGTCTTTTAATAGTTGGAGAGGCCGCTTTGTGAAACGGGAAGGCAATAAAATAGCTCACCATTTAGCAAGGGAAGCCTTGAAAATCAGTCAGCCTTTTCTTTGCTTAAAGTCGGGGCCTGAGTGGCTCCATCAATGTGTCAATATGGACTTCCAGTGTGAAGTCTAGTATGGGAAGCTTTCTTGTAATCTCTACCTCTATGGTGGCTGATTATTGAAAGTACTTCCTTAAATCATTGTAAACGATTCATTATTCAATGAAGTTCTTATTTAATCAAAAAAAAAAAAAAGATCATGTGACATAAAAATGAATGATATACATGTTAAACGCATGTTGGTGAGGGAAAACAAAATAACTCATATTTTGACCTACATTTAATACTATCCATTAAATTTGAAAAAAAAAAAAAAAAAAAAGAGCTAGCAATTAAAAAAACTAAACAAATATTTAAATAATTAATCATGAGGTACAAAAAATAAAATAATATTAAAAAAAATGATTAATCTTTTTTTTTTCACAGCTAAAACAGAAAAAAATAAAAAGAAAAAAAAACCACTGAATAGTTCGTGTTATTTTCTTGTTCACTTGTTGATTAGAAATTAAGTTTTAAAAATTAATACCTTATGTTTAATTTTTTTTATTAAAAAAAGATATTTATGTTGTCTAATTAAGGAATGAATATGTAATTAAGATTTATAAAGTAATTGTTTAAGGAAAACTGAATTGGGAGAGAATTGAATTGTACTTTCATTGATAATAGGGGCCTCTTTATATAGAGGATTACAAACATAGAGATAGAGTTGTACATGGAAACATAATCGTACATTGATTGGATATCTCCTAAGATTCTCTGAGAATATCTCTAATATAAACCCTATTTCAACTAGAGCAAGTAACCTCTAGTTTGGGCCAGACACATATTCTGGATTTACTTGAACACTCCCCTTTATGTCACCCAAACGTGGTGCTTCTCTTGTTACCTCATTAAAAATCTTGCCGAGTAACAAAAATCCAGTGGGACAAAAATAACATCGGTCGAAGGGGAAAAAGAGCACAACACACCCTTCACGTTTCGAGACCATACATGTAGACACCTCCCCCTGATGACTACGGTCATTGGAGTTCGGATAACTTCCGCAAACGATGCTACCAACATGTTTCTCAAAAGTGGAATTTAGGCAATGACTTAGTGAGCAAGTCTGCCATATTGTCCTTAGATCGAACCTAGTTTACTTTGATCTTGAGGAGAGTTTGTTGTTGCTGATTATACTTGGTGTGGTCGCTTTTGATGTAGCCTTGCTTCAAAACAAGCAGCATTATCCTATATACTCGTAGGCTCATTTGTGGTAGACTTGAAACCATAATTGTTCGAACATGCGTAACTATGGATCCAATCCATATACATTCACGAATCACTTCGTGAAGAGCAATAATCTCTGCATTGTAAAGATATAGCAACTAGGGTCTGTTCTGTAAACCTCCAAGATATCACGGTCTTTACCCATGGTGAACACTTAACCAGTTTGGGAATTTGATAGGAGCATTTTAATGCGACGTTTTAACTGTTATTTCCCTATATTTTCTGCGTTATTTCCTTAATAAAACTCTGTTTAGGAAAGTTTCATTCTTCGAATGGGAAAGTTCCTAATTGTAGAAAGTTTCCGTTTTGTAGTTTCTATTTTCCATTTTTAGAAAGTTTCCATTTTAGTTTAAGAAAGTTTCCATTTCTTATTTTAGAAAGCTTCTATTTTCAGGTTTTAGGAATAAATAAGCTGAATTGAGTTCATAAATGGAAAGAGAAGCTTCATGAAGATGACATGGCAAGGAGAGAATCAAGGAAGAGTTTTAAAAAAAAAGGAAAATATATTTTCCTTGGGGATTAAATTTGCCGTGTAATACTTAAGGAAAAACAAGGTGACAACGTGGGAATTAAAGATGATTGATTGAGGATTTCAAGGAGAGATTTTCTTGGGAGACTTTTATGGAAAGAAATATTGTTGGAGGAATAATTTGGTGTGATTGCCAACGTGAAAATCAGAAATAATCAAGGAGATGACGCCAAGAGAGATTCAAGGGAGATATTTATGGAAGGAAAATATAAGTGCACCAAGGAAAAGCTAAAAAGGCGTCTAGATTCATCCCTAAATTCCCTAAAGGAATGTTGGCCGAAATTCATGAAGAAAATCAGAATAATTTCAAGGAAATTCGGCAATTAAATATTAGGGAGGTATTTTAGAGAATTTTGATTGGTTGGAACACATCACAAGGCTTACTTGGCATCCTATGATTGGTTGGACCACATCACAAAGCTTACTTGGCGAATTCCTATTGGTGGAAGCTATGTGGAAATTTCTGATTGCTTTGTGAATCCTAGCCGTGCTCCTATATACCCACCTCTTTGACGTTGAGAAGGGTCCTCTCCCATACAATTTACACTTTAGATTAGAAAAAAATCAGAAAATCTTTCTTAGCATAGCGTGAGTTTCTCCATCCTCTGTCATCTCCACGAGTTCAAGCAGGCCAAGGGAGAAGAAGCATAGCCGTGAGCATCCATCATCCATCTCCAACCTTGAAACTTGCTTTCGAGATTCAAGAGACCACCACATCAATCGTTCATCACCCATCTCCATCTCACAGTGTAATCCGATTCTCCTTTGTAACCTTTGCTTTGAATTCGTTGGTTATGAACTAGTTGACATATGTGTTTGACAAATATTAATTTCTGGAATTTTTATGATTAATTGGAATTTTCCGATTCATATTATGGTTCTTTTCGAGAGTTTCTTATGTGGGTTTGTTTAATTAAATTTGCGTATAGATAACTTTTGTATTTTAATCTTATGTGGTTGCAAACACTTAGGGTTTCGATATAATTGGTGCTAGGTTTAAGAACATGAAATCGACTTTTCGTTTTGTGTAAACTTGAATCAAAGTAGTAAAGGTTTTTGTACAAAGATCGAATTTAATTAACGAGGATTGCAATTAGGTGGACTTTTCCATACTAAGTTGTACACTTGAGTTGATAGCCTTTCTCTATGTGTAATGCGTTAAACAGGACATGATTGACTAGCTTTCTAGGGGTTTGATGCATGTTTGATAGGATTAATCTAGATGCTTTCGCTTAGGTTAATTAGCATTGAAAAGAAAATATGGGAAATTGTTTGCTTTCGAACGTTTCACATGATCAACTCCTTTCTCAGGACTTATGATGAACATATTAGGGTTTGAATCAATTTTACTCATAAGTTTCGGTGGTTTTGATCTTTGTCTCTCATTCCATTCGTATGTTTATGTTTTTGCATTTTAATTGTTTTGTTAACTTAGTTTTATTTTCGAAAAACCAAAAACAAAATCCCGTCTTTTCGTGTAAATGTTTATAGTTGTGAATTCTTTGTGAATATTTATACTTTGTTTTAATTTTAATTGTTTAATTTTGACATGACAGGGGGTACCCTCAATCCCCGGAATAGAACGATCCCTATTTGCTTATACTACTAACTATTTTTAGGGTTAAATTATGCGCTTGCTTTTAGCGTATCAGAATGACCTTTGCATGGGTCAGAGAGATACCCAATATCAGCAAAACCTTCCAAAATACATGTCGTTTTGGGATGGGGATAGAGGACGCAGGCCAGTGTTGGCCGCATTCCTGATGTGTGATGGGTCCGAATCCATCATCTCTCTGTAGGGATAAAACAAGCCCATATAAATCGTACATCTCAAGTACTGAAAGATATCTTTTACACCAATCCTAATGGCGTTGTGTTGGCGCAGAGCTATATCTTAGCTAACAAGCTTACTGCAAATGAGATGTCCGGTCTTGTGCATTTAGCTAAGTACAATAATGCGCCTATTGTACTAAGTAAGGCACTTCTGCCTCTAGCACATCTTCGTCATCATCCTTTCGACGAAGAGGATCCTTTTCAGGATCAAGACTACGGACGATCATGGGGGTGCTTGAAGGCTTGACCTTGTCAAAATGCCTAAGCATCTATCGACACGATGCTCAAGTTCCAAACCAAGACATAATCTTGTTCTCCCAAAATCTTTCATCTCAAACTCGGATTTCAAATGTTCAGCGGTTTCCCTTAACTCTTTAAGGGCTTCCAATGAAGATCATGTCCAACATGAACCGCGATAGAATCCGAAACTTGTTATAGAAACGTGTGGGCATATCCCTTCCTAATCAAATAGTCACTTTAGTGAGCGTTTCAATCTTATTGTAAACGCGCTCCGTGGTCTAGAGCCACTTGACTTGGGTAGATGAAGTTCACCATGAACCTTCATGTATATTTCGTATCTAGATCCCCATAGAGATACGTAGTGACCACATTTGTAAGTTGCATGATCAGTTATTCGGAAACTACTAAATTGAAAAGGTAGTGGAGTGTAATGACATCCATTACGAGAGAATATGTCTCATCGTAGTCGATTCCAGGGCATTTTGTGAGAAGCCTTGTGCCATAAGGCGAGATTGCCATCTCTTTTTCTCATCAAGATTTCTAACGAAGACCCATTAGTCAATAGGTTTTATGTTAGGAGGTGTTGGCATCACTGACTTAAAAACCTTCATTTTAGTTAGAGAATCCAACTTAACCTGGATCACATCTTTCCATTTAGGACAAATCTCTCTACGTTGGCATTCATTCATCAACGGAGTGTTGTTCGATATCATCTGACTCAACAAACTCATGCGCAACTACTTCATCAATTATGATGGAGTTTCTATCCCACGTCTCATGTACACTAGTGTAATTTTCACAGAGCTCTATATTCTCAGGAATATGTTATGATGTTGAGGCGTCCCCCAATGATAACCATAACCCGGAAGATACTCATGAGACGGATTTTGAGTCTTGATGATCAAAGGATTGGGTTGTGCCAAAGTATCCTTCAAACTCATAGGCCTCCCACGCATCCTAGCTGGGGCCATGGCCTGTAATGCCAGAGTGCCACTCTCTTTGGCATTGGCGCCATGCCTACCTCCTTGTAGGGTGGCGCTACGTCCTCTTATAAGGACGTACTTCCTTACAGGAATATTTGCAGCAGATGTGTGATCTCGTCACTTTAGTAAGGATCAAGATGAGACATAGTGGCGACAGACCACGACAATTCTTGTTGTTCTTGCTGAACATCTGTGTTCTTATTTCCCCCTAACGACGGGAAGACTGTCTCATCAAAGTGACATCAGCAAATCTAGCGGTAAGGAGATCGCCTAGAAAGGGCATGAAGTGGCGGACGATGGTTGGAGTCTTAAATCCAACATAGCTGCCCATTCGTCTGTGAGGACCCATCATAAGTGCTGTGGCGGCGCAATTGGCACATAAAAGGCACACTCAAATATGCGTAAGTACGATACTTGTACCCAGTCACTAGATGTAACGTAGAGATAGATTGAGTGGCAGTGGGTCGTAGATGAATTAGCATAGCTGCATGCGATATTGCATCACCCCAAGCAGATATAAGGAAATTAGTGCGCATATGCCCAGACTACCATAGTAGTTGTTTTCGCGAGACCAATTGGGTGTGTTTATGGGAATATAATGTCCAACATTAGTCCCAATGCAATAACCATCGAAAGTCTTCAATGTAAACTCTCTAGCATTGTCAAGTCCAATTGACGGAAGAGGATGATCCAGGGAGTGAGCCCGTTGTCATATGATATATGCTAGAAGTGTAGCATAAGCAGCATTTACAGGTGGACAATGGAATAACACGTGACCAGCATGTTTGCGTATCAACCAATATCATGAGATATTTAAACGTCCGCAAGTTGGTTGAATCAGTCCAGAGAATCCCCATGGATTTTATGTAAGAACATAATGAGTATTTTCATATCCTTTGCATAGGACGGTCTTAGTCCTACTGTCCCTAAGGAACGGGCTTTGTAAAACGAGCGAGAGGCTTTAGAAGCAACCAATAAGAATTTTGGTTGGGCTAAGCGTCTGAAATGCTATTTGAAGCAAGTTGGTGATTACAGCATCACCTAGGGCACCATCACCATGATGGACACCATCCATGGCGTCATGGATAGGGACTGCTCTAGCCCTAGGCTGGTGGTGGACGGAGGCGGTGCCCTAGGTAGCTGTGTCGGTCACACTTAGTCCAAAAATCAACTTTTGATTCATGCTTCGTTTCGCTCGAAAGAAATGATGTCTATGTGAAGTCTTTAGTAGATGGATCATCATATCATGACTAGGATGATCTATCCTGTCGTGACAAAGCCAATATGTGTCTAAATCTAAGAGATCTTCTCTCATAACTTTATTGGATTTTATAGCTTGAATAGTTACATAGAGTCCACTAGAGAGACACATAAACTTCTCTAAAATGCGTCTTTGTTCGCAATCATTAGAGGTATTGCAAAGGAACTCATTTCCTTTCTCTACATGAGTTTTCGCATGGAATCCGTTGGCTTTTCATAGGTGCGATTGGCCCTAGGAGCGTAGAGAGTTTCTGTGACAGTAATTAAGGTGTCATTTGGCAAGTGGAACTTGGGCTATTCCTTGTCCTTGAATTAATACTGATGGCCCAGCCATTGTAGTCACAAAAGTCATATGCTCAGAATCAAAATGGAGTCATAAAGAACTCGAAATTTTATTCATAAGCCAACAAGTTACATCTTTGTCTCTTTGACCAAATAAAATCTAATCCAAAATGCTAGCTAATGCAAAACAATGGTAGTCATCTAACTTCTTTCGGTAATTCCAAAATAAATGTGACCAGGTGAGTAGAGAGATGTCGGTGGAGCAAGGCTCGCTTAAGTACCACTAATCTCAGAACCTTCCTAGACATCACACTTATTTTGGGTGAGCCTACTTTGATGGCATTAACTACAAAGTATATGGCAATGCCTATTACATCTCTTGGAAAAATAAAGACTTAAACAGAATTGGCGATCTATTGATCCTAGCCAGATTTGTAGTCTTCAACCCTTCACTCTAGATCATCTTCTTGATCTTCTTGTTCCATATAGTGAGCTTCTCTTGCTTCACAATATGCTTTGTAGGAGGTGACGATTTCTTCACGAGCTCTACAAATGTGTGCCCAATGATTAGACACTCCACATCAAGAACATACATCTCTTTGCTCAGACTCCATTGATTGAGGCGCTTTGAAAGAGTCATTTAGATGGCTCTTAGTGTTGGTCGCGCCACCAACATGGGCAGAGGCGTTGCCTCCCTCTCTCTTTCCACGTTGACCTCTTCGGTTCCGTGTTCTCCTATTTTGGCGGTGACATTCCCAAGTAGAGCTATTATATAGACCAGAACGTCCAGAAGTATCCCTAATTAGGGTTTTTCTCTTGGCGCCCTCTCTTAGGGGCGCGACTATAATTGGATTCCGGAATAAGCTCTGTTTCTACTGATCTTGAATAATAGTTCTTCACAAGGATGTTGTCATGCTTTTCAGCGACATTCATAGCTCCAATAAGCTCATGAAACCTTGTGATCCGTCCTGCAGTAACATCGATTCGATAGTTCTTAGCAATCATCAATGCAGAGACGGGGAATGTAGAGAGAGTCTTCTCAATCAACATCGCATTTGTGATCTCTTTATCACAGAATTTTATTAAGGATTTAATGCGAAGTGCTTCCGAGTTGTAGTCAAGAACTGACTTGAAATCACAGAAGCGGAGGTTATGCCATCTCACTTCTAGGTCAGGAAGCAGGGAGTCACGGACGTTGCCAAATCTTTCTTCGAGTGAGACCCACAACCTTCTGGGGTTTTCTTCATTCATACACTCGTATTGGAGCGAATCATCCATATGATGAGTCATTAGGATGATGGTTTTCGCCTTATTTGCCTCTAAGGCTGCTCTATTTGCTTCCAAAGCTTAAGCTTGCTCAACAGTTAGCATGTCCTGGCTAGGCTTGAGAATCGTATCCAGAATTCCATCGGCCTTGAGATGCTGACGGACATCACGAAATCACCTGTGATATTCAGAGCCAGTTGTTCCCAATGGAGCAAAGTCTAATTTGTTCAGATTACTCATCCTGAAAGAGAACAAGAAATTAGGGTTAGTTTCGGAGAGTAAAAGACTACCACGAAAACATATAAAATTTATTAACGTAATCGCTTCCAAGAAATTTCAAATTTCTTAGCATAATCGCTTCCAAGAAATTCAATTCCAAAAGGTATTGGATTAGATCAAAACAATGACGTAAGTGGTCGATCATAAATTCTCTACAAACTCTAAGTTTGGAGATCTCGCCGGAAAGTGATGTAAGTTTACTGGAAAGTTTACTGGAAAATGGCCGGAAAAGTCACCGGCGGTGGTTGACCGGCATTGACCGTGGACTGACGTGGCAGTAGGGTCCGAGTGATGACGTGGCGGAGGGGTCCCTGTGCTTACATGGCAGTGGGTCCCTGATGCTGACGTGGCAGTGGGTCCCTGATGCTGATGTGGTGTGCTGACATGGCAGTGGGTCCCCCTGCTAACGTGGTAGTGGGCCTCTGCCTTGGGCTTGGGCTTGATCTTAGGTTTTGTCTTAGGCTTCTTGGGCTTCTTTTCCTTCCCTTTTTTTTTTTTCCTTTCTTTTCTTTCTTCTGCCAGTTTTTGGCAGGTTGGTTCACCTATTTTCGGACCAGTTTTTGGGGTTTTGCTTCCGATTCCGGAATCCTGGGGTTGAGGTGCTACTGGTGGAAAAAATTGGTAGTAAGCGGAGGTCCGGAAGGTGGTGAACCCTTGCAGGGACCCCTCTTTTTTCTTCTTGGAAGGCTGGTTCAATACTTCCGGTGGCCGGTTCGGTAGTTTTCAGGTCGGTTCTGGTGGTTCCGCCGCCGGTTCTGAAATCCTGGGATTGAGGGCTTTAATATATGCAGAGGTGGTGGCTAGGGTTTGAAGGCTACGAATTCAGGGTTTCAGGGTTAGGGCTTCGTGCTGATAACGTGTTTAAGGAAAACTGAATTGGGAGATAATTGAGTTGTACTTTCATTGATAATTGGGGCATCTTTATATAGAGGATTACAAATATAGAGATAGAGTTGTACATGGAACCATAATCGTACATTGATTGGATATTTCCTAAGATTCTCTGAGAATATCTCTAATATAAACCATATTTCAAGTAGAGCAAGTAACCTCTAGTTTGGGCCAGACACATATTCTAAATTTACTTGAACAGTAATTAAATTATTGAAATGACTAAGTTTTTTATTTTAAAGATAAAAGTTTGTTGGGAATTTTTATATACACATCGCAATTTGTTTAATACACACCTAAATTTTTTGTACAATTTTAAATCTCCAATTTACCCTCCTCCTAATTAGTAAAAAAAGAAATTTATGAGACTCTTCTGGTGAAGCAGCCGACCCCACCAACAATCAATCATGCCAAAATTCATTGGCAAAGTATAACATCTTATAGAAATTCAAAAAGTTTTTGCTAGTTTCCTCTATCCAGCATTATCTATCTTGAAGAGTTGTAGATGTTGTTGTCTTATTGATCAAGCTGAAACCCTGAAAATTCTTTATATTATAGTACGTACAAGAACAATTAATGTTTAGTCAATATGTCATATTGAATAGGGTCAAATAAACTAAAGGCATGCACTAGGACTTCAATAGTGAAAGAATTTAAGATCAAAGGACCAAAATAAAAGTATTGAATTGGAAGAAATTCAGTATTCAATCAGTAATCAAGGAAATAACATAAAATAGGGCCGGGGTGAAAAGAGGAAGGGGGAAAAAAAAAGAGGAAGACAATAGCTTGTTATTGCAGCTATTGTATAATTCGCGAAGAATGACAAGGGATTGCAGTTGGGTACAAAGACAGAGAAAGGGAAAGGGTAAAAGAGGAAAAATTAGAGAAAGAATGGCAAAAATAAGTTGGGGGTGTGCATTAACAAAAGAGGGATGTGTATATAATTACTTTAGTTTGTTTGCAAATTATATGAGTGAAGATAATTTGAGGAACTTTAGTGAGGTTTAGTAAAGAAATTTGATATTTAAAAATTTGATATGAGGTGTAAAAGTATAAGATGTGAAGTGAGTAAATTTAGAGCCTTCAGACGGGAAATAAAGATTTTAGGGTCCTTGACCCAAAGCACCAAAATAAGCCAAAGTTATCCCACTTACCCAAGCAACAGATTTTTGTTCTCATCTACCCAATTTAACACCAAATGACCATTTTGCCCTTAATCTAATTAAGAAATTACATCATGCCACTGTCTATCTCTCTCATTCCCTCCGGCAGATCGATCTGTCTCCTCTCTCTCTCTCTCTCATCGAGCTCGTACAGCTTCAGCAAGTGAGCAATGCGTGCCAGCTAGCTCCCCTCAAGTTGTTCTCATAAAGATTCAAGCCTTCCAGCCAAGTCAACTAGTCGGGAATCAGCCCCATCAACCGGTTCATGGACGCGTCAAGCAGCCGGAGCTTTTTCAACTTCTCTCTCTCTCTCTCTCTCTCTCTCTCTCTGACGCCGTAGACCATTGTCGTTGGGGCCGTGGTCGAGGACGAACAGGGCAAGAGTTGCGGGGCTACACCGGCGCCGTTGCACTCTAGCTTGCTGCCACAGTTGCTGGTAAGGCAGGAGAAGTGGTTGGTCGAGTGGGAGCTGCATGTACGGGCCCAGATCCAGCCCGACCAGGTCTAGGTCGGAGCAAGGAAGGAACGGTGGGAGAGGCTGGGGAGGGCGAACCCGTAATTTTATAGGAGGGGCTGCCGGAGTTGGGTTGGATGGCGGGCTAGATAGGGAAGAGTCAATTGTTGAATTGCAGTTTTTTGTTTTCTGGTGGTGATCTTCTCTACACATTCCTGGGCAATCGAATCACAGTCACCACGATTTGTTGTTGTTTCAGTCATGTTTTTTTTTAATGTATATTGGGGGGTAATAGACGTCTATTGGGGGCAATAGACGTTTTTAAATTGATATAATCTCTTCGTTTTTTTTCTTTAAGAAAAGTTTTATTGTCTAAATTTTAGGAGATTAGTTCATATTCTGGCAACCGAAAGTTCTATTGGGGGCAATAGGCGTCTATTGGGAGGCAATACATGGCTGATAGACGTTTATTGGAGGGCAATAGACGTCTATTGCCCCTCTATTTGAGGGCAATAGATGTCTATTGGGGCAGTAAATCTTTCCGGTGGGTGGCGGCCGGTGATCGAAATCTGGCGACCAGTGACCGGATTCCAGCGGCCGGTGACGGGCCGGCGAAGTCTCCTATAGTTTTTTTTTTTCTCTCTCTCTCTAAATAACAAAGGGGTGAGGTTATTCAAAAAAATAAAAAATGTGAGGTGATGGTAAAATGGTATTAAAAAAATATTAAAAAAATCTCAATTAGGTATTGGGAAGACCTCCTTAGAGTGTTTTGGGTAAGAGGGAATTAAAAAAACTAAATAAGGTAAGTGAGAAAAAAATCCTTAAAAATGAAGTAAATCGACAAAAACCCAAGATTTTACTTCCCCAAGTCCTTGATTTCCTTCTCTTCAATCGAACCTGTATAAAAGCCCCGTTAATCGCCACGTTACCACTGCTACACGCCACCTATGCTATCTGCCACCACGCGTAAGACTGCATGCGACACCCTAATTTCCTACTCCAAAACATACACCAAGCTTTTAAACCGTCTTCTACACTTCCTTCAAGACTCTTTCATACCAAAACCACTAGTACTTCGCTCTAGCTCTCTCACCGATTCACACAAACCAAAACAACCAAGCCCAAAAAAATGGCGACTAGTCACGCAGAAGTCCCCGGCGAGCCAACCCAGACCGGAACAGCCATCCTCGAAACCGCAACCGCCGCCATCCAAGGCTTCGGCCCCATCAACAAGATCCACCAGCACCTCTGCGCCTTCCACTTCTATGGCCACGACATGACACGTCAGGTCGAAGCCCACCATTTCTGCGGGCACCAGAATGAGGAGGTGCGTCAGTGCCTCATCTACGACAGCCCTGAGGCCGACGCTAAGCTCATCGGCCTCGAGTACCTCGTCTCGGAGAGACTCTTCTTGACTCTCCCTGACGACGAGAAGAAGCTGTGGCACTCTCACGAGTATGAGGTAAAGAGTGGGGTTTTGTTCATGCCTGGGGTGCCGGGTCCGATCCAGCGTCAGGATCTGGACAAGGTTTGTAAGACCTATGGGAAGGTGTTCCATTTCTGGCAGGTTAGTGACATTTAACAGCTAGCGGATTCGATAAACATGCTCGTTGTTGTTCATTTATTACAAATAAAATATATCTAGGTAAATCAATAGTTTCTATTCTTGTAGAGTTGTAGTGGCTAGTGGTGAAACTGTGTTATTTGTGGCAGGTTGATAGGGGAGACAATCTACCTCTTGGGGTGCCACAGGTGATGTTGGCATTGACTAGGGATGGTCAGCTGTATGAGGATCTTGCTCGAAATGTGGAGAAGAGGTTTGGGATATCCTTTGAGAAGGAGAGGGAGAACCGAGCTTATATGACCGGGCCGACTCTCGGAGTGCATCCTTTGGCAAACGGAGGAGGAAAAGGGTTGAAGACGGAGCTGAGGGAGGTGGACGTTCAGCCGGTCGATTCTGTTCCGAGGGTCTTTGTCTGAGTAAATGTGTGGCTGAATGGCTCTATAAGTATATAGTGGAAGTCTGAATCATAAATAGCTGTTCGGAGTACGTACTAGCTAGTTGTATGTAGTTTCTCTGTTCTGTTTATGCAAGTTTTTTGATAATTCTAGTATTTGCATGTTCAATATGTCTATAATGTATGTATGCTTATGTGAATATGATTTCCCCCCTCTCTACGAATAAGATTAGAAGAACACGAACTCATGAAGTAATGGTTTTCTTGTTTTACTCGGGCAAATTGTTGTGAGTTATGCCTCATCAACTTGTAAGTTAAATTTCGGAAATTTCGGCCCTCCTGAATTTGTTTTAGTGAGTTGTGCCAACAGAGAGAATAGTAACTCAAATCTACAAAAACTAGAAGTCTACAAGAAGGAACGCTCAATAGTTCGTTTTATTTTTTCGATTTGTTTGGCCGTCTCTCATACGCTGGAGTTCAGAGCATATGAAATATGAACAATGAGCATTATCTTGTAGTTGTTGTCCACCACCTTTCCCATTATCTGTTCCCACAAATCTGTCCAAGTAACTTTCCATTAAATTTCTTATTCAAAAATAAGTAATGCTACACATGCTGGGAGTATTAAAGCGCATTTCCAATGTTCCATATGAGTCGGGATGAATAAGAAGCATAAAAGTGCTACCCGCAGCAAAGTGTACTAATTGCTAATACAAAAGAGGTCAGCAACTAAAGGACAATTGGAATTGTTCATGTATACTCGCACAAGTACTGCTCGCATTTGTATACCTGCATGGAACTATAATCTTCAAAATACTATAATCATATCTTTATTATTTGTATTTCACCCAACCGTTTGTTGAATCTTCACCGTTCACGGCTTTCAGTTATCTTATTGGACAAAGCTGCAAGTATACGTGTTGTTTGCGCTCATAGATTCATTGTTTAAGAAAAGATAAAACATCCAGGGAAGCAGGAGCCCATCTGCTCATAATCTCGATGTTTGTTGCGTGTAGGATGGATCGATGCAAACAACAACCTGGAACATTTTTTATGCAAACAAATCGGTTTAGAGTCGCAGCAACGATCACAATGAGTGAGAGAAGTAAGGAGGGAGCTTAAGCAATACCTTCCCTACACTTTTACCGGAATGAAGATACTCGACAGCATCCGGAACAGAATGGACACCAAGAAATTGTTTCGGGTCTAAGGAAACCTATTAAATGAAGGCAGATAGTTGAGAAATATCAATTATTCAAGTCCAGAAAGTACATGGATAACGACTATAATAAGTTGGTACTTTGAAACCATATTGAAAAATGTTTGGAAAAGAAATTAGAAATATATGTCCAACATTTATAATACTTACCTTCAGTTTTCCTTCAGAGAAAAGATGAACAAGTTTATCCAGGTGTTCTTGCCAGAACTGACTATATTGTACTAAGAAGAACCCAGCCTGAAAACATTAGCATTTGTAAATCAACTGGTTTTCTATCTATTGATAGTACCAAGAAAAAGTATAAACATTAAATCTAGGGACAAATTTTAGATCAGACATGCCCAAAAAGTTGCTCCAATTCTGATTCAGTTCTCAGAATATGAGACACCCTATTTTTGTGGCACCTATCATTGCGAGTTTAAGACTAGATCTTATAGATGGATCAAGTAATGACTAACAGTTAAATCTTGGTCACAAAATGAAAAATGGAAAACTTGAATGATAGATAAGGAGAAAGACGAGGATGGAATGAAAATTGTATACGAGGACAGGGTTAGTACTTAGCTGCTACATACCACAGTTTGGCTTTTAGCTAAAAGCTTCTCACAAATTCCAGGGTAGTTTGATGGCTTCCACCCATGCTCTCCTTGATACTGAAATCAGATGAATTAATTATCTCATATGAAAAAAAATAATAATAATATCAAGCAAACATGAAATGCTATAAGCAAAAAATTATTTCTCACTATTATTAAGGCCCCCATGTTATTGGAAACTGTTTAAGTAACAAACTTCTATAGCTGAATGACATCATATATGTTTATTCCTGAATTCCTTAACTAACTGTGAATAGATGTTTAAGACTAGTAATAGAAACTATATATGAAGTCATTGAACATTCAAAGCATATGCATAGGATAAAAAGCGTAATGTGTCTCTCAAAAGCATAGAGTTTGAGCATCCAACTCAATAACAATTCGGAATGGGTGGAGGCCCCATTTCTTACAACTATGCAAGGTCTTATAGAAACTTTCAAGTAGAAAACGTATAGTAGATGTTTCAAATACATGTGTATCTGTTGGGCTTAACAAGTAGACAGCCAACAGCTTGCTCTGGTACATGTAGAATTTGAGCGTCCAACCCAAAACCAATTGGTGTGGAGAGGCCCAATATCATATGAGCTGATATGCAAGGTCTGACATATCTGATGTGGGGCATTACCCTCAGCATGTTGGTATGGAATTTTGATCTCTAATTCCATTACGAATTACGAGCACACAGAGTAAAGACTGTAACCATTTTACCAAAGATGATGCATTGCTAGATTAAAGTTTCAACTTAACTCTCCACATATATGACACCAAACAAGAAAATAAACTACCCTTAAACATAACTGTTTACACATAGTAAGTGCCAAAACAAGCAAAGAAACTTTTAACATATTTTAGTTTGCTGTTAAAATAGCATATTAAGTGGCAACTAAGATAGTCACAGTGCAACAATGTAAGCTAGAATAATGAACCTGAGAAATCATTCCAATTACAATGAGTCGCCCATAAACTGCCAGAGCATTCAAGCACAAATCGAACATGTGACCACCAACTGACTCGTAGATAATGTCAAGACCTTTTGGAAACTCTTTCTTCAGAACCTGGAAAATTGAAAGCCATCAGTCCCAGACTTTTAGCTATAATGACTTTTATTGAACTGGTCCTAAAATCTAAATCAGTCAGATCAAATACTGTTCCTTTACACATATCCAACATATACGAGGGTCAGATCAAATTTCAAACCACTTAAGAGTGATGAGAAAAAATTAGACAAGTTAGGAAAAAATGAACAGTGATAAAACGGTATGAGTAGATGGATCAAGCTTACTTCAAAAAACTGGGTGTACCTACTTCTAGATTATTCAAATACCAATTGTATCACAAGCCTACTTACTTTTGCCACTAGGATGTTCGAGTCAGCGAATTATACTAATATTAAAGCATACATTTGCATGCTTCAAACCAAATATAATCTCAGAAGTCTTTCAAAATAACAATCAGGAAACGATCAATATAATCAGATATAGATAATTTTACTAGCAAGAATCTGGATCAATTGACATGCTAAATCACAATAATGAAATTACCGGTCCAATGTATCATATAATTCCACCAAATACAACAAAAGAAACAATTTAATGATAAGGAAGTAGGATTCACATACGGTTTTTATGTCTTCAGCTTTATAATCTATGACTCGATCAACCCCCAATTCTTTTAAAAGCTTTGCCTTGTCTGCACCTCCACAAGTTGCAACCACTTTATTTCCAGCTAGTTTTGCAAGCTGTGCATATATCACTATCCAATAAATTGTTGTTCTAAGGGGAATGTATGAAACATCAACAAAGAAGTAGCCAATTCTACACCAGTGAAAATTAAAAAAGTGAAAAATAAAATGAACCCTTCCCTCGCAGAAGAGATCTAGGGTGGTCTAATGGATTAAAACCTTAGAAGAAAGGAAATTGCTTTTATTTGGAACATTTATTAGACATATGGTAATAAACTAGCCTTCCAACTCTATATATATGTTTCAGCACATTAAACAGAGTTCACCAAGTAAAATAACGTTACAACTTTTTCAGAGTAGTTTCAAGACAACCAATTAGAGTTGAAGTGGATTTCCAAAGGAAAATAGAAACTTCCCCTCAGTCTGAAACAAGTAAGTGAACTATGGATAAAGTTTTAATGTCAGTGGAAGCGTTCAGATTTAGGAAAGTAACATTACCAAAACGAGGAAAATTTCCTTAGAATATGGAAGGTTTAATCAAACTTTAGGAAATGCTAAGCCAACCAATAATCTATCAAGAAAAGTAACTATCTATCGCATACATGTTGTTGGAGGAAAACAGCATGGGTTACTAAGATAATATTCCTTATTATCCTTTCATTTCCCTGTCAGTGTCTACCAAAAGCTGGCTGATGCTACATTAGCTTTCTACCTCAAAACAACCGATATCAATATTTCCATTTAGAAAGCCACTATGTGACTATGGAGGATATTGTTCCTGGAACACCTTTCCAACAGCAACAATTTTTTTTTTTTGGTTAAGAATTACAGATGCTGAAATCACCTCAATATCATTCGACATTCACCAATATCGTTGGTGGTTTTGGGAGACAATCTAAGAAATGAGACTTTTTGCCTCAGATTTTTATCATCAGCACAACTTGTTCTCAGTGGGTTTGGTAATCCATAATACATGTACATCGGTCAACATTTTGAAGACCAAGTGCAATGCAGTTACAAATGGTCATGAAGTCTATGGGAATAAACAAAAAGCATGCATGTGATTGATGCTATTACAGTATTTGAAGGCAAACCTGGACTGCAAATTGCCCAGTCCCTCCAGCAGCAGCAGTAACAAGAACTACTTTTCCAGATTCCAATTGTCCACCCGCCTAACAATTCATGACAAATAAATTTGTCAGACAAGTAAAAATCTGGTGTATCAGACTCGGTGAATAATGTTATTAAAAACTGTGAAGCATACAGAACAAAGAACAGAAACACATAATTTTTGTCCTTTTATTTCCGCCCCGTACAGGACTATGGACACTTTATTAGAGGCGTATGAATATGGCCACATTTTGTGGTTTGAGCACAACACATTTGTCATAGTTTGAGTCTTGAAAGTAAGTGTCAAATATCTGTAACAAGCACAAAGAAGGATGTAGGTTTATATATTACCCAATTTCTCATTTGGAAATAGAGACTTTACCTTTTCTAGAGCAATTGATGCTGTTAGTCCTGAAGTAAGCATAGCGACAACTTCTGGATCTGGTCTTTCCACAGGAAGGATGTGTTTTGAAGGCACCTAGCTCAAGTTAAAAACTCAGCATTAATTGCATCTAATTAATGATATTTTTAATAAAAAGGAGACCTCAACAAATATAATAGAAATTATTTTTTCCAGACATGTATAATAGTGATTAGGTGATACTGCTCATTGAAGCTTTAAAAAGTTGGATCCTAGAAAGTTCTATGAGACTTAAATGAAAGAAAGTGTCCTCAACGTACCATTGTGAATTCAGCATAACTTCCAAAAGTCATGATTGCAGCAGGAGTACCAATTTCCAAGTTAGTGACAGATTCCCCTACTGCTGCAATTATACCCACAGCCTGCAACAATGTCACATGTTTATAAACCAGGTGTTATAGATATCAATGACTTCAGAAATACAGAAACTGCCAACTGCAAGAGAGATTATAGAATGTCTCAAAGTTTTTTGTCAATATATATTATATTCCTGCACCTCAAAACCAGCATCAAATGGAAGCTGGGGGCCTTTGTCAGCTCCAGTGAAATAACGCCCTGAGCTGAAATTTACCTGCCAATAAAATGTCCGTGTTAGAGCATGCATATATGGATGTGCAGAAAATGAGAAGGTAGAATTTACAATACCAAAAAAGAGGCATGTCCTGAATACCATTATCTTAAAAATCATCATGTGGGAAGAAACAAAACCAAAGTTTTCAGACAACTCCCCAAACCCTATTACATTTTATTTTAGAAGAGCACCCTTCTCTGTACAGTTAGCAGCTTGCCCATCATCAAGGAGGATCAATTTCCCCCACCAGAGCATTTTTGTTTTAAACACATATATGATGCTGTTGTGAAGTAATTTAGTATGTCAAGACTCAAGACTCTCTGTCCAGTCCTGTGAGCATGCTATAACAATTTACATAGCATGCAAGGGACCTAGCTGAAATTAGTTAGAAATAAAGGGACATGAAGATAAGGAGGAAAATCCTAATACCTAGCTAAGCAAGTCTGAGGTCCAGATAGGTATGGAGCTGTAAAAATATAACCATTTCCCCACCAATAGTTGTTAGACAACTACTAGACCCCAAAGATTAAGTGTTAGAGAGAAGGCCATCGATTAACTACTAGACCCCAAACCTAATAGTCACATTCCATCCCAGTGATGTAAACTAACCTACAAGAGTTATATGTGCTTGTTTGTTGAATTTATTAGCACCAACTTAAGGATCAAAGGAAAATGATCCTGAACAGACAAATAACTGCATGCCTTATCTTTTGCTACCTTGTGCCACTGGTTCCAGCAGCTGGTAATCCAATTATCCAACCAAGTTCAGTCCAGTTCTAGACAATAGTTATAATATACTTTAAATGATAATAAAATACAAAAGAATTACAGATGCAAGCCAACAAGACATATGATGGAATTAAAGGAAATCTGAATATTATATACAATTAAGAAAAGTACTTCCAAGGGATTCATAAACTTACATCACTTGCATTTACGCCAGCATAAATGATTTTCACAAGAACATGATGTGGTCCAATCGGTAACCTCAAAGGTGCACGAACTATACGGGTAGCATTACGGAAATTGTGAGTCAAGGTGTGAACCACTCTGAAGAAAAATAACTATGATTAACTTGCCTTCTTTCAATAGAAAATTTACAATTGCTACTGCAATAATAGTGGAAAACAAAATACGTAAAAGGATAAATTGAAGAAGTTTTTGGTCTATGAGACCAAAACAAAACTTCATGATGAGTATTGGAAAGGAAGTTAGAAGTAGTTTTTTTCACTCTTCTCAAAAGAGAATAGAAAAAAGTGGTTCTTTCAACAAAGTTCCATGACCAATGGATTTTAAGGTAAACTGAAAAGGAAAATGGACCAAAGATCAATTGGAAGCCATCTCAATGGATGACAAGCTTCATATTCAGCCTATATCAGTAAAAGTAATCATTCAACACCTTTCCGTTCTTCAGCATAAGAGTTGATATGCACTATTGTCACATAATTGCCCAAAATCATAAAATCTGCATTTGCTAGCAGAATTCAATTCTTAATCACCTTGCCTGACTGTTTTTACATATATTATAAGTAAAAAACCAGTAGGAACTGACTTTACACATATACAACCATATAATGACAAAATTGATCATCTAAGAATTAATCTGTAATTTTTCATATGGAAAAGGAAGAAAAGAACGATATTTGATGTATATTTACTCACAATTTCTCATAGCTCTGTGGAATCTGAAGATTCAAAGGAGTTTGGAATGGAGATTTTGCCGTAGTTCTTTTCCTCGAGCTTGAAGAGCGAAGCATGTATTTGTTTTGTTCTGTGGGGGACGGCCAATATTCCATGCCTCTCCGATTTGTAATCCATAAACATGAACCAGCTTTACTCTCATCAGTTATAAGCTCAAAAGCACCTGAGATGGAGAACAGATTGGAAGAGTTATTTTAAATAAATAAATATAAATAAATAAAAGACCTATCGTTGATTCCATGGGTAGAGTTGAACTCTGTTGATGCAATCTCCTAAACCTAAATTTTAATATTACAATGTACACAATATATGTGAGTACCATATTAAGTGCTCCAGTACACACACGTAGGGATTGAAAAGCAAGTAGAAACGTATCCAATAACCCCCCGTGAAGGTTTTGACCTTTCCATTACATAAAGTATAGTACTGAAGCAAATGTTATCTTTGAAGGTATGACAAGTGCCAATAGATCATTTCTGCAAATTAACCCTCCCCCCATACTGAGAATACCACTATTTATAAAATAAAAAAATAATCAACAAAATCCCCCTTAATGTGATGCATATATGATTCCATCCTTTATTTCATTCTGACAAAATCCATAACTCTATTATTCAAGAACCTATTGCCCTAAACCCTAAATTTTGCCTCCTTATATGATTACTGGAATTGCAAACTAAGATTTTTCACATAAAGATTACCTTTCACCACCATTTCCATTGGGACAAAGCCCCCCATTAAATTAATAAGTTTGGAATCGATCAGTGAGCCCATCTCAGTTTCCACAAACTGCATCAAAAAAGTTGGCAATAATTCTGTTACTATTATATTCCTTAAGATGAGAATCTTAGTTCAGTTAAATCTAACTTCTAAGTTACAATCTTACTTCTGGACAAAGCACATTGATACGAATCCCTTGACGTTTGTAGGGAACTAGGGATCGAGTAAAAAGAACAACGCCACCTGCAAAAGAAAATACTTCATGATCATTAATTTATATATGAAAATGGTACAAAGAACTTACCTATGAACAAGTTAGGTATGCTTATCGTTATATGTAACCCCTGACATTAAAAGTACATAAACTGACCAAAAGAAGGGTTTAAGAGAGAAAATAAGTGAGAAAGCTAGTACGAAGAACAAACCTTTTGAACCAGAGTAAATTGGATCATTGATCATTGGGTAAAGACCTGAGGCAGACCCCATATTGATAATTACACCAGGCTTTTGCATAGCTTGCATCGTTTTAATCTGTTTTGGATATGAGATACACATCACACTAATGTTTAAACTATGAAAAGTTCAGAAGCAGAATTAACCAAGAGATCAAAGTATAATTGGTACGAATTAAACTAATAAATTTCAACAGTTCTGTCGTATCCTCCCAAAAGGTTACACATCTTGTTGGAGCAGCATCATCATAGTCTTCAACATAAAGAGATCAACTAACGAAGAAATTAGAAGGATGATGTACAGTTTATGATCCACTGGCGTAAGCACAAATTAAAAGTTGCAAGCAAGGCTCAGACACTTGAAAGAAACTTGGACGCCAAAAAAGGATTATGCAATTTAGAAGATATGGTTTCTACAAGATTAAAGACAATCTAAAAGTTTCTTTGTTTAACAGTCAAATCAATTAACTATTACCTTAAGTTCTCAATCAGTGTGAGGACTGCAGGATATGAAAAAGCTTTATAACATATAGTCTTGAGAGACTGAAGAAACAACATATTGGTCATGAAACTAGAGGCTTCACGGAATCACTTTTCAGCCTTTAATATATAGAGCTTATTTCCCAAAAATTTTGATACTCAGTAATCACAATACTATTCACAAACAGCCAAACAAAAGAGAACATCATGGTAGAATAAATATAAAAGAGTGCTGAAACTGTATTGTTCTGCACAATGACCTCATAAATCAGCAAATAATCCTCTTTTAGGAAACTTGGATGCAATGTAAAATTGGCTACTGCATACCTTTAGTTTTGGAAAGAAAAGAGTATCAATTCAGAAACTGAGTCTCTGATCTTGCATCTTTTTTCCCTCTTATGTTTAACGACCACAGTTGCATAAAACCATATGTAAGCCACATACTCCAATCATAGTCAATCAAACGAAATAACTATGTATTCATGGACAACACGTTGGACAAAACTTTGTTTAGGAATTAAATTCATAGAAGTTTTATGCTTTTTGGGAAAAACAAAGACAAGTTAATTAACATGTAGCACATTCGGATTTACTGATAGGAAGTATAATTGCAAAAGCTAGTGAAAGCTCAAAGCATACCGCGAGGCGAGTGCAATCAATAATTGCAATCAGATTCACATTCACTGTTCGTCTCCATGTATGAGTGCCATCAGTTTGATCTTGTAGTATGGAATGGAAGTACCAATGCCTGCGCTGTTAATACAGATATCCAAACCTCCAAATGTCGCTACATGCTCATCAAATGCAGCAGTCATATCTCCTGTTGACGAAATAAACCATAATGTAATCATCTGAAGGTACCATCTAACTCCAAATCAATATGACTGCCGGAATATATGTATGCCAAAACATATAAATGAAAGCAGTTCAGGAAGAAATACATCACAAGTGTTCAAACTCCAACTAGTCCATTCATTCCTAGAAACTATCAATTATGTTTTAACAGTGCAATTACCTGTATTCGTGACGTCGCATTTGATAAAAATAGCAGATGGAAATTTCAAATTGTTATGGAACTTCGCATTCTCTTTCTGAACAAGTGACGCAACTTCCTTTCCTCTTTCTTCAGAGAAATCAACGACTGTCACAAACACTCCCTTAGCTCCCAGAGCTAAGCAGAGAGCTTTCCCTACAAATCAACAACCGAAAAAAATGACTAAGAATTCGAGAATCTTCTTCCTCTGGTCACCGATTACACTACGAATTGAAATGAAGGCTCCAATTCCAAAGCAACTATTTAAAGGATTGAAGATTTCAAATTCAAACGCAGTTGTTTACATCTGAACACAACCTGATGCTGTACAGGATCATATTCATGATCCAGAGAGACTCCGCAGCACACTAGTCTTACTGAAGCTGGACGAAAATAGATAAAGAAGAAAGAAATAGAAGGCTTTACCAATACCGGAGGCTCCGCCGGTGACCAGAGCTGAGAGACCTGGTTTCAGCTCCATGTCGTCGGAAATTGAAGAGCAAAGGTGATGATGACGACGATGATGATGATTCTGAGCCGGAGAGAAGCGGAAGAAGTAGAGTGTGTCAAATCAAATGGATACGTGTGCCGTTTCATAGCTTTTCTCGTCGTTCATTCTTCCTGTTTTTATTTCGTCGTTTCCTTGTGGCGCGACTTGTTCGGTTACGGACAAAAGGGGCCGGCCTCGACATTAGGAAAATGCCATTTTAGAAGATTATTTTACCCAAAAAAGAGATTTTATCTGCATATTTTTAGATACTTAATGTACAAGATATTTTTTTTTATAACGAAACTCTTTCTTGTTTAATTTATATCAATAAAAAATTAAAATATATTAAAATTTTCTTATAAAATCATAATCTGATTTCTTTCGGTTTTGATCTTATCACATCAAAATATTTATAAGTTAACAACTATAAACAATAAAGAAAAGATTGATAAAAACTTGTTTTAAATTTTTACTTTAGTGGTCACGGAGGAGGGTATTGCAAAGATTTTTTTTTTAATTAGAATTACAAAGATTTTGATGTGAATTGAATAACGAATTAACGATGAGAATATAACATAAATACAAAAAAATAGTAGTAAATTCAAATTTGGGTGAAAAATATGAAGATTAATGTTATTCAATGAGAAAATTTGTATTTAATTAATTGGTTAGGCATTTAATTTTTCTTACATATTTGAATTTTAAAAAATTAGTGTACTTATTACTTATTTTGCACTTGAATAATATAGTTTTTCTTACATATTTGAATTTTAAAAAATTAGTGTACTTATTATGGCATAGTGTGGAGTTTGAAAAGCAGAACGTTGAATTGCGTATTGTGCAAGAAAAGCTCAATGACATAATAAAAGCACCATACTCTCCTACACAATATGAGGAACAAAGAGTCCTCCATGTCAAACTTAGCCAGCTTCTAGCCCAACAAGAAAAATACTGCAGACAACGCAGTAGAGCTATGTGGCTTAAGGATGGGGATCGTAATTCAGCTTTCTTTCATAGAAAGGCCACTAATAGACGTACCAGGAATGCTATTAAAGGCTTGAAAGATAGTCAGGGTGAGTGGCAAACTGACCCCGTCATTGTACAGAGGTTGTTAGTGAATTACTACAAGAATGTATTCACTAGCAGCGATGCCAATTTGGAGGCTATTAATGAGGTGATTTCGACCACTTCTCCGATGGTAACCACAGAGATGAATGAAGCACTTCTTCAACTATACACTGAGGATGAGATCAAAGCTGCATTGTTTCAGATGCACCCTTCAAAAAGCCCGGGACCTGATGGTATGTCTCCATTCTTCTTTCAAAAGTATTGGCATATTGTAGGTACAGATGTATGTGTTGCTATCAAAATGTTTTTGGACAAAGGTGAAGCTTGGGCAGACTCAAATTTTACGCACTTGTGTTGATTCCTAAAATTCAAAACCCTACTGAAGAAGCTCATTTCAGGCCTATAGCACTCTGTAATGTTATCTACAGAATCTGTTCAAAAGTTGTTGCAGATAGGTTAAAGAAGTGCTTGCCGAAGATTATTTCACCTTTGCAGAGTGCTTATGTCCCAGGAAGGCTAATCTCTGATAACACCTTAGTGGCCACAGAAGCAGCTCACTTTATGCACAAGTTGACCACACAGGAGGAGGGCTTTTTTTCTCTGAAATTTGATATTAGCAAAGCCTATGATAGGCTTGAATGGAGTTTCTTGTATGCTATGCTGGCTAGATTGGGTTTTGCAGGAGCATGGATTGACATGATCATGAGTTGTATTATGTCAGTTAGTTATGCAGTCTTGGTTAATGGTGAAGTGACTCAAAAAATTCTTCCAACAAGAGGCATTAGGCAGGGTGATCCCCTGTCACCCTACCTATTCATTCTGTGTGCGGAGGGACTATCAGCTCTGATTACGCAATCTGTCAATCAATTAAGGCCTTATTAAAGGTTTGAAAATGTGTCCGCAAGCTCCTACTTTGCACCATTTATTTTTTGCTGATGATAGCATCTTGTTTGGAGCTGCTACTGCCACTGAATGCTTACAGATTAGACGACTTCTAAATCTCTATAAGCAAGCATCAAGACAACAAGTCAATTTCTAGAAAAGTAGTGTGGTTTTTAGCAGAAATGTGCCTGCACCTGTTCAGGCCAATCTGTCATAAATTTTGGAAGTGCAATGTGTAGAGGAACATGATCGATACTTGGGTCTCCCGCTTCATGTAGGTCTATCCAAGTCAGCCATTTTTGCATACCTGAAGGAGAAACTCAGTAAAAAGCTTATTGGGTGGAAAACCAAAATTCTTAGCTCAGAAGGTAAGGAGACTCTTATCAAGGCAGTGGCTCAGACAATGCCGTTATATACTATGAATTGTTATCTGCTACCTAAAGGTTTGTGTGATGAGTTGCATCAATTGTGTGCATCTTTCTTTTGGGGTGATACAGATGAGAAAAAAAAGATTCATTGGCGTAGTTGGGAGAGATTATGCCTCACGAAACAAGAAGGTGGCATGGGATTTAAGAATTTATATGCTTACAATCTTGCCATGCTTGCAAAGCAAGGTTGGAGAATTGTTACAAATCCGGATTCTCTTATTGCTCAGTTGTACAAAGCTCGTTATTTTCCCCAGTGCAGCTTTTGGGAGGCTGAAATGGGAGAAGCGTCATCCTTTTCGTGGAGAAGTATTATGAATGGTAGACCGGTGTTGCACGCGGGTGTGAAATGGAGAATTGGGGATGGCACCTCTGTGAACATTTGGACGGATAGATGGCTGCAAAATGGGCCTATGCTACAGCGACCAGACCATACAGATTTTCGTATGGTTGCAGACCTAATCAATTCTCATGATCGTACATGGATCCCTTCGATTGTGCATTCTCTTTTCAGCCCGGATATTGCTAGTCGTATCCTAGCTACACCGCTGAGTCGACGTCCCATCCATGATAGATTGTGTTGGAGTCCAGACAAGAGAGGTCGTTTCACAGTGAAGACAGCTTATTGGATTGCCCGTGAATCGGTACTTGGAAATGTTTTGACTAGTACTTCGGATGGAGATCCTTTTAGTTTGTTATGGAAGGCTATATGGAAAGCAAAGGTTCCGGGTAAAGTGTAGATATGCATTTGGAGAGCTGCACACAATCTCTTGCCAACCAGAGCCTGTTTAACAACAAAGGGATACACAGGTGATACCAACTGCGTCCTATGTAATCACAGGTTAGAAGATGTATCTCATGTATTGTGCAAATGCCCTATTGTAGTTGAGCTCCTATCTTCCCCTCCTCTAAATCTCCAACAATCCTTACTACCTCATTTAAACTTCAAAGAATGGCTACTGGATTGTGCTATGCATCTGAATCTTGCTACCTTTGAAAAGTTTATGATGGTTTTATGGTCTGTGTGGAAGAATCGAAACAGTAAGCTCTGGGATGGTGTGGCTCAAACAGCACCTCATATTCTTCTATACTCCATGGCCTGGTTGGAAGAGTTCCATAAAGCTCGGGATGTGCTTCACAACACGGGTGATAGAAGTGTCAAGTAGACTTGGAAACCGGCAACTGAGGGCCGAATTGAGTTGAATGTGGATGGCTCTTTCATTCCAAGTATGCATAGAGGAGGGGCAGGAGGTGTCATTTGAGGGGAGAAGGGTCTTTTTATTGCAGCTTTTGCCCATACTATGCCCCATGTAGCCTCAGCGAAGCAGTCCGAGCTCTTTGCCGTTAGAGAGGGTCTTGATCTAGTCCGATCACTAAATCTGCAGAATGTCACTTTAGAAAGTGACTGTTTGGAAGCAGTACAACTGATCACTAGTGAAGACCACGACTTTGATGAGCAACGAGCTATCTTGGATGACATTGCAGTCCTTGTGAATGCACTTCCAGGTGTAGAGATTAAGCATGCCTCTTGTACTTGTAACAATGTGGCACATAGATTGGCTGCAATTGCTTTTGAGTCAAACCAGCGTGAGGTCTGGTGTCATGTACCGCCAAGCTCTATTATTGATGTACTCCAGCATGACTTAGCTCATGCTCCTTAATTTCTCAATAAAGTCAGCTGCTTCTTATTAAAAAAAATATATATAGTTTTTCAATAAATTCAAATGTATATAGGGTGAACTAAGAAAATTGTAAGATGGCAATAGCCGCACATTTTTTTTATGGGGATATGATAAAAATGTCCAAAATTTGGTTTAAATGTTTTTAAAAATGTAACTTTTGGTCAGGAAAAGACTTTTAAAGCTTATCATTTTTATAAATAACTTTCATGTCCTAATGCTGACATAAGCAAAATTTAAAATTTACTTTTTCTTAGGAAAACTTGTTTTAAGCCTTGAAATAAAAATAAACTAACCTTCAATATGCCACAACTTCACTTAATGGCCTCCTGCCTAATGGTTACTGAAACGTGCGGAATCACTGTTGCTTGTTTTTAAAACAAAGTAAGAAAGATTTCCTTTGAAACAAAAAATTTAAAACTTTAACTTACGAGATAATAACAGAACCTCAAGCAAAACAACGATTAACTAATAAATAACAAAAACTGAAAAGCTTGACGAAGTGGATTATAAGAACTCAGATCCTCATTCTTAGGTAAATAGCTAAAAGTAGTTTAGCTATTTATAATTATAATTACAAGTACTCACTTCAAACAAAAACAATACTTCATGTTTATAGGAAAGAAGCGGAACACTACAGGCAAACTAATATTCTTGGCTATATTACAAGCACTTTTTCTATTCTGGCTATCTTTCTTCTTGAGAGATAGAGAGAGGGAGTGTATATCTCAAGTCTCTTATGTCTTCTTAGAGAAGTTTACAACCCTTTATCTAGGGAGCAGAACTCAAAATAAAATTCAAAACGTCCTAAAGAAAGTGGAAGGTAGGAGGAATCTTCTTCTTTGAAAAGATAATAACTATACTTTTTGAAAAGTAAAGTTTTTCGTCCTTTTGCGTCAGCAATCACTCACTTCTCTATCATGTTAGTGATATTGTGGAGTTCTTCGTCAGCAAAGGTAGCTGATGAGCCTAGACTATTTTCAGCAGCTGCATAATTTTCCTCATATTCAAGATCTAAATAAGAGGGAATTTGATATTTTTCTTCCTGTTCAGTATTATCTAGCCATGTGGTGGTGGCCAATGTACTCTTCTTTCCTCATTAATGTTGTGAAAAAGTCCAAGTTTTCTGGTAAATGATAATTGTAACAGGTAACCATTATATATTCTCCACTTGCCAAAAGGCTAGAGTCATAATCTTTTAAGACTAATTTATTGATAGTTTCTAGGGCCATGACTTTCATCCATGGGTTGCTTTGATTGGTTTTTCATTGTTTCCCACGGTTGCGGGTTTAGATATTGGGCTTTGGATAATCCTAACATGGTGGTATGGAGAAATGCAATTAATCTCTCCATTTACCATTGTCCACTATAGTGGAGAGATGCAAATTTTAATCTCAGAATGCACCCATAATGTCTAATTAACGGTTCCAGATATTATATCTGGAAGCATGCTTAGATCTTCATTGGATTTTGTCCAAATATTATGAACAAAACCATTTTCAATGAGCCACAATTTGTGTTTCTGAGGATGTTCTGCTTGAACATCAACTAGATATCTCCCGTAATAGGGACCAGGGACCACAAATAATGTTGAAGGGAGTTTCTGGAAAACCTTTAACAATTGATTATGCACACTTTTTCTTCCCACGACTACAGAATGGTTTTCTCAAAAAGGGTTTCACCTACTTTTTGGCAAAGCAGCAACCATAAACGGACTTGATATGCATTTACCCTGAGATCCAAGGTTCGAAAAATCGCTAGGTGCTAGTAGGGGGTTTGGCCAAGGGACTAGCGCCCAGGCGGCGCCTAGGAGGTTTTTATTTTCCTAATTTTTATTTTATTTTTATATCATATAATTATATATAAAATATATATAAAGACTTAAAAAGAATTTAAAAAACTAAGAAGAGTTTATATTTACTAGAATTTCTATTTCTTTTTCTTTTTTTAAAAGACAAAGTTCAATTCGTCTATCTTCTCTTTCATTCTATCTACCTTCCCAAAATCTTAGATCGATAACTCCTCCTCCTCATCGTCCTAAATATTGATCATTGAGATCTTTTGATCAATTAAACATGAGGTCATTAAGTGTTTCAGAATTCAAAGTTTCAATGAGATCTCAAATGTAGATGTAAAGATGAATTCAATTTGCTTCGAAAATCATTAAGATCTCATATCTAAATCATCTGATGAATTTCAACGCCTAAAACCGCCTAGGCGCCCGCCCAACCTGCCTAAATCTTGTCCGCCCAATGCCTCCGATTACCCATTACTAGAGTCGGCCTGCTGCCGCTCAGGGCCTAGGCGGCCTGGGCGGCCGTTTTTTAGAACACTGCTTGAGATTGATCAGTTATGGCTGCCCTCTTTAGATGCAACAAAAAGAGTTTTTCTTCATCATTGGACTTAATGGACTATGTTTCTTCTTGCCAGTCAGGGATAGTCATTTTTCCATTCAGGATTTTGTTTTGGCAATCTGAGTCTTTCAATATCACGAATTGTGTCTGGTCTGCTATATAATACTACGTACTGGTAGCCTCATCCATCATGCAAAGGTCCTAACGTTTTGTCACCACCTTTGTAACTTTCCCAAAGACTTTTTTCTTTAGGTTCTGGTCTTTTGCTTCGTAGATTGCGTCTTTCATCTCTGTTGAACATGGTCATCTTTCTTGTAAGCGCGTCAACCAAATAATGCTTCGTCACCTGCAACCATTACAACATCATATTCATATTAAGTTAAAAACATCTGTCATCTAAGAACTCTTCCTTTATCAGCAGCATCTAATTTTTGAAGTTTTTAACTCTTTTGTTATCAGTTCTGACTAAAACCTTTTTCCCTAAAAATGCTTATGCACCGTTCATGGATTTGATTAGAGCAAGGATTTCCTTCTCCCCAGTTGAATAATTTAATTCCGCAGGATTACATTTTCCATTGAGTCTTGATAGATAGAAGAAACAACATATTCATGAAACAAGAGGCTTCATGACTTTCAGCCTATAACAAATAGAGCTTATTTCCCAACAAAAATTTTGATACTCAGTATTCACAAACTACTCGCAAACGGCCAAACAAAAGAGAACATCATGGTAGAATAATTATCAAGGAGAGCTGAAACTGTATTGTTCGGCACAAGGACCTTCATAAATCATCAAATAATCCTCTTTTAGGAAACTTGGATGCAATGTAAAATTCGCTACTGCATACCTTTAGTTTTGGAAAGAAAAGAATATTAGTTCAGAAACATCCTGCATTTTTTTCTCTCTCTTATGTTTAACGACCACAGTTGCATAAAAGCATAAGCAAGCCTCATACTCCAATTATAGTCAATCAAACGAAATATTGAAATAAGTATATATTCATGGACAACACGTTGGACGAAACCTTTTTTAGCATGGGAATTAATAGATGTTTTATACTTTTTGGGAAAACCAAAGAAAAGTTAATTAACATGTTGCACATTCGGATTTACTTGCGAATCATAGGAACAAAGATATCTTTCCCCAAAGGTTTAGTAAGAACATCGGCAAGCTGATAAGCTGATTTCACATACCTTGTGGTCACAGTACCATATAGAATTTTGTCCCTAATGTAGTGGAAATCCATCTCGATATGCCTAGTTCGCTCATGGAATACGGGGTTGGCAGCAATGTGCAGTGCAGCCTTGTTATCACAAAATAGCAGAGCCGGTTCGCGGAGGGATAAACTGAGGTCTCTGAGCAGATAACGCAGCCAAGTTAGCTCACAACATGTTCCTGTCATAGCAAGATATTCCGCCTCTGCTAAAGACAAAGATACTGTCTTTTGACGTTTTGACCTCCAAGAAATTAAGGAAGGTCCAAGAAAAACAAAGTATCCGGTGGTAGACCTTCTAGTGATAGGGCATCCCGCCCAATCAGAGTCACAATAAGCCCTCAATTTTAGATCATTGGTGGAAGAGAAAAACACACCTTGTCCAGGAGCACCTTTTAGATAGCGTACTATTCTTAGAGCTGCCTCCCAATGCATTTTTCTAGGTTGGTTCATGAATCTGCTAAGAACACGAACTGCATAAGTGATGTCAGGGCGTGAAACAGTGAGATATATAAGTTTCCCAATTAACCTTCTGTACTGACCAGGGTCTTTGAGCAAATCACTGTGATCAGATAACTTTAGACCTTTTTCCATGGGAGTATCCACAGGTGCAGCTCCAAGTAAACCTGTATCTTCAATAATCTCTAGAGCATACTTACGTTGACATATAAAAATCCCACGTCTGGAAGTCGAAACTTCAATACCAAGAAAGTATTTTAAGTCTCCAAGATCTTTGAGACGAAATTGACTATGTAAGAAAGCTTTAAGTGCAGCAATAGTCTCCAAATCATTTCCAGTAATCAAAATGTCATCAACGTAAATCAAAAGTGCAGTGAATGAATTCCCATGTTTTCTAGTGAATAATGAATAATCAGCCTTAGATTGGATGTACCCAGCTGACCGTACAGCATCAGAAAACTTCTCAAACCACTGCCGTGAAGCCTGTTTTAAACCATATAAGGACTTATGTAATCGGCATACCAGATTCTCCTCCCCCTGTCGCCGAAGACCAGGCGGAGGAGACATGTAAATTTCCTCAGACAAATCTCCATGGAGGAACGCATTATTCACATCCAATTGATGTAATTTCCAACCACGAGCTGCAGCCAAAGCCAACAAACATCGAACAGTAATGATTTTGGCAGTAGGAGAAAAGGTTTTGTGATAATCGACCCCCTCCAACTGAGTAAAACCCCTAGCAACCAGACAGACTTTATACCGTTCCACCGAACCATCAGCCTTGAGTTTCACCTTATAAACCCATCGACAACCAATAGGGACCTTACCGGTCGGAAGAGGAGTCAGTGTCCACGTTCTGTTGGCTTGAAGAGCCTGTAATTCGGAAAGCATAGCAGCTTGCCATTCAGGATGACCAGCAGCCTCAGAATAAGTGCGGGGCTCGGGAACGTGGCTGAGCTTGGCTGTGAAAGTGAGGTGCTGCGGCAAATACCGATGATAGGAAACATAATTGACCAAGGGGTAGCGAGTACCTTTGGTTGGACCAGGAAACAAAGAAGACGATTGGTCCGAGGGAACGGTGGAGCAGACATGGTAGGTGAGGCGGTCCGGGGGACATGTCAGGCGGCCGGAGCGACGGACGGGAGCCGGATCGGGTATGGGTATGAGTGCCGGATCGGGTACTGGTTCAGGAGCGGGTGTAGGGTCGGGTATATGGTCAGGAATGGGCACGGCAGGAGTGGGGAGAGGGGACGGAAGCGGCGGCACTGGGATAGAGACCGACGCCGGAGGAGAAGGAGAAAGAGGCACGGAGTCTGTGACAGGAGGTTTGGTCGAACGACGACGAGAATAAGTACGGAGAGAGGGCGGTGGGGGTGGCAAAGATGGTGGGGTGAAAAGGGAAGGATCGGTGTTTGGAGAGAAGGACGAAGAAACAAGGGGACTGGGAGAATGCGACGCAGAAGGAGAGAAGGGAAAGTCAAAGTCAGAGGATGAAGTGAATGGGTCAGGGGGCAAGGGAATTGGGCCCGGTTGGTGGCCCACTGAGGAGACTACCAAACTGGGCAGAGTGGAATAGGGGAAAATATGCTCATGAAATTTGACGTCGCGGCTAGTAAAGACCTGCTTGCGGGATAAATCAAACAACTTGTAGGCCTTTTGACCAACGGGATACCCGATGAAAATGGACTGAATGGCACGTTGATCGAATTTATGAGCGGGATTAACGTTAGTAGCATAAGCTAAACAGCCAAAAACACGTAGGTGGGAGAAAGAAGGAGGTTTTGAATAAAGAAGTTCGAAGGGAGTTTTGAAAGAAAGAATGGGAGAAGGTAAGCGGTTGATGATGTAGACTGCAGTAAGAGCACACTCCCCCTAAAATTGGGAAGGGAGGTGTGCTTGAAATTTGAGGGCACGAGCCACTTGAAGAATGTGGCGATGTTTACGTTCCACAACCCCATTTTGTTGGGGCGTGTAAACGCAAGAATGTTGGAAAACGACACCATTATCATTAAAAAAAGATCGAAGGGATAAGAATTCACTACCATTATCACTACGGAAGGTTTTAATGCGAGAATCAAATTGAGTGATAGCATAGCTAAAAAATTGTTTAATGAGTGATTGGACTTCAGCTTTATAGCGCATTAAAAAGATCCAAGTAAAACGTGTATAGTCATCAACAATGGTAAGAAAATAATGAGCACCAGAAATAGAAGGAAATCGATATCGACCCCAAATATCACAATGAATAATATCAAATGGTTTGACAGAAGATATGGTACTAACACTAAAAGGTAGGCGACTCTGCTTGGCCAAAGGACATATATGGCAAGCATTATTATTAGACGGAAAGGAAACATGCAGAAAATTCTTAGCAATGAAACCTAAACAAGAGGATGACACATGCCCTAAGCGGTTGTGCCATAAATCGCTGGAGGTGATGGTAAGGTAACAGGCTGGGCGTGTGATGGAAAAAGGAGGAATGGTATTAGACTTTTCAGTCGCTAATGCCACCAAATAATATAATCCATTGCGTTGTTCACCCAAACCAATCGTCCTCCTCGTAGCCAGATCCTGCAAAATACACCAATATGGATAGAAGGTCACTGAACAGTTTAATCCTCTCGTCAATCGGCTAACGGACAATAAATCGACTTTGAATTTAGGCACAGATAACACATCATGAAGATAAAACATGGTACTGAGAGGTAATGATCCTTTAGCAGCAATATTAATTTTATCTCCGCTAGGCAATAGAACAGGTGGTAATGAGCAATTATTATTTTTGTGTAATAATTGCGTAGATGAAGTAATGTGATCAGTCGCACCGCTGTCAATGATCCAATTGCGGGAAACGACTTTTAACAAACCTGGTTTTGTGACGGTGTTTGCTTTGGAACTTGCGCTGGTAGTGGAATTGGGCTTCAAAGTCTGATTACTAAGAGCAGTCATAAACTGTTTAAATTGGGCCTCAGTGAGTGTCACGGTTGGCCAACCACCATCTTCAACAGTCGCGCAGACTTGGTTTGCCGAAGGAGCTGCCCTTGGTTTCGAAAAACCTGTGCCTTGCCTTGCTTTGGGGTGACCCGGGGGATACCCAATCAGTTGATAACAAGTCTGTACCCAATGTCCTGGATCTCCACAATAGGTACAATGAGGTCTACCCCTGCCGGAGCCTTGTTGCAGTTCAGTATCAAGATGGCGTCCTTCTTGGGACGCAAAATGGCATTCTGGACGCTGGATATGCCGATCAGCCTTCTCAAACCGTCCACTTCTTCCTGAATTGAAACTGGGTCTGCCAGGATTGCGCACTGCCATTGCAGCGCTTGAAGATGATTCTGATGCCAGATGAGAAGCGCCAAGTGAACGTTGTTTCTCGTCCTAAGAGACAGCTGCATATGCCTGATGGACTGTTGGCAAAGGACTCATCAGAAGTATCTGTCCACGTACAGAACTGTAAGTATCATTCAGCCCCATGAGAAATTGCATAAGTCTTTGTTGTTCTGCCTGTGCTCCTCGAGATGTCTCAGAATAGGAAGCTAATCCATCCCATAAGCCTTTCACTTTTGTATAATAAGCTGAAACTGACAATTGCTCTTGTTGGAAACAAGCGATTTCTCGCTGAATTTCAAAAATGCGTGGAGCATTACCTTGGGAGAATCGTTCACGAAGATCTTCCCATACTTCGTGTGCAGTAGGATAGTAGATAACACTGTCGGTGATTTCTGAATCAACAGTGTTGATGATCCATGAATGAACCATATCATTACAACGCGACCAAGTCGCATAGCCTTCTGGTTCTGTCTCTTCTGAGGGAGCCTTTATTGTGCCATTCACAAAATCAAGCTTGTTCTTAGAATTCAAAGCAAGGGTCATAGCCCTTTTCCATCCCGCATAATTGTCTCCATTCAGGGGCTTAGAGACTAGGACTAGACCTAGATGATCTGAATGATGAGTGAAAAAGGGATTAGAGAGGTCAGATTTTGACATCTCAAATGTAGGAGGATTGGAGGAATCGGCTTTTGATTTGCCATGATCCTTGGGTGATGGTGAGAGGACATCATCGTTGCCCATGTTGGCTGAAACGATGAGAGAATGGAGGTTAGGCTACACGAGAGATTAGAGTGCAGCAGTTGAGAAGAGTCAAGATCTAATCCTGCTCTGATACCATGAAAAGAAGAAGAAAATGATATGCTGAAGTGATGATTGTATTCACATAGAATCATATCTTTATACAAGTGTGATTACAAGTTGTTCCTACAAGTCAGGAATCTGTTTACTATCTAAAATACATATAAGGAAGGCTACAGCTATTACACAAATCAGGGATAAATCAATCTGCAATAATATGGGAGATATGGCTGATTACTTTCCTTACATTTAGTTTTGGAAAGAAAAGAATATTAGTTCAGAAACATCCTGCATTTTTTTCTCTCTCTTATGTTTAACGACCACAGTTGCATAAAAGCATAAGCAAGCCTCATACTCCAATTATAGTCAATCAAACGAAATAAGTATATATTCATGGACAACACGTTGGACGAAACTTTTTTTAGCATGGGAATTAATAGATGTTTTATACTTTTTGGGAAAACCAAAGAAAAGTTAATTAACATGTTGCACATACGGATTTACTGATAGGAAGTATACATGCAAAAGCTAGTGAAAGCCCAAAGCATACCGCGAGGCGAGTGCAATCAATAATTTCAATCAGATTCACATTCACCGTTCGTCTCCATGTATGATTGCCATCAGTTTGATCCTCGTAGAATGGAATGGAAGTACCAATGCCTGAACTGATATCCAATCCTCCAAATGTCGCTACATGCTCATCAAATGCAGCAATCATATCTCTGCATGTTCACGAAATAAACCATAATTTAATTGTCTGAGAGGTACCATCTGACTCCAAATTAATGACTGCCGGAATATATTTACGCCAAAACTTATAAATGAAAGCAGTTCAAGACGAAATACATCACAAGTGTTCAAACTCCAACTAGTCCATTCATTCCTAGCAACTATCAATTATGTTTTAACAGTGCAATTACCTGTATTCGTGACGTCGCATTTGATAAAAATAGCAGATGGAAATTTCAAATTGCTATGGAACTTAGCATTCTCTTTCTGAACAAGTGACGCAACTTCCTTCCCTCTTTCTTCAGAGAAATCAACGACTGTCACAAGCACTCCCTTAGCTCCCAGAGCTAAGCAGAGAGCCTTCCCTACAAATCAACAACCGAAAAAATGACTAAGAATTCGAGAATCTTCTTCCTCTGGTCACTGATAATTACGTTAGGAATTGAAATAAAAATGAAGGCTCCAATTCCAAAGCAACTATTTGGTCGCAATTTAAAGGATTGAAGATTTCAAATTTAGACGCAATTGTTTACATCTGAACACAACCTGATGATGTACAGGATCATATTCATGATCCAGACAGTGGCGGAGCCAAAATTTTAAACTTACTGGGGCACAAAAAATTTAACATACTATAATATATAACCGGACATATTCATCTTCTCCAACACCCACACCATGCATTCAAATATGAATTTAAAGCTAATCTATAGAATCATTTAGCATCTCCCGCAAGAAAGATATTAACTTTTCCCTTGATCTCTATCCAACTACAGCCCGGATTCTTTTTCAAGCCTCGCCGATCAATCCTCTCCCTCAACTTCTTCACCTCTTCCCACTTTTCTACCTCTGCATAATATTTGCTAGAAGTATATAATACCCAATGTTTTCTGGCTCTAACTCAAAGACATGCTCTGCAACTTTCTCTGCTAGTTTCACATCATGGTGAATCCTACAACCACAGAGCAAGGAACCCCAGACTCTGGCTTCTAGCTCAATTGGCATCATGTTAATAAATTTATATTGCCTTCGTTAGATTCCCAGTACGAGTAAGAAGATCTATCATGCAAGCATAATGCTCCAACATGGCCGGCTCGATTAATTTTGTAATCATTTCCATTAATATCAAAGAATCTCCATCCTTACTGAAATAATCTAGAATGCTTGCAAGCATAACGTATAGAGATAAAGTATGGTGGGTGTTGAAGAAGTCTAAAACTAATCTGAAGCAGTAAATATATATGTGATATAAACAAATATTTTTTGTCCGTTTAGTTAACTGGGGCACGGGACCCAGTTGGTCCCTTGGTGGCTCCGCGCTTGGATCCAGAGAGACTCTACAGCACACTAGCCTTACTAAAGCTGGACCAAAATAGATAAAAGAAGATAGAACTAGAAGGCTTACCAATTCTGGGAGCTCCGCCGGTGACCAGAGCTCAGAGACCTGGTTTCAGCTCCATGTCGTCGGAAATTGAAGAGCGAAGGTGACGACGACGATGATTATTCTAAGCCGGAGAGAAGTGGAAGAAGTAGAGTGTCAAATCAAATGGATACCATTTCATAGCTTTTCACGTCGTTTGTTCTTCTTGTGTTTTCTTTTGTGTTTTCCTTATGGCGTGACTTTTTCGGTTACGGACAAAAAAGGCCGGCCTCGAGAGAAGGAACACACGCCATTTTATCTCCTTATTATTTTACCTAAAAGAGAAATCTTATCCGCATATTCCTAAATACACAATTTACTATTACACGGGTTATCATTTGGCCCTCAGCCCTCAGTCTGGCCCGTCAGGCCACAGTTCGACCCGACTCTTGCACTAGAGCAGGCTAGCCCGACCCTTTCTCAAATAGGGTAGGGTATGGGTCATGTAAATGAAGCCCAATCCGGCCTTTCGGCCCATCCTGTTTGAGCTCGTTAGGACCAAGCCCGGCCCGACCTTTTAAGACCCCCCCGAATTAATATGTTTCTCTTTTTTTCATAACATACAGCTTATTTTTTTCTTTATAATTGATATCATAAGCTTTATTTTCTTTCATTTTTATTTCCTTTGTTAAACAACAATTAATTTTGAGAGATTTAGAGAGATAGTTAATTGAATTTAACCATCTTAACTAATATTTATAAATTTTATTAAGTTAATTCCAATATATATATATGATCAACAAAAAAAAAAATAAGTTTTGGATTACCTAAATAATAATTGAGCCACATTTGGAGGGAAAAAAATAAAAATAATATATTTCTTTCTGTTAAACCCATTTTCGGCCTATTTTGGCCCTATTTGGCCTTATTCGGAAGGCTAGCCAGACCCGGTCCTAGTGGCTCGAGCCTTTCGAGCAGATAAAGGTTAGCATATTTAAGCCCCAGCCCGGCTCTAAAATTTTGTTGACTTTGACTAGTCTTGGCCAGGCCCAGCCCGACCCTAAGCCCTAAAATTTATGGTAGCCTGTCCATGATTACCCCTAAATTTACACTACTAACGTTAGAGGAGTAGAACTTCCCCTATATGCATACTTCTAATATTAATATAATAAGTTAGATATGGGGATGAGTCTCCCAGCTAGGTCAGTAAATGGATAGGATAAATAAATAATTTTTTTGTAGCAGTAAATATTATTTTCCAAAATATTAAGTATACTTATTAGTTTTAATACTAAGTATACTTATTAAATCTAAATTATAATTCTAACATTGTAAATGTCATAGGTTCGATTCTCACTGACTTCAAAAAAACAAAAAAAAACAAAAAAAAAACAAAATTTTTGCATAAGCTAAATGACAGTCTTAATTAAGCTTCCAATATTGAGAATGGGATAATTAAGGGTATTGTGAATAATGAGAGTATCTTTTATTTTTTTGTAATCAAACCCAAGGGGTATCAATATATTTATCATAAGCCAGAATACGCGGTTACATACCCTTCCGCTGCCATGTATAGACATATAAGAAGATAGTGGTAGTACCCACATTGGTATACAGACAATAGACTTACTCATTAGACATTCAAATACATAGACATAGCAAGACTCCTCCTTTGGTACTACTCCAGAGGCGCTAGAGGTACATAGAGTGCACACATTTTACTTAGGTTCCTAAAAGAAATTATTGTAAATTAAAGAAAAATTAAAACATAGGGAACCCTGCCCTAGCTAGGCCAAGTAGCAGCTTAGCCCACATCCTTTTGCCATATCCACCTAGATACCTTGACCGCTGTTGCCAAGATACCTCGACCGTCGTTGCCACAAAATAAGAGGATAGGGAACTACTGTCACCATATCTCAACGTCATCACCATAGCAACCAAACGGTTCCGTGTGTGAAAGATCTAGTCCCGAAATCCATCCACCAAGCCATCAACAACTACTTGATACCGTTAGCGACATGTTGCAGTCACCACCCTTGATCTGATACCTACGAGCATTAATGCAACAGAGATAACCAAGCCAGGAACAAGGCAGTCAACCACATCTGTTAGCCGTCGTCCAAACCTCTCCTTGTAATCCAAAGCAAGCCTTAGAAACAACCAAACGTCAGGAAGCGGCACCACGACATCACACGACAAGAGGCGACACAGGTGCTGGACCACCGTCGGACGAGCGCCACGATAGTGCTAGAGAAGACGCTTCGGGTTTGGGGAGAAAACCTTTTCTCTTAGGGTTTAGGGAGAAAACTTGCAATTGTTGAATATTGAGAGTATGGGAATATGATGTGATGCCCCAGAAATTCGTATTTATTTTCCGAGGAGTTTCCGGATTCTAATTTATGGTTGTTGGATGGTTTCGTGGCTCGTGGACGGAGCGGAAGTGTTTCGGACGAATTAATTATTTGAAAAGTATGACTTTAGGGGGGGTTCAAGGTTGACTTTTGATGCGTTGGGATTCTCCGATAACTTCCTTCATGAAAGTTGTAGAGCGCGTTGATACGAGTTCATGGACATGTGGAACGCGAGAATCGGAGTTCGTATGAGGAAGTTATGGCTATCGGAAGAAGTTTCCGTTTTAGTATAAATAGGGGAAAATCAGAAATTATTTTCATTTCCTCATTTCCTTTTCCGGAAACCATCCTCTCTCTTTCTTCCCTCTCGTCCGCTTCTTCAGAGTCGAAGTTTTTCGACTGACCCGACCCGGACCCGGTCGATCCGACCCGACTTTTCCGGCGACCTCCGGCCATCTCCGGCGACAAAACTTTCCAGACAGGATCGTCTCCGCCGTCTGGTGGTCCCTGTGGTGTTCTCTAGCGCCGATTCTCGGTGGTAGTGGCGGTAGAAGGCGGTGCAGGTTGGTGTTTTTGGACCCGGCCGGAAAACACAACTCCGGCGACTTCGTGGCTTCGTGATTCCTTAGTTGAGTTCAGAATAGCCTCGCCGATCGATCCTTGGTGTTTGTTTGGATCGATTCACGTGAAACTTCGATCAACTCGGATTAGATTACTGTTCACGGCTTGTGAGGTAGTTTTAGATCCCTTAGGCTTGTTTTCTGACTTCGATCCAGTTATGAAAGTTCACAAGCATGCTTAGATGAAGCTTTTTGATGTTGGGAGTTTTGTGAAATAATGAGTTTTTGGCCGGCGGCGGTGCACCACCTTCTGTGGTGGCGTTCCGGCGGTGTTCCGGCCACTTAAGGAACTGGTTTTGGTATTATATATGTTCTACTCGTTGATACGAGCGTTTCGATATATAATATGCAAATTTTGGAGTTCGTATGGAATTGTTATGATTTTTGCAGTTTCATACCGATCGATTTATTCGATCAGTGAGGATTCGAGCGTCCGATCGACTTGTGGTTTGGTCACATCGATCGTGGACGTATTCCGAAGACTTTGGGAGGTCTCGGATGTGGTTTTTCCTCGATTGGCGCAACTTTGGGGATTTTAGTTCAAAACAGGGGAACTTTAATCAAATGTGAATCGTTACTGATTTAAGATCATTGGTGATTATGTGCTTCTAAAGGTGAATTGGACGAGTTGTTACTGATAGTGTTAGTTCGGTTCTGTATAGAAGACGCAGCCGGAGTTTCGAGGTGAGTAATCTCACGAAGTTCATTTCACGAACGGGAATACCCTTATTGTTTTGAGAGTTATTTATTAACTGCAAACTATAGATGGTATTAGTGGCACTTCTGAGTAGATGACCATGTGTGTGTATATATATTATGGGATGTATATATACATACGTAGTCATGTATTAGTAGGCATTTCTGCGCGGATAACTACATATAGATATATGTTTACGTGAAATATATATGTTTTGGTGGTTTGTGGATTTATGAAAACAATATGCATGAAATGATGCTTTTTATTGTTTTGGGGTGTGGCTTTTGGAAAACAAATGATTTGTGGAAATGATTGATTTCGATTTGTTTTGAAAAGCGTTGAGATTTGTGTATGAAAACAATAGGCATGAATTGATGCTTTTTATTGTTTTGTGTTATGGCTTTTTCGGAAAACAATGATTATGGAAATGATGATTTCGATTGTTTTCAAAGCGTTGCGATTTGTGTAACATTTTGGGTCCAGTGCGACTCATTTAATGTTTTGCTCCAAGGGACATTGCGGCCCGAGGATCGAAGGTCTGAGACCTTGGGCAGAATATCAGGTGACCAAGTCTTTGGCCGGACGAGTGGTTACGTTTTTCAGTTAGAGCTCTAATCTGTCTGCCATATAGGTAATTCATGGGGTAACGGGAATTGGTTATTGACAACTCATGACATTACGTATTTTTAGGGAACAAGGAGTGAGTTGCTTCCTTATTAATGGTTTTTAAGGGGACAAGGTGCAAGTTGTTTTCCTTATTAACGATTTGATAGAAATCAAGGTGTGAGTTGCTTTCTAAGGTACGTTTATGGTACAACTGATAGAATTCAAGGTGTGAGTTGTTTTCTATGTTTTATTGATAGAAATCAAGGTGTGAGTTGCTTTCTATGGTACGTTTATGGTACAACTGATAGAATTCAAGGTGTGAGTTGTTTTCTATGTTTTATTGATAGAAATCAAGGTGTGAGTTGCTTTCTATGGTACGCTTATGGTACAACTGATAGAATTCAAGGTGTGAGTTGTTTTCTATGTCTCGTGTTTTAAGGAAATTAAAGTGTGAGTTATTCTCCTTTATTTCGAGTTTTTAAGGAATCAAAGCGTGAGTTGTTTTCCTTATCTTTGGAGTGAGTTGTGTGTGGTTTGAGTTACTCATACGGGCTTGCAAAAGCTTACCGGGTTTGTTGTGTGGCAACCCGGTGCACCATTCCAACGGTGTAGGGGGTTAATCCTGCAGGTTAGGATAATCGCGTTGAAGCTGAGGTAGCGCCTTTGCAGCTTTACGGTAGGAAGCCAATTTTGTGACTTTACCGTTATTTGGACTTCCGTCGTAGTGAGCTCTGAGGAGCATTTACGTTTACCTTGTTGTTGACAATTTAATTCGTAAGCTTGTGTAATATATAACTCTTTGGAGCGAGTGTATATTAACTTTGAGGGTTCAGGGCATCAATATGTGTGTAAGTTTAAGGGAAAAAGATTTCAGGTATTTTGTATTGATGACTGGACATTCACTCATATATAATTATGGGGTTATATATATCGATTTTCATGTGTGTAAAATCAGGGGCGTGACATATGAAGTTGAAGCTCATTGATGCTTATGTTTTTTTTTGTTCTCTTTAATCCACATATTTCTAAATGTTTAATATACAAAAAAAAAATAACAAAAATCTTTATTTATTTATCAACCACCCGTCAGGCAGCGGCACCACGACATCGCACGACAAGAGGCGACACAGGTGCTGGACCACCGTCGGACGAGCGCCACGATAGTGCCAGAAAAGACGCTTCGGGTTTGGGGAGAAAACCTTTTCTCTTAGGGTTTAGGGAGAAAACTTGCAATTGTTGAATATTGAGAGTATGGGAATATGAAGTTGAAGCTCATTGATGCTTATGTTTTTTTTTTGTTCTCTTTAATCCACATATTTCTAAATGTTTAATATACAAAAAAAAATAACAAAAATATTTATTTATTTATTTATACTAATTAAAAATTAAAATATATTAAAGTTTCCTAATAAAATTATAATATGATTTATTTCCATTTTTTTCTTTCAATTTTAATGTTCGTCTATTTCAATCTATGTCAAAATATTTTTTAGTAACTCCAGAATGGAGTCTGGAGGTTGAGCTAACCAAGCACCTAATTACTAGCTTCATAGATCGAGTTAGCTAGACAATGAGCTACTCAATTACAAACCCTTGGTGTATGCTGCAATGTAATTTCAGTCCTCTGATGGTGTTCTTGATTAATATCATCAATTATGCCTTCATCATGTACATAAGTAGATTTCGTGTTGGCAATGCTGGAGACAGCATCCAAGCAGTCTGTCTCGATGACAATCTTGCTAACTTGTACTGTTGCCACCAAGTTTAAACCTTCTTTTATATCCCTAAGTTCCACCTATCTTGCAGAGGCCACATCAGATATAGGTTTTGCAAAGGTAGCCCAAAAGTTACCTGTATCATCTCTTAAAACACCTCCCAGACTGCTAAGAGTAGTGTTTGGGATAAAGCTACCATCAACATTGAGCTTCCAGACTCCCGCCTAAGCTGGTTTCTAGGTTTTCTTCAGTTTTGGGTCAGAAGAATTAGCAACTTGTTGTGCCTTGTTAAAGTCATCCAACCATGCTAAAAAACTGAGGACTAGAGCATCAACAGATTTCTTTATATTATTTCACAACATGTTGTTCCTATTTTTCCATAATGCCCCCAGAATCATCAAGAGTTTAGCAAATACCTCCTTTAAATGCAATGCATTTTCAAGCATCCATTCTTTAGACTCAATATGAGGCAACAGATTGCGTCCAAAATTAAATGGGGGTGCAGCTAGAATAGCAGCTGCAGTAGGGCACTTACAAAAGACATGGGAAGTGTCTTTGTAAGGATGGGAACACAGTAGACAATGGAGGTCACCCTCATATCCTTGAGTACTAAGTTTAGCACTTGCAGGAAGCAAATTGGAGCATGTTCTCCACACGCAAATCTGAACTTTCCCTGGCACTTTTGCCTTCCAAAGTCTCTTCACATTTCCTGAAATGGACCATCATGAGATGTAGAGACAAGCACATTCTCTAATACCCTAGTTCTAGCAATCTAGTAAGCAGTTTTAACAAAATAAAAACCCATTTTCTCCGGACTCCAACAAGGTTTATCACAACGATTTTGACGACTAAGAGGAATACAAAGTATCTTTTAGAGCTATATCAGGTGGAAAGATTGTGCGAACTGTTGCTGAGATCCATTGCCTCATATGTGAGTCAATCAAGTCCGAGTCAAACTCAAAAACACAATCATGAGGTTTGTGGATCAAATATTGCGGCCCAGTTTGGAATCCACCTATCATTCCAAATATTGACCTGAGTTTTATTTCCAATGCACCATTGTACCCCAGTTTTAAACACTGGTTTTTCACTCAGAATGATTCTCCAAGAGAATGATGGAGAGTCTCCTAATTCAACCTCCTAGAAGGAGCAATTGGGAAAGTACTTGGCCTTGTATAATCTAGTAATCAAAGAATGAGGATTGGACATTAACTCCACCCTTGTTTACTGAGCATGGCCAAGTTGTAAACATATATGTTTTTTAAATCTCATTCCACCTTCAAGTTTGATGAGTCATAATTTCTCCCAACTCCTCCAATGGATCTTTTCTTGTCATCAGTGTCTCCCAAAAACAACGATGCACATAGCTGAAGAATGTCATCACACAAAGTTTTTGGCAGTAAGTAGCAGTTCATTTCATACAATGGCATGGTTTGACCCACTGCTTTGATGAGAATTTCTTTGCATGCAGAGCTTAGGATCTTTGCCTTCCAGTTGACTAACTTCTTTGTCAACCTCTCTTTGATATACGGAAAAATGGTAGACTTGGATCTTCCTACCCTCATGAAGAAGATATTGAATTTTTTTTCCTGTTTTAAATTTTTTACTTTCGTTGTTCATGGAGGGTATTGCAAAGAACACTAATGGTTTTGTGAATTGAATAACGAATTAACGATGAGAAAGCAATAAAATTAGTAATAAAATCAAATTTGGGTGGAGAATATGAAGATCAATGTTATCATATGAGAAAATTTGTATTTAATTAATTGGTTATGTATTTCGTTTTCCTTACATATTTGAATTTTAGATAATTAGTGTACTTATTAGTTATTCTGTACTTGGATAATATAGTCTTTCAATAATTTAAATGTTTGTAGAGTGAATCAAGAAAATGGTATGGTGGCAATAGCCCCACTTTTTTTTATCTTTAAAATAAAATTTTGTTATAAATATAATTAGAATATATTTAATATCTTTTAATTATGTTATAAACCTAATTTGAAAGATTTTTTATAATTTTTTAGTAAATGTGGATTTTATTAAACGCATGCTAAGAGGGCTACATATCATTCTGCTGCCTTCAACTAGACAGATCAAGAAATTATAATAGGAGAACTATTGTGATATATAGGGATAGACTACTTATATTCGAACTAAACGCTCATTGCGCCTATAACTATGAAGATTTTAAGACATAGTAAAAAGGCATAGCACCACGCCAACCTAGCTACAGTTTTTTTCCTTGCCCTTCAAGCTAGGGCTAGAAGTTTTAAACACATTATCAGCAGTAATCTCTTGCTTCTTCTTTGGCAACAAGCCCAACCAAAGGTTCTTGATTTGGGCCCCAAGTAAGCCCAAAACATTGGCCACATCTGATCTGGACACCCAATCCTCTTTGGGTACCCGATACAGCCTCATGCAACAAGCTCCGGTCTCTTCTGCAAATCCGGCGCCAATTACATCAAGTCTGTCTTTCCATTGCCGACCCAGCAAAGCCGTCCTTCTAGCCAACATCAAACTAGAAGCCTGTCACTATCGTGCAACACCAGAGCAACCCAACTTCCAAAAATCCAAATCCGAAATCTGCAGAAAAACCATTCGATGCAACGCGTAACTACTGTCATCTTTGTCCATGTCGCCCTAGCAACGCAGGCCACTATAGATGACGTATGCACCATACATAGCCACCGCAGTGTCGATACTAGCCGCAGAGAACTGACTCTCTACCAAGCACCTTTTGAAACCTCTGTTGTTTGGCTTTATATCAAGGCCAAGGTCGTGATGACAGGTAATCAGGCAGTAGCATCACCGCACAACCGCATCTTGATTTTCCTCTGCCAAATTGTCACCTCACCTGGGTCATCATTATCACTAATAATTCGTGAAAACATAGATCCAGACAAATGAAAGGGTAGAGGGAAAGAAGAATAGAAAGATCTAAAAAAGTACAGAGATTCACCAACCCCCTGAAGTTTCATCGCGGTCGATACCGCTGTGCTTGTCGACGCCATAAGGGAGTAACGTTAGAGTGAGGGAGGGCTGCTAGAGAGAGATTAGGGTTTGCTATTATACTTAAAGTTTGTTTTGCAGGACTTTTGTTTTCCATTTGTTAATTAGTAAATTAAAAGGTCTTGTGCTCAACTTTAACCTAGTAAAGTTTGACTACAAACAACTTTGCATTACAAAATCCTTATGATCGATTGCTTATATTGTTTCAATCGAGAGAATTACTACAAACCATTTTGATTAGAATCCTAATCGAAATCTTGTTCTGCAAGTTGTCCGCCAGCAATCCTGCATTACAAAATGTTTATAATTAATTGTAGATATTATTTTATGATAATTATTAGAGAGAAAATAGAAAATCATGTTGTTATTAACCCTGATCAAAACTTCTTCTTATGTTCTTGATAATCTTCTGCAAACTTAACTACCGGCAATTTTACATTACAAAATAAACTATGTTTATACATGTTTTTTTTTTTTTTTACATTACTATTTTTTTTTAAGGTGAAGGAGGTCAGACTTTTATTGATATAGGAAAAATTAAATGGTACATAGTTCTGAAGCAATGACATCTTGAATAAAACTAGGGACATTAGACCAAGAGAATTCCTGGCTATTGCATGTGCAGCCTTATTAGCATCACGTTTAACATGGACTACCCGCAACTGGTGGAGCAACGCCATTTCATGCTTCAGGTCTTCGTAAATTCTTCCCAACTCAGATGTATTGCTCATACCTCTTTGACATAGCTCTTGTTGCAGAAAGAGACAATCAGTCTCAATAATAGCTAGACAAATGGAGTTTGTAGCAATATATGCCAGAGCAGCCTTGCAGGCTAACAGTTCAGCATGTTCTGCCAAGAGCAGATGGGATAAATGCCTCCCATAAGCCTACAAGAAACTACCAGCAGGGTCCCTTACTAAAAAACCAAGTCCACCCTTCTTTGAATGACTAACAAAAGCACCATCAATGTTTAATTTCAACCAACCTGGAGAAGGGGCTAACCATTTTGTAACTCTTCTAGAACGTGGAGCTCCTTGAATTTTTGTGTTGTGAAAAAGAAAGCTACCAAGTCTGGTAGAAGTCATGAGAGCTATATCACACTTGCGGTGATTTTGTTTTCCCAAACCCTATCATTCCTCTCCTTCCAAATTCCCCAAATGAAAAAGATAAGCTGTGCAAATGAAGTCTTTGACAACTTTTCAGAACAAAACCTGAACCAATCAAGAATATCACGCTGATCTGAATCTGTACTAAAATAGGTCCTAGCCAAGTCCGCATTTGAGGACAGAACAACTCTCGTAAAGCTACAATTTCGACTCAAGTGCAAATTTGTCTCATTCTCCATATTGCATAGAACACAAATTTGTGAATCCAAAATGACATGTCTTGAAGCTAATCTGTCCAAGGTGGGTAGAATATTGTGACATATTTTCCAACTAGTAACCTTAACCGTGCTAGGAATTTTAGCATGCCAAATCTTCTTCCATAGTCTTTGATTAGATTCAACAGAAGGAGGAAGAGTAGAAGCAACTTTTGAAAAAGAAAAACGGTACGTAGACTTAACGGTAAACATACCTTGCTTCTCCAAATGCCAAATCCTTCTATCTTCAGGACTTCTAACACTCAATGGAATAGAGAGTATAGCCATAGCATCAGTAGGTGAGAAGATAGAATGGACCCTATGTTCGTCCCACTGGCTAGGAAGTAGTACTAGTTCATTAACCTGTGATAATAAATCAGGGTCACTGACAATTGGCTGAGGCTTATGCAGCACGGTACCCGGAATCCAATCATCCGACCAAATAAAAACCTTGTACCATCTCCAATCTGCCACCTTGAACCCTCCTTCAATAATTCTTAAGAAGCGAAAATACTACGCCACGAATATGAAGGTGAAGCATGTTCTTCAGCAGTCTAAAAAGAGCCATTAGGAAAATAACGAGCTTTGTAAAGTCGAGCCACCAAAGAATCCGGATTATCAATCACTCTCCAAGCTTGCTTTGCTAGCATTGACATGTTAAACTCAGTCAAGCTACGAAAACCAAGTCCCCCTTTTTCTTTTGGGTGACAAAGGAAATCCCAACTCTTCCAGTGAATTTTGCGCTTATCATCCGTACTTCCCCACCAAAATCTAGCACACATTTGTTCAAGATCCTCACAAAAACTTTTTGTGAGCTGAAAAACACTCATGGCATAATTTGGGAGTGCCTGAGCTACCACACGAATCATGATATCTTTGCCTGCCCCACTCAATAGTTTACCCTGCCAATTTTCAACTTTTTGCCAGTCTCTCCTTGATATATTGAAAAGTAGCAGTCTTTTTACGCCCAACATAAGTTGGGAGCCCCAAATACCTCTCATGGGTTTCAACAATTTCCACCCCCAATTAGCTACCACAACTTGCTCATCTGCAAAAACATTTTTACTGAAAGCAACAGAACTCTTGTTAAAATTCACAACTTGACTTGAAGCTCTTCCATAAACCACCAGAACTTCTTTAATTTGAAAACAAGCCTCTGGATTAGCTTGAGCATAAAGCCTGCTATCATCCACAAATAACAAATGATTCACTGATGGAGCATTCCTACACACTACAACTCCTGGCAATAAACCCATACCTACTTTTGTTGTAAAAGAGCAAAGAAACCTTCAGCTCCCAATAAAAACAAGTAAGGTGATAGAGGATCACCCTAGGTTTCCCTATAACCAAGAATGAATAACACACAGAACTCATGCATTGCATAACTACATCAATCCAAGATTGCGCAAAGCCAAATCTTACCAGAACCTTCCTGAGAAAGCTCCACTCCATCCGATCGTATGCTTTATTGAGATCCAACTTCAAAGCCATGTAACCATCTTGCCCTTCTTTTTTGTTATGTACATAATGTGCAACTTCGTTAGCTACCAATATATTATTAGTAATAAATCGACCAGGGACAAACGCACTCTAAAAAGGAGATATAATGGTAGGAAGGATAGTTTTCAACTTGTTAGCTATGACCTTAGAGCACAGCTTATAGATAACATTACAGAGGGCAATGGGACGCAGATCATCCATACTTTCATTTTGTACCTTAGCTATAAGACAGATATGTGTGAAATTAATCTGCTTAAGTAGCAAACCTGTATGTAAAAAACTCTGGACAACTGTAGTCACATCTTTCCCAATCGTATCCCAGTAGTGTTGAAAAAACAAGGGCGGCATTCCACTAGTAACTGATGGTTGTGGGATACATTTGAAAAAGAGCACAACGCACTTCGTCTTCCGTATATTGAGCATACAAAAGCAAGTTCATATCACTAGTAACAGATGGTTGAATAGCTGCTAGAGTAATCTCCACTGCCTTAGTATCAACGGAAGAAGAAGTAAACATCTTAGCAAAATAGCTAGACACCACCTCTTCCATGCCATCATCATTATCATGCCACTGCCCTGAAGCATCAAACAACCCTAATAGATTATTTTTTCGCTTCCGATTAACTTCTTTCCTATGAAAAAAATCGGAGTTGCGATCTCCTTCTTTTAACCATGTTACTTTAGCTTGTTGCTTCCAGAAGGCTTCTTCCTGTCATAACAAGGTTTGAAGCTTCACCATCAATTCCTTATTTTCAATATGAATCGCCTCTGACTTAGGCTCATCCATTAACACCTCCAGTTTACCTCTTACTGCCATCATCTGCTGTTGACGTAAACGAAAGGTTTCTTGCTGCCTGTTTGGCTCCAAAACCAGCTGGTGTGCAAACAGTCTCTTTTGGGCGAGTGGTTGCGCAGGCGTGCCAGCACCGCAGGGTGCAGTCGTTGGGGGAGTCCCGTGACCTGACTTCTTCTTCAAGCGCTGTGGACGAGGAGAGCACCAACCTCGTCACAGGGTTCTTTTCTTGCCTTTCGGAAAAGGACTTCTTTTCCTTACGCGGGTAAGGGCTTTGGTTGCGGTCTCTTTGCGTTCACTGAATCGATACTTAGTGTTGTAGACTAAGCAGAGCAATCACTGGGAAGTTGAGAGAAGCACGGGTTTGCTAAAGCGTGACTCTAGCTTCGCTGGGTTGCGAGGGCGTTACCCTTGCTTCGCTGGAAGTAACAGTGGCGGTTGTGCTCGCAGTCGGCTCCTGGGGAGACTGGGACTGGAAGTACGGTCGCCGGGTTGATCTGGTGAAGCTGACAGTCGGCTCGCGAGGAGACTAGGACTGGCGGGCGGTCACCGGGTTTCAACGAGGTTGAGAGTTTGCTCCGGGGAGGCGTTGTAATCGCTGGGATTGATTGATTTGAGAGAGATCCTTTCTGTATCGTCTTTAGCCTCTATATATAGGCTGCTGCAGATTCTCCTTCCAAATAGGAATGAAATACTATATTTTAGGCCACAGTTATTGGCCTTGAATCAAATCAAAACTCTTAATATATAGTTTTGATAACTATCGTAGGCGATAATAGATTGACTCTGTTGTAGCGATCTTTGAGGCAAAGTTAATTACCTTTTAGAATTCTGGATGCAATCTTCCTCTTCAGCGAACTGTAGGATATGCATTAATTATATATATCATTGCGAGCACTCGTCGCGGGGACTCCTTAATTGACCCATCTGCCATGCAATATGTAATTATGTATGTATATATATATATTCCTCAGTTGGCCCACCACCTAGCAATTATATATCCTTCTTGATTATTGCCATTGCATGCTCCTTCTACACGTCCACCATGCCATCAATTGCATGAGAATCTTAACTATTTGCATGTATATTGGTACTAAAGGACAACGAAGGATCATTGTTTCCTTCCTTGATTGATCAACCCAATCTGCTCGCTTGCACAGTACTTGGCAATCAAGCAAACAAATCACCATTAATTATCAGATATCTTGATAATTAATAATAAATCAAAGAATATTCAGATTTGCTTCAAGATTGCTTGGCCTCCAAGTAGGCTTTATTTAGCCTCTAAACAATATATTCCGAGTTTATCGAAAATATATAGCTTGGGCCACGAATAATGGCCCGGTTTTCTTCGAGTCTCCCTTATCGGGAAAAAATGTTATTTTGGGTTCAAACATTGCCCCCCAGACCTCGAAGTCAAAGTTCCCCGTCTTGACTGAAGAGGTCTTGAGTCAGCATTCATCTTGCAATAATGTTGCTCTAAAGCCACTTGCATTGGCTTCATTGATATCACTAGACTGATCCTAGATAGGCCCCTAATTAGGCCATGAAGTATGAATGTCGATGTCTAAGATGAACAATGAGATAGATTCAAAGAGTAGCACCTTGATAGGCAAGCACTTGTAGATGATGTACTCGCCATAAATCTTCGAATTGCTCCAGAAATTATCATCAACTTGGATGAAAACTTTTATTTTTAGGCCACTGGAATTGGCCTTAAAGAGCTTAAAACACTACATAAGTCTTGAGCAAGAATATTGGCAAAGTAAATTCACCACTTGACAAAATAAAATTTTGGTAAAAACTTAAAAGCCCCAGGTGTGGGCCTTAACAATGATATCTTCTCCAAAACTTCTCTGAAGAGAAATCTTAGTAAGGAGGAAATCCCCTTGAGGAAGATAGAAATCTTCTCAAGGAAGATCTAAGTGAGGAGCAAATGTCCTTGAGGAGAAATCTCAGTAAGCTTGATTTAAAATATTCCTCGCGAACTACTGTTCCTCGCGAAGATTTGCTCTGATTTTTGCCTTATGAAGTCTTCAAACTGCTCGCGACCCTTCGCGGTGATGAGAATGGGTTTTGGCTATGAACGCTCGCGAGCTTACTGCTATATTATCCTTTCTGGACTCTTCGCGCGCGGTGACCATCCTTCTCACAAAGTGTTTGCACCTGTGTCACTTTAATACCGCATGGCCACGTGCTCCCCCTCTTTATATGTGGCTCAGGCATCATGATCATGTTTCTATAGCAACTTTATACAAATATATATAACCATTAGGCTAATCAATAAAGCCTATCTTGTCCTCAGTGGATAAGAACGTGCTGTAGCTAAATATTTAAATGCCGCGAGCAACCATGCGCTTATGGCCACAGATTTGACCGAGAAAATGAGCTGCCAGGATTTCCTTCATGACAATTAAATGTCATAGGCATGCTTATTTGGCACAAACTTTCTAGTAGACATTCATGAATATGTTAACATGCTACAAAGCACATGCTACCTGTCCCACGTGTTGCCCCCTAATTTCAATATCCAACATGCACCATGTTGAATTAGAGGTTGAGGAAATTTGAAAAGGGTCTTAGGCCTCCAGCCTTTCGCGTGCCCCCACTCATGCGAAGAATTAAAAGAAATTACTTTTGACCGCGACCGAACAGCCTTTGCGACCCTTAGAAGCTTCGCGAGCGGATGTATAGCCGAATGGCTCTATATTGATCACTCCAAGTGTAGATGTGGGAGCCACTTTACTGGCTAGATCAGTTGCGACCAGGACTCAAAAATGCTTGGCGAAATCCCATGGCGAACTAAACGTTTCCTCTAGAAGGCCACGGGGGAGGCCATCTATGCCTTACTCCAAGCTCCGACGTATTAAAATTTATAGCATGAAAATCCCTCTTGTAAGAGCTTGTAGGAAAATAACAAAGATACTTCGCGTTGAAAACTTGGAAGAAATTTGGCTCGTAGAAGGAGTATTGCCCCCCAAGTATCTTTGTTGGTTGACGAAGCGAGATCTTCAATTGAAATTTTGGAGATGACGTTGTCCCAAGATCGGCTTTGTCGCCAACCACCATGTCATAGAACATGGTGCCTTCTGAATAAGCCACAGATTGGCTATTGTATTTGACCACTTGTTCAAGGGATTTGAACCGCTGCATATGATTTTTGGAACCAATAATTAAATTATAATTATCATCATATTCATCATAGATTGGCTCTGTGTCAAGACTAGACTTGGGGTCACCGAATCCTTCTTTACAAATTTCAAAGCCACTGACTGGCCTTGAAACATATATGAAGATCTTCAAATTGAATTGATTAATAAAGCCACAGATTGACTTCTCAAGACCAAAACATAATTGATAATCAAGTGGCCCATGCCTTAATTGATAATTAAGGGGACCACACTCTTGACCTTCTGCATGATGGGGACGTCCAGCAGCCATATAACAACTTAATTCACAATTAAGTTGATTGTGGCTTTGATTACCTTGGTCATGATGACGTCCAGCAGCATAACCATAATTAAATTGATCATACAGCTGCTTCTGGTTACTAAGGGGGTGAACCTGGACAATATCATGCCCCCCATGCATCTGATTAACAGCCACGTATTTGGCTTGATCAGTGGAGAAATCATATATTTGTTCTGAAACAATTATATTGTCAGAGGAACAATCTTGTTGACCATCTTCTCCATGCAAAGCCTCTATGTAAGGCCGTGACTCATCAATGAGGCATTTAGGTTTATTGCCATCTGTAGGCAATTCAACCTCAGAAACAACCTCTTCGCGCGAAGATTTTTGGCTTTCCAATTCGCCTTGCTGTGAACTGACTTGAGTAGTCAAGCTGGGACCTTCCTTGCACAAGGTCGCGAACTCTGATGAGGTATGCTTGTTTTGTTCCGCTATAGCGTTCAAAATTGTCTTATGACGCTCATCCTGTTCGGCAGCGATGGTTATAGCTTGCGCCTTCAAGGCACCCTCTGTCCGTGTAACCTGCTGCATGGTACTCTCCGCGTATAGAGTCATACGCTGCTCAAACTCGCGGCGGAGCCTTTCTGATTTTGCAGTTTCTCTGGCAAGATCCGCGTCCATCTTCTTGCGATGGTTCTCGACATTCTCCATAAGGATCGCGAGTGTCTCCTCGAAGGTCGCTCCTTCCGGGATAGGCTTCGAAACAAAAGCCTCTTCTGTTGTAATGTCGTCATAATTGGCGGCAACACTGGCCATCTTTTCACTTTAGGAATCTCCTTTGGTAAAGATTTTCCTCTGGCATCCCAATGATGGTGAATACAAAAGACTCTGGAGTCCCACTGGGCGTGCCAAAATGTTTGGCTCCAAAACCAGCTGGTGTGCAAACAGTCTCTTTTGGGCGAGTGGTTGCGCAGGCGTGCCAGCACCGCAGGGTGCAGTCATTGGGGGAGTCCCGTGACCTGACTTCTTCTTCAAGCGCTGTGGACGAGGAGAGCACCAACCTCGTCACATGGTTCTTTTCTTGCCTTTCGGAAAATGACTTCTTTGCCTTACGCGGGTAAGGGCTTTGGTTGCGGTCTCTTTGCGTTCACTGAATCGATACTTAGTGTTGTAGACTAAGCAGAGCAATCACTGGGAAGTTGAGAGAAGCACGGGTTTGCTAAAGCGTGACTCTAGCTTCGCTGGGTTGCGAGGGCGTTACCCTTGCTTCGCTGGAAGTAACAGTGGCGGTTGTGCTCGCAGTCGGCTCCTGGGGAGACTGGGACTGGAAGTACGGTCGCCGGGTTGATCTGGTGAAGCTGACAGTCGGCTCGCGAGGAGACTAGGACAGGCGGGCGGTCACCGGGTTTCAACGAGGTTGAGAGTTTGCTCGGGGGAGGCTTTGTAATCGCTGGGATTGATTGATTTGAGAGAGATCCTTTCTGTATCGTCTTTAGCCTCTATATATAGGCTGCTGCAGATTCTCCTTCCAAATAGGAATGAAATACTATATTTTAGGCCACAGTTATTGGCCTTGAATCAAATCAAAACTCTTAATAGTTTTGATAACTATCGTAGGCGATAATAGATTGACTCTGTTGTAGCGATCTTTTAGGCAAAGTTAATTACCTTTTAGAATCCTGGATGCAATCTTCCTCTTCAGCGAACTGTAGGATATGCATTAATTATATATATCGTTGCGAGCACTCGTCGCGGGGACTCCTTAATTGACCCATCTGCCATGCAATATGTAATTATGTATGTATATATATATATTCCTCAGTTGGCCCACCACCTAGCAATTATATATCCTCCTTGATTATTGCCATTGCATGCTCCTTCTACACGTCCACCATGCCATCAATTGCATGAGAATCTTAACTATTTGCATGTATATTGGTACTAAAGGACAACGAAGGATCATTGTTTCCTTCCTTGATTGATCAACCCAATCTGCTCGCTTGCACAGTACTTGGCAATCAAGCAAACAAATCACCATTAATTATCAGATATCTTGATAATTAATAATAAATCAAAGAATATTCAGATTTGCTTCAAGATTGCTTGGCCTCCAAGTAGGCTTTATTTAGCCTCTAAACAATATATTCCGAGTTTATCGAAAATATATAGCTTGGGCCACGAATAATGGCCCGGTTTTCTTCGAGTCTCCCTTATCGGGAAAAAATGTTATTTTGGGTTCAAACACTGCCATTTTTCTAATGCACGTTTGGTTGTTGTAATCTTCCTAGTCAAGCAATACATAGGAGCACCAAGAAACTCAGTTTGCCAATTTTGTGACATAAGAGGGTCGCATTCCTGATGCTGAAGCTAGAAAGACTCAAATTAACTTAAAATGATGACGTCTTGGACGCTTTGGCAAAGGAATGGAACTAGCTTGACTCTTGCATACCCAAAAATATAACTCCAAGAATTTGTACCAACTGCCCTATCAAGCCGCAATTGAGTTTTAGAATTGCACCAAGTCATTTTAGAACCCTGAAACCCCAAGTCCACAAGATCACCATAGCCCAAAGCTTCCCTGAACCCCCTCCTTTGTCTTTCTGGACGTAGAGGACCATTGAGTTTCTCACTATTATTGAGAATCTCATTGAAATCCCATGATAACCCACGAGAGAGAGTCCATATCACACAATTCCTTTAGCAGCAGCCAAGACTGATCACGCTTTGACGTCCGAGCGTAACCGTAAAAACCAGTCAATCTCCATCGAGGCTCACCCGGACTCGCCCCTATTTCCACATCAATATGGTGATGCGACGAAGTTCTCACCTGCATGTTCACGTCGTCAGTCCAAAATAACCCTAAACCACCAGATTGACCAACACTTAGCACTTCTTTATAATGAGCAAACCCCAATGCACGGTGGAGTTCTTTGAAATCCTTGGGTTGACTTATTTTGGTTTCACAAAGGAAAACAATTTGAGGATGGTTTTGGGCAATCAGATCTCTCAGAGCCCTAGTAGTACTGTCATTGCAGATGCCTCTACAATTCCAACTAAGAATTTCCATGTTCATGGTAATCGGAACTCACCTTCTAGAAAACTAGAAAGCAAACCCTAGCAGAGCAGAGCGCGGCTAGGTCTTTTTGGTAAAATTTAGCAGAGCAGAAATCAAAACTTTTTTTTTTTTTAAAACATTACTATGTTTATACATGTTAGTTATTTCATGGAAATTAATTGAAAGAAAATACAAACATATTATGACCATTCTGATACACGCATTTAATTTCATTATGATATATATAATTTAGTGATTATGATAAATTTTAGCTCGATAGAAAAAATCAGATGATTTTGATATTGATTTGTATTAAATTTGCTAGTAGTTTATGTAGTTTGAGTGGTATACTTAATAAAATAATAGAATAATAAATAAAATAGATGGTATATTAAAGAAAGGAGTACGTGTGCATATTAAGTATTGTGTGGATAAACAATGACTCACCCTCTACCTCTTGCGAGAGAGTTTTTTCGTATGTCTCTCCCTTCGATGACCAGTGGCAATTTAACTTTGATCTGCAAGTGTGGGCTTCTCCCTCCTTTGTTGTCTAAATCTTGGTGGTGACGGCGGACTTCTCCGACGGGCCTCCTTGCTTGTCGGTCTTGGCCTACCTTTTTCCCTTACTTGACTCGATTATGGTGGGGGTGTAGATGTTTGGGTGGCCCACGGTGTCCGGGTGGTGAACACTGGTGGCTGAGGGTTTGACCCGAGGTCTGATATGGCGTGTATCTTGGGTGGAAGGCTGCCTATAATGGTGGTGATGGTGGTGGTGGTTGGTGTCAAGAGCCGTTCTGATGGATCAGTTTTATAAGTTATCTAGAGTACGTGGCTGATTGTAGGGTGTGGAGGTCCGGGATTATGGCGCAGGGATTGTGTTTGGTTAGGTGGCCATGGAAGGCTAGGGTAACAATTCCGGCACGACTCGAAACCCACACAAGTAAAAAGTGGGTCGGCCGCAGGTTCACCAGCCAACACAAAGTGAACTCGTATAACCCATTTATTAAATGAGTCGGGTTATATATATTATATATAACCTGGTAGACGACCCATAAAAAAAAAAAAGAGTAATATTTTATGTATATAGAGGACAAAGTCTTTTTCTCACTTAAGAAAGTGCTAAAAACTATTTTTTTTTTAAACGCACTTCACGCGCCCCTAAATACAGAGGTTTCTCTTCCTGTTTCGATCGTGCTCGTCCGGCAACGCACGAAGGCTGGACTGGCCTCTGGCCTTCCTGTCATCTGTTCCGCTGCCGGATGGGTGATGAATGTTAGGGCTTGGGGCAGCTTCCTAGAGACTGTGGCTACTCAAAGCTTTGGTAGATGGTTCGGTGGTGCTTTGGTTCCTCTTTCTTTTCACACACGGTGGTCGGTGTTCGATTTTGGTGATGTAGGCGATGGATTAGGATGGGTGGCGGTTGGATCCCATTCTGCTTTCCTTCCAAGTGGTGTTGCCGAATTTTATTGGTGGCTTCGATCTGGTTTTTTGGGTGAACCCTTGTAGGATTTTTTGCTTGGTTTCTAGTTGAAGCTCTTGCTGGTCGGAGACACTCCGTTGTCGGCATCCAAGATCGACAATGACGTGGTTCAGGCGGTGCGAAATGATTCTGGCAGTGCTGGTTTTCTGCTGCAGCGGCGGCGCTGGGTTGTGCACGTGTGGCTGCTGTATGAAGGATTAGGGCGGGGCCTGTTGGGCTGGTCTGCTGGGTTTTGAGCCTACTGTTTCTTTGGGCTGCTTCTAAGGCTTAGGGATTAAGGCTGCGGTTTTGTGCGCTAGGCCCATTTTATTTCTCATTTTTTTGGGATCCTATGTTAGTAGCTTAGTTTACATTCAATAATTCCCTAAGTTTTTAAGGACCATAGCTTTAGCACTTTGCCTACAGAATGATCGTTGGTTTTACACATCTAGGTGCAACCTTATTTGGTGTACTGCAATTGAGTGCATTGACACCGGGAACTTTGTCTGCTATTATTTTTTTAGTTTAGAATTATGTTATTTTGCTAGGCTTCTGAAAAGGAGCGGAATTGTTTCAAGCAGTGGTGGAGCCAGAAATTTTAGTTTGCTGGGGCACAAAAAAAAATTAATCATAGCAAAAGATTTAAAAAAAAATGTATATGTAATCTATATATTACAACGGTACGTAATTTTCTTCAACGAGATTTCATTGGTGTGAAAACTACATGAAAAATATAGAAAAGAGAGCTAGAAGAAGCCTATAGTACGAATATTAGTATTGTATTGTATGAAGATGTCATAGGTATTGTATATTTGTATTGTATTGTATGAAGATTTGTATATTGTCCCCTTTTATATATCAAAACAGAAGAAGAAGGAAAAAACCAGTATAATGCATGACTCGAACTAGGGACCTGGTGTCCACAACAAAAGGTGCAGGACCACTATGCCAAATTGGAAACTGGTAATATGTGTAATCTTAGTTGTATTTGTATCAATCTTAGTGGGGCATAGGACCCACTAGGCCTCTATGTGACTCCGCCTCTGGTTTCAAGTGTAATGACACTTATCCTTCCTAGTGGGAACTATATACTGTGTCATTCTAGCCTGTATTACTATGAATGAAACCATTATGTTTAACTCAAAAAAAAAAATTATTCTTTTTCTCACTTTAAACTAGGGTTACCACTTCATCATTAACACTATAAATTCTCTAGTGAATTTAATCAATTTATGCAAATTTTTTTAGTTAATGGGTCGCAATGCTAATCCTTAACTGGGTCATATCATCCAACACGACACAATCTATTTATTCAATGTTGAGCAAGTTAGAAACGTAACCCGTTTAATAATTAAGTTGAGGTGGGTTTAAATTTTCGATACGATTATTAAATTGGTTGAGTTTTGGTTTGTCTTATGTGGCACAATAAATACCTTGACCTGACATGATCCACTGACAGCCCTAGCTCTTACACGATAATGACTTGGCTGGTGGCGTCCATCATGATGAGGGGCCGGAGTCTGTGGGCCTTATTCTTTCTCTTGCGATGACTGCACCAATGGCGATGGCAAGGTGGTCAAGGACGGTGAGCGGTGGTCTGCCTTGAGATCAAACATAGTGCTAGTGTTTCCATACACTGGGCTTTTTGGATTAGGCTTGTATTTGATTCATTTGCTGTTTGTTAAACTTCAATAAAGGACTAACCTTTGCGATACAAAAAAAAGTATTGTGTGGATAGAATTTCTCTATCTGAAAATTGATATTCTCCTAGTCTATTCGGAGGCAAAGTCCTGCTGTCTACTATTCAAATGGTGCTATTTTCCAATAAAAGAATGACACATACATATATAAATAAACAAATACTTACTAAAAACACTCGCTGCATTTAATCTGGAAAATAAAAAAAACATCTTATTTTTTCATGAGTCTTATTTTTGCTGGGAGATCTGATAGCCTTGCTGATAGATAATTAGATATATTTGTTATTAATTGAAGTGTTGGATTATACAAGGAAACTTGTAGCAGGTTGGCAAAACTTTTTCGGTAATATGAATCGATGTTTACTATTCTAATCTACTGGTCACTTAGCTCAATGATCGAAATCCTGAGTATCGACAGCACAAAAACTAAAAGCTCTTCTTTTTAGTTCCTCTCACTTACGTACCAATGACCCGTCAAGAGATTCTTATTAGGGCTAAATACAAATTATTACCCTCTGGTTTAGGTTCAAAATCAATTCAGTCCCTGAACTTCTAATTTCATCAAAAACACCCATGCATTTTCAATTTTGATCTAATAGGTCCAATTTGTTAGTTTTCCGACAATTGAGTTATTTAACTTGTTAATGTGGCTCATAAATGGCCAATGTTTTATGATATGGTGTCGAGGTGTTTTACATAGTCAATTTAGGAGTGAGTCCTAGTATTAAAAATAAATAGTTTTTCAACAAATAATCCAACTATAACTTGAACCAATAAGAGAATATTAACGAATTGGATATATTAGATCAAAATTGAAAGTGCAGGGGTGTTTTTGATGAAATTAGAATTCCAGGGACTGAATTGATTTTGGACCTAAACGACAGGGTACTAACTAGTATTTAGCCATTCTTATTAAATCTCCATTTTTTGTCACTTTCATCTTAAGAGTTTACTACTAGATTCTCAAAGGAATGTCTATTTTTTTTTTGTCATACCTTTCGACTACTGATAGTAATGTATTCATTAAAGAGAAGTGAGGCGTGGTTTTGGGCGTATTGATGGCGCCTTTTGGTGTAACTGGATATTTCTTACCTTGGGACCAAATATGGGAATCTCCCAAATATGTTAGAAAAGTAAATTACAAAATATAAAATGAGATGATAATGCAGCATTGGAGTCATTATTTCATTACTTTTAGTCTTTTGCATATCATACTACAGCCCTCCCGTGCGTACCATCAATAACAGCATCATCGGGGATGTACTTGCCCCAAAACCAATGTGCTTTCCACACTGTATTAATCTCTTCAATGGGAACACTCTTCGTCTCAGGCATGAAGAGGGCAATGAAAATGGACATAATAGTGACGAAGGCAGCAAAGAAGATGAAGAGACCAAACTTCATGTGGCAAAGCATGGAGAGAAAACATTGGGCAATGATAAAAGTGAATAGCATGTTAACGGAAACGTTGATGGCTTGTCCAGCCGATCGTATCTCTAGAGGACAGATCTCACTAGGCACCAACCACCCCAGTGCTCCCCAAGACCATGCAAAACCGGCGACGTATATGCAGATAAAGACGAGAACGATATCAGCTTCGCCTTTTGTCAATGATCCTACTCCACTCACACCATACTTCAACCCAATTATGACTGCAACACCAATCTAGAATGCATATATGTCAAATAAAAAGTAAAGGAATTTTTTGAAAACGTGGTAAATCTAAATCATTAAGAGATTTCTAGTACCCGACAAAGGATCATTTGCACACCACCTTCAAGGAACAATACCCGTCTTCCAAACCTATCAACGGTCATTACTGAGATAAAGGTAGCGATGACATTGACACAGCCGGTGATAACAGCAGAGACGAGGGAAGCATCATCTCCCATGCCTAAAGTCTTAAAAAGAACTGGTGCATAAAACATGATCACATTGATGCCGGTAAGCTGCTGGAAGAATGGAATGAGACAGCAAATGACAAGTTGGGGCCTATATCTCGGTTGTGTGATGTTCTTCCATGCATGCTCCACTTTCTTTGAAGCCTCACTTGCATCAATAAGGTCTAGGAACTCCTCGTCAACGTTTTCAGTGCCACGAATCTTTTGTAACATTTTTTTGGCCTTCTCAGGGTGGCCTCTCTCTAGGATTGAATTTGGAGTATCGGGTAAAAAGATTGCGCCTACAATCATCATCAACGCGGGGACACCAGCAAGAGCCAAAGAAACTCTCCACCCATATCCACCTTTGATCTTAGAAGTGCCGTAGTTCACAAGATTGGCCACTAGAATACCAAGGGTAATAGCCATTGAGAAGCCAATGTTAAGTGCTCCTCTAATTTTTGCCGGAGCCATTTCGGATAGATAAACAGGAATAGCCTACATACCAAATTTTCCTATGAAGAATAATTACTTTTCTCTCTTGAAGAACTGAGACACCATCATGCATGAATTATTGCTTTTAGAATTCATATATCGAAGAATTTTTCTCTATTTTCGAGCACCATGAAGAAAAATTGTTTATAGTTATTTCATACAAAAACATACAGGAGTTAGATGCATATAAAATATGATGTACCTGATTAGCAAAACCAACACCAACACCAAGTAATAGACGACCTATGATTAGAAGTACAATGTTGTTGGCAATACCATTTAGGATAGCACCTAGAAGAAAAACAACGCCTGCCACAAACATGGAGATTTTTCGACCAAATCTTTTGGTTACTTTCGAAGCAAAGATGGAAGCAACCAACGCTGAAAGGTAGAGGGAAGAGGTGAACAATGTTAGGATTTGGCTCTCAAATTTGCAATACATATTATTTCCATCACCAGACTCATTCTTCATTTTCTTCATCACTTCTGGGAAGAATTTGATCAAGAATGTGTCCATCGAAGTCACTCCTCCTGAGATTCCAATGTCATATCCGAAAAGAAGACCACCCGAGGCAGCCACTATACAGGCGAAGACTACAAATAGGGTGACTCTTCCTCCATAGTTCTTAGCTCCATCCTCAATACTAAACCCACCTCCTGCCATCTTTCTTAACTAAAGCATTTATTTTTATTTAGCTCAAAAGTGTCAAAGCTCAATGGGGAAAAGATGACCAATTTTCACTTTGTTTCTATTATCTTTGCATTATCCGATCGCCTCTATATATGCATGAGGCAATGAAGTTTTCAAGTGATATATGAGAGGTAGATTCCTAACAAGGTTTTGGGAGTAGAGCTAGCGTAACTAGCGCTCTACCCCCGCATAAACCTCGCACTCTCGGGATCATAAATAATGCAGTCATAAGTAGGATAGTCAATAGTGTTCCGGATGATATGCCTAAAGTATGGGTTTCTTATGTTCTCTATTTTTTTTTTTGGTCAAATAACTCATTCATCAGATGAAACACATATTACAAAGGTAATACCGAGACAATAGAAGTCCTAGGCCCAAAGACCTAATAGACAAATCCATAACTACACTGATACTAAATTACAAGCCGGAGCCCAAAAGCCCAAAATACCAGAAAACCCTAGATCTAAAACCACAATCTTCACTGCAACACAGGTTGGCCGCCATAGTAGTGCTCACGACCAAATCAGGTCTGACAGATTCTTGACTTCCTGAGGCCAAATAACTCTCCACCATCATTCTCCACACCGAAATTGCAAGCACAGGAAGAACAACAAGAACAAACAAAGAACTTAGTACAGGTAGTCATGGCAGTGGAGACCACCTGCAGCACAACACCACTGGTCCGGCTATGTCCACAAGCTTCAGTGGTTTGCCGATACTGTTGCAATCTTCAGATGTGAAGTTAAGTGAACAAATCCCTGTCAAGACTTCAAGGGTTGAATGTAAAGATGAGGTTGTGGAAAAAGAGAAAATTCGGATGAAAGATGAGAGGGTGAGGTGTATGAGATGGAGGAGGATAGGAGGTGTGGTAGTAGATATGAAAATCTGATGAGAAATTGGGCTAAAACAAGGAGACAGAGAATGAAAAAGAGACATCAAAACTGAGACCAAGCTCAGAAAAACTCACCACAAAAGGGTGGAGATCGACACACCACAGAGGGTGGAGAAACTGGGGAGCTGCCGACTCTCAAAACGGCAGAGCAGAGAGACAGGAGCTTCATAGCTTTAAGAAAAGAGGTTCTCTATCTTTAAGTCTTCTTAAAAAAAATTATAAAAAAAAAAAATGAAAACCTCCATATGTCTACATGTATAAAGGGAGAAACTTCTAGGGATAATTAATTTTATGTCATTATCATCATCTGTCCACATTCCTAATTATTCAGCTAAGATAATTGGATTTTAACAAACTACTTGTGAATTTATCGGTGATTGATAAAAAAACCTCGCAGTTATGGGAATACTTATATAGACAACGCAAGTGAATGCACTACTGATGGATGAATATAAATTGGGTGCGGCTATTGCCACCCTACCATTTTCTTAGTTCACCCTACAAACATTTGAATTATTGAAAGACTATATAACCCAAATGCAAAATGACTACTAAGTACACTAATTTTCTAAAATCTAAATATGTAAGAAAAAATAAATATTTAAGTAATTAATTAAATACAAATACTACTTAATTTCTCCTTGGATAACATTAATCTTTATCTTCTCAACCCAAATTTGAATTCATTACTATTTTTTTTTGTCTTTTTGTTGCATCTTCATCGTTAATTCGTTATTCAATTCACAAAACTATTACCTTTGACTTCATCAAAATCTTTGCAATATTTTTTGTTAACACCGAAAGTAAAAATTTAAAACAAGAAGAAAACAAAAAATCAATCTCTTCTTCATTGATCATAGTTGTAAATTTACTAATTTTTTTACATAGATTGAAATAGAGAACATTGAAATTCATGATAAAAAAAAAAACATTGAAATCGAAAGAAAAAAAAATTAAAAAAATGGGAGTACATCATATTATGATTTTATTAGGAAACTTTAATAAATTTTAATTTTTTTATGAGTATAAATTAAATGAGAGATTTTCGTTAAAAATATTTATTTTCTAATTAGATATGTCATATAAGGATATTCTTGGAAAGAGAAATGGGTTAAATAAGTAAATTTAATAATTGAAATTAAAATGTAGGGTGTAATGAGCAAGTAAAGTGAACAAAGAAAATGGTAGGGTGACAATAGCAGCCCATATAAATTTTCGGGGTGAAACATGGGGCCTTGTTGCAAAAAAAGAAAAAGAAAAAAGAAGAAGCCTTTTTCATTACAGTTGCATCTCCCATACATCAAGCTACAGGCTTGCCCTTATCGTGTGTACCGTCAAATCAATGATGACATCATCTGAGATGTACTTGCCCCAAAACCAATGTGCTTTCAACACTATTAATCTCTTCATTGAGGACAATTTTGGTCTCGGGTATGAAGAAGGCGATGAAGATGGGATGATAAGAAAGCCAGCAAAGAACAAGAACAACTCAAATTTCATGAAGCAAAGCATGGTTAGGAAAGCTTGCTTAATGATGAAGTGAACAACATGTTAGCTGACACGTTAATGGCTTATCCTGCTGATCGGATCTCTAAAGGACAGATCTCACTAGGCATCAACCACTCCAACGGACCCCAAGACCATGAGAAGCTCGCAATGAAATGCATGTACAAAAAAAAGAACAAGAGGAAATCATATTCGCGTTTCATCAGTGATCCGACTCCACTCACACCGAACTTCAACCTTACCAGGATTGCAACCTCAATCTGGCACATGATCATTTGCACTCCGTCTTTAAGGAACAACACCCTTATTCTCTATATTTATGAGCGTAGTAACTAAAAGTTAAAATTAAGAGCCACTTAACTGCTAAAATTAATAAAAAGCTAAATATGCTCTCGAAAATATAAAAGAAGTAAGATAAATAAGAGTATGCTAAAGATGCTTTTAAATCTTAGGATTAAATAATGTTTACTCTCTATACTTATAGGGTCTCGACGTTTCAGTCCCTCACTTTTCAATTTCACTCAGATACTCTAAATTCTCTAATTTCACACAATAGGTTATTGTCGTTAATTCTCCATCAAAATCTCTGTTAAATTGTTGATGTGGCATTCCTCACACTCCGAAATGTCTATTATACCTTCACTAACTCTTCTTCTTAAATTTAATTTTTCTCCTTTTCTTTTTCTTTTTGCCTCTTCTTCTTCTGTCTCTCTCCTCCTCTGTTTATCTCCATCTTCTTCTTCCATCTCTCTCCTCCTTTGCTTCCTCATATTTCAAGTCGAATGGGAATCTAAAGAGCTTTGGGTTCCTCTATCTCTGTGTCTGTGTCTGTCTCTGTCTCTCAATTTTGAATCTCAAAGTTTGGGTTCCTCTCTCTGTTTTCTACATCAGCTATTTTCCGCGTTCTCTTTTCGTACATCGAGACCCATTCCCAGAGATTGATTTAGCTTTGGTGAATTCACTACCACAAGGTAAAATTGTAAAACTTTCCCATGTCTCTTCTTTTGTTTAATTCTTCGTCTCATTTTTTCTTGATCAATTCAACACAAACCTTTAAAGAATTCAATGGATCTTTGATTCTTTTAGATTTCAAATATAGGGTTTTTGATATTGCTTTTGCTTAATTCAATTTCAAATGGATTGGAAAACGGAACTTGGTATTCACGATGGTGGGCAACTTGGTATTCTCGATTTCAATTTCAGTCCCTCAATTCGAAAAGTAAGAATGGTTTACAATTTGATAGGGTTCACTCTATTGTTTGTGGCCTTTTTATGAAAATGTGATATAATCTGAATCAGATATATACATTTCACTCAGCCTTCTATTTATCTCTGCTTAATACAAAGTAAATTTATAGGCTTGATTTGGGCATGTCGCAATGATGAAAAGTTTCGTCATCTAAGACATGCATGAAATTACAATTGAAAGATTGGTGTGTTAGCCAAATATATATCCACCTTCAAGTATAAGGGGTACAAGTAATAGTATAGGGATTTAAGAAAGGTTGTCGAACCCACGAGGATTGGATTCCTTTCACTAGCTAGGGTGTGAACCTAAGGAGAGCTAGAATATGCAAATGTACAATCACTAACCTTAATTCATTAGGAAATCTAGGCTCATGGTGAGTATGTGCAAGATGGAGTAGTGATTTGATTTTGGTTTTTGAAGATAGTTTTGAATTGAAAACAACTAGATGCTCAAATGTAAACTAAATTACTCTAAACTAAACTAGTGATCAAATGGATGAAAGTTAGGATTTAAATTGTCTACCACTAACCTTCCTTGCAAGTATTGATGCATTTCAATATGAATGATACTAAATTAATTAACCAATTTCTCTCCTTGCATCCCTCTCGGGTATGACAAGGGACATGCTCCTTTTGTGATATCAAGCAACCCCTCTTGGGTGTAATACTTAACTACTTAAGTCATGCATTTCAATCCAGTTAGGTATCTAGTGCATTACCCACTACTACAAAAAGGTCATCAGACGACGGTGAATTTGTGTTGTGTGATGACCAAGCTCACCGTGGTCTAAGTGAGTGTTGTGTGATTGAAAAATCAGACAACGGTGACTTCACCGTTGTGTGATAATAGTTTGCTCAATAGAAATACCTATTTCCGTTGTGTGAGTTCTGCGCAGCATGTGCCTGGCATGGCATGCGTGGCGATGCCTCGGCACATTCAGACAACAGAAGATGAAATTTTGCCGTTGTCTGAGATTCATAACACACAACAGGTATGACTTATTCTTTGTTGTCTGAGATTCATAACACACAACGGATATAACTCATTCTTTGTTGTCTGAGATTCATAACACACAACTAATATAACTCATTATTTCTTATCTGAGACTACTAACAGACAACGGATATAACTTAATATTTGTTGTCTGAGGTAAGTAACACACAACTGAAGTAAAATTATCTCTCTTGTCTGTTGATTACTCAGACAACAGTGATCATTTTATTTCTGTTGTGTGTTATGAATCTCACACAACAGAATTTTGTTTTCTTTTGTTGTTGGTTGTTAGTTCACACAACAACTATATTTGGTTATCCGTTGTGTGAATACTGTAATCAATTGGGTACCAACTAGTGACTGTTGTAGGAGAAGCCTCAATTTTGAACTCTTTTACATTCATACAACACATTGTTTTGTATTGTGTTGTATGACTAAACCTTGAACAACAAGAAGAATATCAATATAAATGTTTGTCCAGAATAATGCTCAATATATTACCATATAAACAATACTCTAATCCATATATATCATTCAAGAACCATTATTCAAGCATCAATACATTCAAGTAACAAGATAATGCACCAAGAGCATTCTTAGCTAGCTACACATGAATAAAAAAACTAAGCTTCTAGCATTGAATGCCTATCTCAGCTTTAAATTTTGCAGCTTCTTGTTTGTACTGTTTAGACCTGGAGATAGTGCCAGAAATGAGCAATGCATCCTTCTCCTGGTTATATTCATTCTAATTCCATTTCTCCTGTCAATTCCCATCCCAGCTATTCAATATGCAAGGCCATATAGACCAATGTTCTGCCATTTGGCGATGATCCCTCCTGGGAACCAGAGTAGTACCAACAAAGATGGCTCAACAAGGAAAGCTCTACCTAAGCCCCTAAAAAATCTCTGACCTCTGGTGATATGAAACCGTTCATTCATTTATAGACAAAAACACATATTCAATAGGAGAAGCAAACTATTACAGCAACAATAACCACGGTCGTAAGAGCATTACAGGTTTTAATACTACCAAAGGTTTTTAGCTAACAAGCTCAGACTGGACCTTTTTGACTAGGTACAGGGAAGGTAGATTTGGAGCTAAGGAGCCTCATCATCATTCTCAGCTGCTCCCCTTTGAGATGCAAATGCTTTTCTCTCTTTTGAAAGTCTGTCAAACCCTTCCCACTGCCAGTCACCCCAACCTTTCCAAAAGGATCGTCAGGAGACTTGAAGATGCTCTCCCGCTTGCGTCCAGATAAATAACCACTCTGAAAAAAAAAAAAGTTACAAATCTAGAATGTGCAATCGGTAGTAGTAAATGAAGGTTTTTTCTATTGCCTTGTATTCTTTTTTTTTTGTTTGTCAAAATAGAGTATACTTATACTTGATGCATAATGTCTTGACGGCCATAGCAAAGTTATCTTACAATTAAAGTTGAGCACTGCAGATTTACTTATTTTAGATATATACTAAATTGTAGACCTGAAACAACACTAACCGCAATATAATACAAGCAAAAATAAAAAATTGTGTTTCTGTACCTTTTTATATTGGTTCCCTCACTCCAAAAAATAATGGGGAATCAAATACGTGCATAAATAAAATGGTAACTGTAGATTACTGTAACTTGATAAAGATCAGAGCAATTTTGCAAGCAGAATGAAACGCATAAATACCAACTTACCTTCTTAGTCTTGCCTTTGGTAGTTTGGAACTGCTGCCAAGCATTTTGACGCTTGTTCTGAGTGACTTCCAACTGCTCCATCCTCATTTTTGACTTAAAAGCATGTATCTTCTTGCGTTTGGCAATTTTCTGCAGATTTTGGAGTTGGCAAGCATCAGTATAAAAAGAAAAGTCAGAAAGATGTTCAAAAATTGTACCATAACTTCTGGTATTGTAGGAAATGATAGATCACAAAATAATTTCAATCACCCTACAAACTAGTTTGGTGACTCAACCCACCAGAAACTTTGTGAATTGTGAAAAAAAGAAAAAAAAAAACCCTAAATTGCAACGCTCCAAACCTAAGTTGCTTTTAGTCAGATTAGTACTTAATAGTGAACTACTGAACATTGTATTATTCCCATATTACATAGATGGGGTAAAGTGCAAACTTGCAAAAGGAATGCTCTGTGGGTCATTTTTTTGGCGAGAAAAGTTCTGGGAGTCTTGTCAGCAGATAGAGGGACCCCATTAGAGCTACCATTACCACACCACACATCTAGTTTATTATACAATGATAGAGATGGAAAAATTACCACATCCTCAGGATCATCCGGTTCTATACGAAGCTTTGCCGGTAGGCTTCGTGATTGGAAGTCAACAGAAGCAGCTTGTGCAATTTTCCTTTTGATTGCTTGTTTTGTAGCTTCAGCAACTTTTTCCGCTTCCAACAATGCATTGACAGCCCCTTCTTGAATTGGCCTTACATTGGCTGGATCCACCTGAGAGGAGAATCGTCAGTGACGAATAACATTTGCAAAATTTAATAATACACATAAAAGGAGTAGATGAAGCAAACTAAGGACTGTATGTGATTTAAAAAGGAACAAACAGTTGGATCCCTTTCCAAACTTCGGATAATAACTAGACAAACTCTTGAGGAGAAAATCTATTATCTAAAACTGCATTCTAGGTGATATAACTTTGAAGAACCATTTAACAAATCATTGGCTCGTTAGTTGAAAATCGTTATATAGATCAGATGAAAATTCACTGCATATATAGAATAATATGAACTTCAGGTAAACAGGTTTCAATTAAACAAAACTATGTAATATAGATCACAACTTCATAACCTAAAGACCCGATTGTACCAACCCTGTCAAAGGTGGGCCTCTACGTCACTGGGTCTTGGTACAGGCCAATTAATAATTCAACCATAAGAAAATTACGTACGGTTGTCAATTATTCAATTTCTACCCTTTCCATTACATCAACCATTTTTTTGTCACATGCCAATTACATAGGGGTATATTTGCCACTTCAAGGGTCAATCAAGGGGTATGCCACTTTCAAAACAGAGGAAAGTTGGTTTTGAAATCAGTTTTGACATGTCGTTTTGAAAATGCCCATGAAATGAAAGAATGCCCTGCAAATTCACAATTTCAACCCATTTACTTATGAGTACAAATTATGGATTCCAGTGAATGACAAAACATCGTCACCTACAGTATCCTTCCTGAATTTTCCATGCATAGTACACAAAAAACACAGAGAAAGCATTTTGGGAAGAAACCTTTACATATGACACCAAGTGAGAAAGTTGTTCATGGTTATGGCTGTGTATTGCAAGTGATACACAATATGCCATTAATTCCATGCCTTAGACCCTAAAGACAGTTATAACTAATAATTATTCTTAGTCTAAACCAGTAATCATGGATAACTTTTGGGGAAGGATGTCTGGCCCATATATGTATATATAAATGTGGCTTAACAATGAATATAACTAGGAGAAGGATGCATTGCTAACTTAAAACCATTAGGATTCAGTTATCTAAGATTTATATTGAATAGTTTAGTTGAAGAAATCTGATATATAACTGGCATAGCTAGAGCATAAACTGGACCTTCTTTTCTTCTCTCTTTGTGAAAACAAAATTTTCGTGGAGAAACTAAACCAGAACAGACTACAGAGCAATGGGCAATAAGCCCGCTGGATTAATCAACTAAGGAAAGCTATTTAAAGCAGCAAACAAGCAACAACTTCAACTACCACAATAATTACAGAATAACACTAAGATACAGCAGCACTACAATTTGAAAATAAGCAAACAATGGAAAACCGTAGGATGGTTACTGGTTTGAAAGCAAGAAGATATATGTAAGGAAAAAGAAACAAACCTCTAATGCCAAATCATCAAACCTGTTGTTGAAGACTTGACGGTATCTTTGTTTGTTCTGCAAGCATTTGTTCCAGCTCAGAAACATCATGCCTGCAAATGAACTTCCTAACTACGTCGGGTTGGGTTTTACTTTGGATTTTCATATCAGAAACGATTTAATAATAAATTTATGTATTGGACTGGGTTTGTTCCTTCTGATGCTACAAAAACAATGACAAATATAAGTCATCCTGAGATCATTGACTAATTGATTTCCTAATGGCTTATTTTCAATCAATTCTAACAGCAAATAACAGCAAAAATAGGCTCAAACCTTGCTTCAAACATCTGAATTATCAAAGGACAAAATTCAATAAAGACAACTGAAACAATTTCGTTATGAAACCCAAAGCATTATATCATATAGTTAAAAATTCTAACTTGAACTGAAAAACTGACAGAAAGCTAAATAAGTAAATATCAATTGGTGCTAACAGATTTTGAAGACCTTGCAAATCATGTTCCTACATAATGCTATCAGTCAATCAAAAGAAATAAAAATAAAAAAAAACTTAGAAAAACATCAATGAAGATAGGAAACGGCAACCTGATTTAAGCAGAAAAGATTAACAGTTTGGCCTGATCAAGTCTAGTCTCATAAACCCCATATTTTCCACTGAAAACCATAACCAGTACAGTTCACAAAATAACAACAAAGATGAATAAAATTACCAGCCCAACCTCTTTTCTTGTTTCCAGTACAAACCTCTCCCCCTTCAATATGTATAACCTCCAGATTAAGCACAGACTACAAAAATAAAAAACCAAATTCAACCTATGAACAATTCAATCAAAAAGACCTCAATGTAGGCTAGAAGCAGAGGCATATATATATATATATATATATATATATTTATATAGTTGTCGATACAAACCACAATTTGTTGTCAATCACCAAAATCTGCTTAAAACTTGACCATCTAAGTACCGAGACAAAGCTAAACTGTCTATCCTAATACTGCAATGTGCACTCATATACTCACTATCTTAAAACACAAAACACACTTGCAAAGTTTGTAATAAATGTGCATTGCTCACAGCTCAAAAAGCCAAAAAAAAGAAAGAAAGAAAAGTAGCATTCCTGATTTTCAGATAATCTTGACAAGAGGACGTTCAATTTTCACTCTTTCTGCTTCTCTAAAGCAAAGAAGAGAGCAATTGCAAGCAAGTAAGGTAAATTTTCCCCCAACTGCAAAGCCAAAGCAAAACCTAATTGAGATCTGCAAACCTAAATTCCACAGAATCATTTAACTATGCACACACACACACACACACACACTGTTCTCAAAGTAAATAAATTGAAAGGGTGCCAAGGACCAACCGAAGCTGTGGAGGCCATGGCCGACGAAGAAAATCAACCAAACAACAAGACAAATATAAATACCGCAGTAGGGAATGAGATCTGGCGGCTCTGTTTCGGTGGAGCCCCTGCTTCACCGCCATTGCTAATCGATACCTGGAATTCAATCAGCTTCAATAGAAAGGAAAAAAAAAAAAAAGGGATTCATTCCCTATTGGATAGAGCGATGTGGTGGTCAGAGAATCAGAATCCATCGGTAAAGTAAAACATGAGTGAACCCAGGTGGAGGAGATGTGGGGATTTGGGTCGGTATATCGGGGAAGAAAGTGGAGTGAACCAGATGGAAGACTGAGAGAAAGGTTTCACGAGACAGAGAGAGAGAGAGAGAGAGAGTGTGTGTGTGTCGAGAAACCATAGATTGCAGATTGATGATATCGAATACGCCATTGCTAAACCTCCAAGGAAAAACCTCCAACTGAACACTACCTTCAGAGAGAATGGGCTAGGATTGGGGGTTAGGGTTATGAGGTAGAAGGTCTTGGGGGACTGTTTGGGGGGAGAGGTCGAGAAATTGAAGTTCTTTCGGGGCCAGATCCATGGTTGATTCAAGATAGGTCGAAGCTTTAGGGCCAAAGATCGAAAATTTGGGGGAGATTTGGAGAGAGAGAGAGAGAGAGAGAGAGAGGCAGAAAGAGGGATATTGGGAACGGAAGAAGAGAAGATAGTAGAAGAAGACGAACGAGAGGTGGCATAAGAAAGGTGGAGTGAACCTTGATCGAGAGTATTGATTTCAATAAAGACTACATCAGTTGTTTAGCACTTTAGTGGGAGACTTCAAGTTTCTCCAACAACAGAAAATGAATGGACCGTTGTATGAGTATATAATTACAAAACAGGCTGAGAGGGAAAATTTGCCGCCTGTGACTCGTTTCATTTGAGTTAAATTAATTTTGCCGCGCTGTGCAATTTGCTTCCATGCTCAGACAACAGAACTATGACAATCTGTTGTGTAAATTTGTGCAACTTGCACTAGGTGTACCTAGAGGATTTCTCAAGGTTCACGCAACATTCATTATACAACAGATATCAAAAAAACGGTTGTGTGAATAATTCAAATTGAGGTCATTCTGGGAGGGAATTATGTGCTCATTTCCCTCCATCTAGGCCTCATATTCACACAACGGAAACTTCTTAACTCAGTTGTGCAATACCTTCCTAAGAAAAAAGTTTTCAATTTTCTTACATTCACACAACAGAAACATATTTGTACCATTGTATGATAGAGTTTGTGTTAACACACAACAACAAATTTTAGTTCTGTTGTGTGATGAGTGTTGTGTGTTTCGATTTTTGTAGTAGTGACCCTAAGTGCATAAAGTTTGGAGATGAAGAAATCATGCAAACCAACCAAGCTTATCTCAAAGTGATTGTAATTCACAACCTCTACATGCACACCTAGTGTGCTTTCATGCTTTAACATTCAAAGGTTACCAATCTCTAAACATTATATCATGACATAGCAAACATACATACTCAAAGTGGTAAAGTCTAAGCATATGCATTCAACTCTTAAACTAGCATGTAGGCATGTTAAAGAAAATTGTATAACATCATATTATAGCATCAATCCATACAAGATTGGCTAGGGCTTTCAACCCTAACCCCAACAAAGTAACTACTCACTCATATTCATACAAATTAACACCAAATCTAAAATACATCAAGGAAAATTAAGGAGTTTAAGGAAAGAGTGAACTAGTTGAAGCTTAACAAATTGATGACTAGCTCTTCCATGGTTTTCCTCCTTCAATGCCCTTAGATCCTCCTTGATGGTGGAATGAATGGATTATGAACTTGTTGATGTTGATGATGAATGGAATGATGATGAAGATATGATGCTTCTTTGGCTAATTTTGAGTGGTAATGATGGAGTTTATGGTGGTGGTGATGGAAGAGATGGAGTAGTAAGGGGAGTATGGATATTATGGTTTTGGATTTTGGGAGGTAGATATGGAGGTTTTATGAAGGAGATGAAGAGAGAAAGAAGATGTAATGGGGTGGAATAGGTGGTGCCTTAAGAGTTTGATGAAGGATGCTTATATAGAGACGAGAGAGATGAGTAAAATGATGAATGGAAGCAAAACGGAGCAGCTCAAGCATTGTGAGAAGCATGGAGGAGGAGTATGAGAGTAGTAACAGATCCTAAAAACAAGGGAAAAGAGTATGGAAGAGATGGAGTGAAAAGAGAGAAGTAATGATGAGCTATTAGAGTGTAGAGTAGAAAAATATGGCTAAAAGAGAAGAGAGGAGCAGCTGCTCTCTTTGTTGTCCATGAGAAACATGAAAATGAAGAGTGTTGGAGTGGTTTTGGCTCACCAAAGTCAAGGTGACAAGCATGGGAGAAAAAGTGTGCAAGGGATGCCTATTATCCAGAAGATAATATGATAGATTAATCTTGCCATATTCTTGTAGGATTCTTCTAGGACTCTCCTTGATAGTTTCAGCATCATAGACCTTCCAAAAATGCACAAGAAATCCGTACAAAGAAGGTTCTAGGTCAAACTGCCATGTTTTGACTTTGTTTTCTGCTCCTGAAGCTTCCTTCAATTGAATCTCCATCGAGACATCAGAATTAGCCTTCTACTTCTTCATACAAAATTTTCCTTGATAAGTGTAGATAATTATAGAAAATTTCAGAGCTTAGTTCACCATGGTTTGGCCCAAAATTCTGCCGGAATCCATACAGGTCCGGTGTTGCCAGTTTTTCGTCTTTTAGTCAGAAACTTGGACCGATCTTTTGAAGGCCTTACACTCCGAAATAGCTCTTGGACTCTTCATAAGAAATTATTCTTAGGATGTCTACAATTGATCTGAAAAGTTTAAACTCATTTGGAGTTCGTTTGATCAGGCTGTCACCCCTCATTTCTTGTCTAGCTCGCTTTCTCCTAGCCGGAGTAAGAAAATGTGCTAAGGTTGACTTTTTAGTGCATTTCCATTATTCTCCATCATTTCCTAGCATGATAAGGAAAACATAATAAATATATATAAATAAACATAAAGTTTAAGCAAAAGTATAAGATTAGGGCAATAATGAAATTGGATTAGTCAACATTAAATTGGACTTTAGAGCAAGTAATTTCCATGTTTTAGGGGACAAATATGTATATGAATTAGGATCCAACATGGTGCTCCCTCTTTTGTTGGGGTTGAGGAACCTCTTGATGAGACTAATATTGACAATGTTTTTAATGCATCTCTCTACATTTTATTTAGTTATTCTCTTAACAATATCATTTCTAACTTATTTTGTATTTTTAGGTACTTTTGAGTTTACAAATGGAAGACAAGGAGTTATATGTGTAGAAATGAGAAGAAATTTAGAAATGAAGTTTTCCCAGTTCTACCAGGAAAAGGAATTCCAGTTGAAGTAGAAATCCTAAGTCAACTAGAAGTAAGCTCGGAAAAATGATGTTCGGAAATGAAAAATGGAAATGTCCCAGTTGGACTAGGAAACCTGATCACACTAGAAGTCCTAATGATACTAGGAGACCTGGGAAGACTGGGAGATGTTGTGGCTTGAAGATGACTCAAGATTGTTCAAGAATATTCTAGAATGCACAAGAATTTCGACATAAATGAATATGGGCTTTGAAAATGACCAATTGAGAAGCCTGGCCCAAATATTGAAGCATGTGACATGCACATGAGTCTCTAGATCCTTCTTGACGTCTTGGAGGAATTCTTGGCCCATTAATATTGCTTTTTCCGTCAAAATAAAGGGAATAAAGAAAAGATTTTGGCAAGAGTTCAAAAAGGGAGTTTCTAATTCGTGTGATTTTTGAAAAAGAAAATAAAGAGAATAAATATTGATTCAAGTTTTTTTTATTCCATACGAGTTGAATGAAGACCAAATTGAGGGAAGATGCATGCAAGATTTCGGCAATGAAGAAGATGACTTGTTCTTCAATTCTTATGGAATTTTCTCATTGGCCGAATGATGCAATCAAGAAGAGAAATCCTAGGAAACCCTAGGGTTTCCGTGCACTATATATAAGGAGGTTTGTGAAGATGTTTAATGCACCACAAAATTCAGAATCAAACACCACAATTTGTCCCCTTCATCCTCCAAAGTTTCAGCAACTTCATAATCTCCAAAGTTCAAGACCGTGAAGCATCCTCATCTCCATTCAAGCATCCTTGCCATGAGCCACCTTCCATTCCACCACCTTTGAAGTTTCATGCATCCTTGAAGAATTCAAAAGTGTAACCATGAATCTCTCTTTTAAGTTTTCGATTTTGATACTTTGTAAAACCATTTTGGTCTTCATATTGATTTCAGGTTTTGTTTTATTGTTCTATGATTTGCGATTTCTATGGTGGATGAAGTGTTGATTTTAGATATGTAGTTTTTGAATACTGTGAAGCATGTTTTAGGTTTTCAAAACAGAAAATTGTGATTTGAATATTGTTATGCATGGTTGTTAATTTCGAGCTTTAATCCCATGTTTTATGTGTTAATTGATCTTTGGATGCATACTTTAATTCATGAGCATATAATTGGTTCCATATTAAGGTGCTAGCGTTCTAGGTCTTAATTATTAAAGTGGAAAATCTATAAATACTTAGGTAAATTAATAAGAGTTAAATATTGTTTACTCCCTAAACTTTTACCAAAAAAGCACTTCAGTCCCTGTCCTTCTAATTTCACACGTTTACTCCTTATACTCTCAATTTTGGACCAATAGGTCCATTCCGTTACTCTCCGTCAAAAAACTCTGTTACATCGCTAAAGTGGCAATTAATATCCCATTAAAATGTCTATTATACCCTCAGTTCTTTTTTTTTTTTTTTTTGCTTTTTCTGTTTGTATCTTCTTCTCCCACCTCTCTCTCCATGGCCATGGTTGATTCTCCAACACCAGTCCCCTCAAAATTAACCGCTCAAATCATCAAAACCATACAATTAACATACCCTTGTTCCCCAAAACCTTAGAATCTAGGTCAACAAAACCAAACCACTACCCCTGTAGAACCAGAATTTCAACTCATTCAAAACCAAAAGCAAGCATCAATTCCACTATCCCTACCTGAACTGAAATCAAGCTGCGAAATCTCAAACCCAAAGCAACGGGTACTATCCCAAACCCAAGGTGTTGATGCAGGTGGTCGGCCCAAGTTTGACCTCTCCTCCTCCTCCTCCCTCTCCCCTGGCCTCGACTACGGCCAAATTTTCCGCGCCTTCCACGCCTCACACGCTTCCTCGATTCCCATGCTCGGGGTCCCCGTTGCCTCCGACAAAGACGATAATGAGAAGTTCTTCGATGTGCGCAGCTCCAGCTTCGACTACTCCGAGGTTTTCGGAGGCTTTGACGACCTGGATTTCGCCGTCGTGTAGGACGAGGAGGAAGAAAACGATAATGATGGGGAGGTTGGGAGGTGGAGGTTTTCGTGATTAATTGGAGGGAAGACGAAGCAGTTAGAGTCTCTCATGGCTACGATTAACCATTCCTTGAATTGGGTTTTGGAAATTTTCTCCCAGTGCTTCAATTCCAAGCCTTCTAGATTGAATTGGCCACCCACCATTTTTCCACTTGACTTATTACTAGAAAAATTTGCTTGTTTAAATCTGGGTTACTGGTAAACACATGTTTATCATGAGGGCGGGTTCGACTATTAACGGCTCTGATCCCACATCTTAGATACAGAGCAATTGAGTTTGGCGAAGTTGAAGAAGAGAGAGAGAGCTGGAAGAAGAAAAAAAATTAAAAAGAAAAAAAAATTAAGAAAAAGAAAAAAGATTATTTAAAAAAAAAACTAAGGGTATAATAGACATTTAAGCGGGAAAGATATTGCCATGTCAGCGATTTAGCATAATTTTGGAAGGAGAGTAACGGAATGGACCTATTGGTACAAAATTGAGAGTACAAGGAGTAAATGTGTGAAATTAGAAGGACAAGGACTGAAGTGTTTTTTGGGCAAAAGTTCAGGGAGTAAACAATATTTAACCCTATTAATAATGAGTCTCGCATGCTTGATTAGCGTTCTAACTTGTGTTCTTAGCTTGAATTGATCAAACTTCCATATGTGCTTCATGCCTTGATTGTGTTTTTGTTAGTGATTAGCTACCACTAGTGATTGCATGCTTAATAGGGTTAACTATGGTGCGTTCATCTAGTTAATTTAATTAAGGGAAGTAAAAAGGACTTTATATTCGTTCATCTTTGTTCTTGATTGATTCCTTGCTTTGACATATTTTGATTTGTGATTCGATGCTTTGAAAGCTTGCCAACGTGTTAATAATGGTTAACTCAATCTAAATTCGTTTCATTCATAATTCTATCTTGATTCTGCGTTTTGGTGTCAACACATGTATATAATTAGTTGTTAAATTAGAAATTAAAATCCAAAAATCCCCTTACCTTATGTAAATCATAAATAATGTAAATAATATATAGTTTTGTTTTGTCTACTGTTTTATTTTTCAGGAATTAATAAGACCCTAATCCCCGGTTGAGAACGATCCCTACTTATTCTTACTACATTGATAGAGTTTTAAATTGAGCACAAACTTTTGTGCAAGTCACCTCTTTTGATTGTGTTTGTGATGTCTAGAAGGAAATCAGGCATTGCTGAGGTATTTGTTTTTTTCTTTCTGTCACGCCCCTGATTTTTAATACAAATAAAAATCGATATATAATCTCATAATTATACAAGCGTGATGGTTCAGCCGTCAATACAAAATACCTGAAAACTTTTTCCCTTTAAACAAAGTACATATTGATGCTCAGAAACCCACTATGTTAATATTGACCCGCTCCACAGAGTTATATATTACATAAGCTTACGAATTAAATTATCAACACAAAATAAAATGTAAATGCTCCTCAGAGCTTCAGTTCCAGAACAGCGACATAACGCCCGATCGAAGCATTCAGCCCTCTCTGAAACTTCATAGCTAAACTCTCGGCATCCATTTGTCTCACAAATATATACAGTCTTGAGCCTCATACTCCCTCACACTCTTAGCCCCTTGGACTAAAGAGATAAATTCCCTTTCCAACTGCTCCCTCACTGAAGGTGGAAAGTACTTTTTCCTGAATAGTTCCACAAAACCATCCCAGGTCATGGTGGACACATCCATAACTCTTTGTGTGCTATTCCACCACACCCGTGCTTTGTCCTGAAGCATATACGAGGCTATCTTCCTCTTCTCAATGTCGTCACAGACCACCATCTTAAAGTAGTTCTTCATGTTCTCGATCCATTGATCTGCCAACATCTGATCCGTACCTCCCTTGAAAAAGACAGCTCCCAGCCTCAAAATCTCCTTTACCAACTTCGACAAATGAGTGGCATCCACAACATTGACAACCTCCACAATAGGTGAAACGGGCAGCTCAACATTTGATGCCTTGACCTCATTCTCAAATATCTCCTCAACAGGAGGAGGAATCCTGCCCCTGCCTCTGGGTCTACCTCGACCCCTAGCTCTGCCTCCTTGTGAATCCATCACCTAAGGAGCACAGCAACCTATGATTAATACTTGTAAAATCTTCAAACACAAGTATAAGTTAACGTTATGACTAAATCAACCACAACACTACGTCACAAGATACAATTCTATCCCCTACATAAATCTTGAGTTAAAACTAAAGGTTCCCATTCCTCCAAAGTCTTTAACTGATAGAAGCTACATTAAGCTCCTACACTTTGCTCACTGAGCCGACACTCTCTATCGTCTCAACACTCTAACCCTCGCTACATACCCAATGACTATATCAATACCAAAGAGCATCTGATAGGGATCCGCTAAAGACAGGCCATCACTTGAGGAGTACTGATTGTCACCAAATATGTACCTTACGCTCTGATACCAAACTGTCACGCCCCTGATTTTTAACACAAATAAAAATCGATATACAATTCCATAATTATACATGTGTGATGGTTCAGCCATCAATACAAAATACCTGTAAACGTTTTCCCTTTAAACAAAGTACATATTGATGCCCTGAAACCCACTATGTCAATATTGACCCGCTCCACAGAGTCATATATTGCATAAGCTTACGAATTAAATTGTCAACACAAAATAAAACGTAAATGCTCCTTAGAGCTTACTACACAACGGAAGTCCTTATCAACGGTAAAGTCACAAAAATTGCTTCCTACCGTAAAGCTACAAAGGCGCTACCTCAGCTTCAGCCACAATTATCCTGACCTGCAGGATTAACCCCTACACCATTGAATAGTGCACCAGGTTGCCACACAATAAACCCGGTAAGCTTGTGAAAGCACATATGAGTAACTCAAAACCACCACAAATCAACTCACACCAAAACTAAGGAAAACAACTCACTCCTTGATTCCTAAAACACCAACTAAAGAAAGCAACTCACGCCTTGTTTTCATTCAATTTGCGAAATAAGGAAAGCAACTCACATCTTGATTTCCTAATCAAATCACGAAATAAGAAAAGCAACTCACACTTTGATTTCCTAAAAATCGTATATAAGGAAAACAACTCACACCTTTTTTCCTTAAAACACAAATTCATGAGTTAGATATAACCTCGCACCGTTACCTCATGAATTACACTGGCAGACAGACTAGAGCTCTAACTAAAATTGTAACCACTCGTCCGGCCAAATACGTGATTACTCGATATACTGCCTAAGGTCACAATCTGACCTTAATTCCTCGGACTTCTTAGTACCTCGGAATAAAACATTAAAGGAGCCGCACAGGACTCAAATGTTACACAAATCTCAATACTTTTCAAAACAATAGAAATCATCATTTCACAATCATTTGTTTTCCAAAAAGCCATAACACAAAACAATAAAAAGCACCATTCATGCATATTGTTTTCATAATCAACTAAACTCACAAATACATATATATTTCACGTAAATAAATATATATATATATATATATACACACACACTTAGTCATCCGCTCAGGAATGCCTACTAATATCAACTATAGTTTGCAGTTAACTAAATAACTTCCAAAACGATAAAGGTAATTCCGTTCGTAAATTAAAAGAACCTTGTGAGATTACTCACCTCAAAATTCGCGCTACGTTTTCAATACTGAACCGAACTAACACTTACACCAACAACTCAGCCAAATCACCTTGAGAAAAACCTAATGACCAATGGTCTAGCTCCAATTAGTATACGAATCACCAAGTGATTTAAAGTTCGAGTCCCCAAATCGAACAACAACCCTGAAAGTAATGTCAATCTGAGGCGAAACCACATCAGAGACCTCCCAAAGTCTCCAGAATACCTCCAGGATCGATATGATAAAACCACAAGTTGATCGGACGCTCGAATCCTCACGGATCGAATAATCGAACTGTCCAAAACCGTAAAAATCATAACAAATTCATACGATCTCGAAAAATTACATATTATATATCGAAACGCTAGTATTGACGAGTAGAAGATATACAATACCAGAAATAGTCTCTTACATGGCTGAAACACTGCCAGAACGCCACCACAAGCGGTAGGGCACTGCCGCTGGCCAATGAAAATAGTAAGTTTCCGAAAATGGAAACCCCTATATATAAAATTTTCTCGAAATTTTAAACACTCATAACTTTCTCATACGAACTCCGATTTTTACATTTTGCATGTCCACGAACTCGTATCGATGCAATCTACGACTTTTGTGAAGGAAGTTTTCTGAGAATCTCAACATATCAAAAGTCAACCTTGAAAACCCCCTAAATCCACACTTTTCGAATAACTAATTGTCCCAAACAATTCCACTTCACATACGACATACGAATAAAGCATAATAACAAAAATTCATACAACTGGTCCATTATTATTTACTAAAATTAAATAACAAAAATCCAGGTCATCACACTTTCTTTCTTGTCTGCTGCTGCCATTGTAGCCTTGATCGATACCCGTATTTTTGGATATGTTGACAGAGTTGAAATTTTTGCTCAAAGCTGATGACTGGGCTGGAACTTAGTTGGCAAATATTGAACATATCTTGGGCAAGCTAGCTTTGTTGGAGTCCAAATATCCCACAGCTGGCAAAATCACTGATGAAGCAATGACGCATCTAAAAGGAAGTTAGAGCTGCAAGAAGTAGTGTTGCTGAATCAAATCAATGGAAAAAAGTTGATGATTGGAGATTCCAAGCAAAAATTGGAAGATCTCAAAGGAGAAACTGGCTGCAGAGGAAGCACGCTTGAAGGAATTGAGTAGCGCCTCCAGGTCTGCCATGAAGAGGAGGACTAGAAGGCCATCGAGAAGAGGCTCGACCCAGAAATCTGGTTACCTGAATTTCTTCTTCTCCATCTCTCCAATTACCGGAAATTCCGACTGAGAACCAAACTCCTAGTTTGGGCCTCCGCCGACATGACCCTCGAGGTCGACCATGCCCCAACCTCTGCCACCCCCTCCAAGAGCATACCTTTCCAGGTCGGGCACGACTTCGACCTCTACTAATTGGGCACTGTTTGTTTTTGGAAGAAGACGGAGATAAACAGAGGAGGAGAGAGACGGAAGAAGAAGAAGAAGAATAAGAGGTAAAAAGAAAAAGAAGAAAAAATAGAGAGAATAAAAAATAAAAAGAGTTAGTAAAGAATGTCATGTCAGCAATTTAACAAAGATTTTAAAGGAGAATTAATGGCAATGACCAGTTCCGTGAAACTAGAGAGTTTAGGGAGTATCTGAGTGAAATTGAAAAAATGAGAGACTGAAATGTCAAGACCCTATAAGTATAAGGAGTTAACAGTACATATTTAATCCTGAATCTACTCATTTCATTTCATGGTCCCTTTATATAGGGATAGAATTACAACGGAAATATCGATTACATTAATGATACTAAATGTTGATTGAGCTGTGATTGTAATTCCTCCATTCCCTCCTCGTCACTTGCTTTGACGAAGGCACATAATGTGTTTTTCCTTTAATACTCCTCCTTGTGCCAAGTCAAAGACGAAATGGTGCATGAGTCGTTGTCACACTAAAAACCTTGCCAAGTAACAATAAAAACCCTGTGGGACAAAAAATACACCTTCGTCGAAGGAAAATAACACAATGCACCTTCTACATTTGAGGATGATATGTATGTGTTAGACTCCCCCTGACGTCTACACCTCCCCCTGATACTTGCATTAATCAAGGGAGTTTGGAAAGACTTCGTATTCCTATGTTTTTCACATGTTTCTCAAATGTGGCCTTGGGCAATGATTTGGTGAACAAATCTGCCACATTCTCCTCAGACCTTACTTGATTCACTTGAATCTTGAGGAGAGCCTGTTGTTGCTGATTGTAAAACAATTTTGGCGATATGTGTTTCATCTATTCGATGCAAGCTGCATTGTCTTCATAAATGCAAGTAAGCTCTTTAGTGGTAGAACTCAAACCACTAGTCCCTCGAATATGTGTAATGATAGCTCTTAACCATATACACTTATGAACTATCTCATGTAGAGTAATGATCTCTGAGTGGTTCGAGGAGGTAGCCACAAGGGTTTGCTTGGTTGATCTCCAAGATATCGCCGTGGTCCCAATGGTAAATACATAACCAGTTTGGGAACGACCTTTATGTAGGTCAGAGAGTTAGCCAGCATAAGCAAAACCGACCAAAATGTTATTTGGCGTTTTAGTGTAGTGAGTGGCGCTTTTGCCATCAATATTTCCTTTAGAGATTACAGTTCCATTTGCGGTCCCTCTTGTCTCTCTGTAGGGAAAGAACAGTCCCAAGTCAATGGTTCCTTTTAGGTATCGCAAATCGTTCTTGATATCATTTCAGTGACGCTGCGTTGGCGCTGAGCTAAATCTAGCTAACAAGTTCACTGAGAATGCAATGTCTGGTCGAGTACATTGGGCTAAGTACAATAATGCGCATATAGCACTTAGATAGGGAATTTCAGCTCCCAACACCTCTTCGTCATCTTCCTTTGGACGAAATAGATCTTTCTTTGCATCCAAGCTTCGACCGATCATGGGAGTGCTAGCAGGATGCGCATTGTCCATGTTAAATTGCCTGACTTTTGGACATACGCAGACTGGTGGAATAGTATTCCACAAACTCGGTGTTCTAGTTCAAGGCCTAGACAGAATTGAGTTTTCCCAAGATCCCTCATCTCAAATTCGGATTTCAAATAGCTCGCAGTTTCTCTTATTTCATCAAGAGTACCTATTATGTTCATATCATCGACATATACTGCTACAATTGCAAATCTGGAACTTGTTTTCTTTATGAATATGCAGGGGCATAATTCGTCATTCTTATATCCCTTCCCAATCAAGTAGACAATTAGACAGGTATAACACATCCGCCTGGATTGTTTCAATCCGTAAAGTGAGTGTTTCAAACTAATTGCAAATGCACTCCGTGGTTTAGAGTCACTTGACTTGGGTAACGTAAGGCCATCAGGCACTTTCATATATATCTCTGAATCTAGATCCCCATAGAGATATGCAGTAACCACATCCATGAGCTGCATTTTCAGTCATTAGGAAACTACTAAGCTAACTAAGTAGCGGAACGTTATAACATCCATTAAGAGTGAGTATGTCTCCTTGTAGTCAATTCCAAGGCGTTGTGAGAAACCTTGTGCCACAAGGCGAGCCTTGTACCTCAGGACTTTATTCTTCTCATTACGCATTTTGACAAAGACTCATTTATGTCCTACAGGCTTTACACTTGGTAGGGTTAGCACTACCTGACCAAATACCTGTCTCTTTGTCAGAGAATCTAATTCTGCCTAGATTGCTTCTTTCCATTTAGTCCAATCTGCTCTTTTTTGACATTTTACAACAGAGCATGGTTCGATATCATCGTGCTCTATGATTTCATGAGCAACAGTGTATGCAAATTCATCGTCAATGAGTATGGAATATCTTTCTATCAACTCATTCGCATTCTCATAATCCATTGAGATGTCTTTCTTCTCTGGAATCATTTCAATAATCGGAGCGTCCTCCAGTATTGATTCATGGACATAACTGTAATTAGAGACAATATCATGAGAGGGATTCTTTACATTGATGATTAAATGGATCGTTTTGTGTCTTACTCGCCCTCTTCATCCTTGGGTGAGTGTCAATCGAACCAAGTGGCCTCCCTCTCTTCCTTTGAGGAGCCACGGCCTCAACCACACTTCCACTAAGTGTGGTTGCAGTGCCTTTATTTGTGGCACCGTGCCCCTTATTGGGGACTTCTAACCTTGCAGACATATTTGCAGCTGGTATATGTGATCTCGTCACTTTTCCGATATCAGTAAACGCATCAGGCATCGAATCTGCTACGTTCTGAAGATCCATTATTCTTTTCACTTCATTTTCACTTTGTGAAGTGCGGGGATCAAAATGAGACAGAGTGGGGACAAACCACGACAATTCCTGTCGTTCCCTTGGAAAATCTTTTTTCCTATCTCCCCCTAACGACAAGAAGACTGTCTCATCAAAGTGACAATTTGCAAATCTAGAGGTAAAGAGATCGCCTGTCAAGGGTTCCAAGTAGCGGATAATTGTTGGGAATTCGTATCCAACATAAATACTTAATCGTCTCTAGGGACCCATTTTGGTACCTTGTGGGGCACAATAGGCACATATACTGCGCAACCAAATATGCGTAAGTGTGAAATGTCAGGCTCATATCTAGTAACCAACTGGTACGCAGAAAATGGTTGGCTAGCAGTGGGTTTGAAATGAATAAGCAAAGCTGCGTGCAATATTTCATAACCCCATGTAGATATAGGCAGGTTGGTGCACATAACCAGTGCCCTAACCACCATCTGTAGCCTTTTGATGCTGGCTTCTGCAAGACCATCTTGTGTATGTACATGGGGTACAGGATGCTCTACATCGATCCCGATAGACATGCAATAATCATCAAATGCTTTTGGTGTAAACTCTCCAGCGTTATCAAGCCTTATAGACTTGATAGGGTGATCAGGGTGGTGAGCCCTTAAACGTATAATTTGTGCTAGGAGTTTTGCAAATGCAGCATTTCTTGTGGACAATAAAACGACATGTGACCAGATTGTCGAAGCATCCACCAGAACCATAAAGTACTTGAATGGTCTGCATTCTGGATGGATACGTCCTCAGATATCTCTTTGTATCCTTTGTAAGAATGGAATGTTTTGTTTTGTATCTTTAGCATAGGAAGGCCTCAATCCTGTTTTTGCTATAGAGCAGGCTTTGCGAAACGAGTGATGTGCCTTTGAAATAGTCAATAAGGCATAATTGGAGGGAGGTAGTGCTTCTGGTACTTCAGAAGGCAATGGCTGCATATGAGCAGTATTAGGACCGTCACCTTACAGTGTGGCGGACTTTTCTCCCATTTTATTTTTTACTCTAAAGAAGGAATGTCCAAATGAGTTCTTTAAAATACGGATCATCATGTCATGAACGGGGTGCCCTAGGCGGTCATGCCAAAGCCTGTATGAGTCAGTGTACCACATTTCATTGTTGGTGACAGCATAGGATTCAATGATTTGAATCGTAGTGAGGTACAGTCCACTAGATTGACTCATAGGTTTCTCTAAAATGTGTTTCCTTCCACATTCATTAGAGTTAATATCAAGGTATTCAGTAGCTCTTGGTGCATATAGAGCGTCTGTGACTTGAAATGTTGTGCCATTAGGCAGCAAAAATTTTGCAGTTCCTCGCCCTTTTATTACTTGTGATGATCTAATCATCGTAGTCAAAGAGGAATTATAGGCTATTAATTCAATGAATAATTGCCTATTTCTTAATATTGTGTAGGTAGTCCCACTATCAACTAAGCACTCAAGTTCTCCTCCATTCATTCCTACAAATAAATGGGAGGTATTTAGAAAATATAACTCATATTCTTTAGAGTATTTCTATTTGCATAGAATGGTATTATTTTTATTCTAATAATTTTTCCTTTTCTAGATGTATTGCTTTACATCTTTATAGTGCTATTTCGAACCATGCATGTAGTAAATAAAATCGAATAAATTCAATGCTTCATAATAAAATCTAAAATTTATTAGTAAGCCAACGATAATCCAATCAAGGTCTTGTTCAGAAATCTAATTTATCAAACCATTATTGAAATAAACTTTAAGACCAAATTAAAAATGAGGCATTATGCCTTCGCAATTGTCTTTGGAAAATAAAATAAATAAAGCAGATCAGTCAAGATTGAGAGCATCCATTAACTTAGCAAGTTCCTCTTTGCCATTAAACTATGCAATTGTAAGGTTGACGTCTAGGTCATCACCTCCTTCTTCCATATAGTGAGCCTCTTGTTCTTTAGACTCTCTATACCTCTTGTAATTGGCTGCTACTCTGTTGTTTGCTTGGCAGTTTTTGTACCAATGCCTAATGAATCCACACCTATAGCATGGTTCATTGTCAACTCTTTCCTTTTGCATCTTGTTTCCACGATTTCTATGTCCCTTTCCACGTGGTGCATTGTAGCCACGTGGGTAGGGATCAGCACGTCTAAACCCCCTTGCATTGGAGTTCTTTCCACCTTTCATTTTTCCATAATTAGCCTCGGGAATTTTCTTTGTCCCAGTGGGCCTGGCATTGTTGTTCAAGAGAACCTCATTATGTCTCTCAGCCACTTGCAGTAGGCTGATCAGCTTATTGAAGGTTGTGATTCTTTTGTTGTCATACCCCAGCATATACTGGTCCGCTAGTATAAGCGCTGAAGTAGGAAAGGTGGAAAGAGTCTTATAGATCATATCATCTTCTGTGATTTCCCTTCCACAAAAATTGAGACGTGCCTTTAGGCCCAACATGTCCTTGTTGAAGTCATTGACCATGTTGTAGTCAAGCAAGGGGATTCCATTCCACTGAACGGCTAGTTCTGGGAGCAAAGTGTCATGAATGTTCCCAAAACGCCCCTGAAGGGCATCCCACAGTTCTTTAGGTGTCTTCAACTGAAGGTACTCCCAGCGTAGGCTAGGATCAATATGTCGCCTTAGAAATATTAAGGCATTTGCTTTCACCTTATTAGATAGTTCATCATCTTTGGGGTCGATAATGGTGGCAGTGTAGTCTTTTTCCACAAAGACAGTTTCTACATCGGAAACCGAACGGTGGTACTCAAGTCCTTCTGAGTCCAAGATGTCAAATTCAGGTCGAGTTGGATCAGCCATCTACATAAACAAGAGAGAAGATATAAATTACGCAGTCATAAAGACATCCACGTAAATTATTTTCCAAAAATGTGAATTAGATTTCAAGACCAAGATTCGTAATGGTCACATTTTTTTCTTTCGATGCTATGTTAAAATGCTTTATCACAGTAAGTGTGTGTGGATAATGCGCATGAATTTTCATTATCATGGCAAAACGTAACTGATATGTTGCATTAAAAATAATCATAGCACATTTAAATATAGTATATAAAAATAAACTACATGGCAAGCTCAAATTTCACAAATATACAACAAATTATATACTGCACATAATAATAGCAAGAATATATCATGCATAAAAATCACGAAACATGCTTAAGATTTCATAATAAAAACATAAGCAAGAAAATATAAAGCATGCTTAAACATAAATAACAAGGCATGCTTAAAAAAAACAATCAATATTATCTAATTAAACATGCTCAAAAGTTCTAATTATAAACAATTAATTATACCATAATATGAAATTAAATAAATAAAAGAGAACATACTTGGTTTGGAGAAAATAAAACAATCCTAGCTCACGCGCATGTGGATGCAGGCGTGCGTAGCGATGTTTTTAGGCTTGAGAAAAAATTGGGCTTCTTCCTTTCTCTTTTTAGCAGTGGGCCACGAGGCCTTTTTTTTTTTCCTCTTTTTATCTTTGGGCTGCAGGCCTGTTTTTTTTTCTCTGTTCTGGGCCGCAGAGGCCTTATTTTTCTTTTTTCTTGTCTGGGCCGCACGGCTTGTTTCTTTCTTTTTTTTTTTTTTGGGCTGCAATTTTTCTTTTTTGGGCCGGGTCACAGGTTATTTTTTGGGCCGAGTTATTCTTTTTTTTCATTGTTTTTTTTTTTTCTGTGGGCCTCAAGGCCCTTTTTTTTTTCCTTTCTCTTTCATTTCTTCTTCTCTCTTGCTCTTCTTCTTCTGCTTTCTTCTTTGCTTTCTCGCAGGTGCTGAGGTCGTGTATCGCTGCAACGCAGGCTACAGCTGGGATGAAAGGCGAGGCTAGGTGTCGATCTGGCCTATTGTGGGAGGCTGCAAGGCGCAGGGCAAGGCTGAGGTCGGTCTGCTGCAAGGCACAGGGCCGCGCGTTGCAGGTAGGCGGTGAGGCGTGCACAAAGTCGAGCGAGTGTGGTTGAGAGGCGGGATCTGTAGCACGGGGGCTGGGTGTAGGTCGCACAGGTGCGGAAGGGAGGGCCGAGGCTGGGGTTGGGAGGGAAGGGCCGCTGGAGAATTGGCGAATTTTTTTTTTTTTTTGGGTTGCGTTAGAAGGAAAAGGAAGAGAGTTTTTTTTTCCTCTTCTAGGGTTTGGGGTTTTTTTTTTCGATCGGAAGAAGAAAGAAACTAGAAATTGGCTATTGATCCTGAGCGTGCTGATAACGTGTAAAAGTAAAATGCAATTAGAATTGGTCAACTCATTTCATTTTATGGTCCCCTTATATAGGGATTGAATTACAACGGAAATATCAATTACATTAATGATACTAAATGCTGATTGAGCTGTGATTGTAATTCCTTGATTCCCTCCTCGTTAGTTGCTTTGACGAAGGCACATAATGTGCTTTTCCATTAACAATGTCAGCTATTTAACAAAGATTTTAAAGGAGAATTAATGGCAATGACCAATTCTGTGAAACTAGAGAGTTTAGGGAGTATCTGAGTGAAAATGAAAAAATGAGGGATTGAAATGTCAAGACCCTATAAGTATAAGGAGATAATAGTACATATTTAATCCTGGATCTTAATTTCTTTCATTATTATTGTGGAGTCCAAAAATAACAAAGTTTCGGATTGAACAACTTGAGGCTTTGAAAGGACCAAACTACCTTCAAAGAGAATGGACCACATCTACTGCCAAATTTGAAACCAAACTGGTCCGGTAACCTGTAAAATCACTTCAGGAAAATCCCACAAGACACGAGCTCTGACTCAGGCCCAATCCTCAATGAATCTAGACCAAGTCCATTAAACAGACCATAGCAACTGAGGAATCACCTAAGCCCAGCGCTAAGGCTCAAGAGCCCATGTGGAACACATCATTCCCATCAAGTCCATCCATTCCGAACTGAAGACCTATAAACCAATCTGAACATGTGGTGACTTATCCGCTAAGTCTGCTTAGCCATGTAGAAAGACTACTTCAGTCAGACTCCTATTACGGCAAAACTTCAAAGCACTTCGGTAAACTCTCTTGGACCTCAAGGCAAAGCCTGCTAAGGCGACACGTTTGGTAGGGTTTTTTCGGAAAGCGGTCAGTATAAATACATGTCATTTTCGCCATCCACAGTATGTTATTCTAAGTGATTCTAAGCAACTCTAGTTACTTCATACTTCACAAAAACCCTAAACACATCTACTCTTGATTGTTGCAACCCCTTTGGCCAGTATCACACCGGTCCTCACTCACAAAAAGTTTCAATTGTCTTCGATCTCTATTGTGCAGGTGATCTTGTCGACAACCTTGACAAATTTGTGCTACAACAATAGTCACTTAGGAGTCTAGGGTAACTGCTAAAATTGATAAAAAGCTAAGAACTAAATTCTACTTGCTCACTGTACTTTTAGGACAAAAGCAGTTCAGTCTCTCGACTTCTAATTTCATCAAAATGCTCCTTACACTCTCAATTTTCACCCATAGGTCAAATCCATCAAGTCTCCATCCAAATGTTTTGGTAACTTGTGACATGAAAATTGTGGGACCAATTTTAAGGACAAAATTACTATTATAGCTCTAACTTCTTCTCCGTTTTAGTTTTTCAAATTTTTTTTTATTCTTCTCTTTTTCCTTTCGTTCTTGCTGCATCATCTTTTTCCTCTTAAAATAATGGGTATAACGTACCCATTAGAACTCACTGCCTTTATCCACCAACCAACCCCATAATGTCAACAACCGAATCTCTCCTTAATAAAATTCACCTCTCCTCTCCTTCACCTCCGCCACCACAACCCAGCCATGCTCATCGTCATCACCGACCACCTCAACCCGCAGGGTCCCACACCATTGCTGGACCCAAGACGAGGCCCAATCCCTCATCCTAGCCTACCACAATGATAGGAGCATAAAATGCGACAAATATAATGTGCAATCCTTTACACTTCTCTTTGTTGTGTCCTTTAAAAAGTCCAATTTAACTATGTTTTCTTTTTAAGTAGTTCGTGATGCAATTCAAGAGAAATAGGAGCTGAACAGGAGCAAAGAACCCATGAACCATGAAGTACTAATGCCAAGCACTACGTTTGATCACTCCTTTGGCTGGAAATTATGAGGAAAGTCCATTGAAATCGTTGTGCAAAATAGTTGCTACAAAGCAGAAAACTGCAGTTTCAGAATCAGCTTTTCGGGAACAATTTTGGGGAGTGTTTCTTGCATTCTTCCAAGTACTGCACATTTGCAGAAAGGCCAGCAACCCTTAAAGATATGATGTTGTACTTCAACATGAACCAAATGACCGGTCAGAAGAGCCAACAAGGCAATAGGAAATCAAGCTCAAAATAGGCTTCCAATAAGGGAGAAACTGTCAGCTTTTCACGAAGCTTATTAGGAGATCTTTTCCGGTGACTTACTTGGAGTTTTTCCAGAATTTTATTGATCATTATAGAATACATGATGTCATAAAGCATGGATAAGTCAAGAACCATCCAGAAGCACGGCAATATCAAGTCAGTCCTTGTCTAAGAAGGAAGCTTCAAAGAAAGAAAATTTATCCTAGTCAAAACAGGGCAGTTTGGCTGAGAATCTTATTTGGATGACTTGGCTGTGCATTTTTAGTAGATTATTGATGCTGAAATTATCAAGGAGAGTCATAGAAGAATCTTACAAGATTATGGGAAGATTACTAAGGCTTGAAGGTAATTAAATTGTGCACCAATCAAAGGAAATCTTAAGCAACTAAGGAAGGTTTACAAAGCAGAATTGGAGAAGGAAACTTAGGCTATGTATTCCATTCATATAGAGCCTCTGCAAACATGAATGGACACCACCTTACAATGCCATTCTCTACCCCAAAATCCCTAGTCACAAGTCTTGAAATTCCTAAAGTTCTTGAAGAGCAAAACCATGTAATCCATCATCCATCTTCATCGATCAAGCTTCTGCCGTGAACCATCTTGAAGGAATTTCTTGCTTTCAAGGTTGCCTAAAAGTGAACTAGTGGCCTTCATCCACTCTCTTTTACAAGTTTTATTTTCTTGTAACTTAAATAGTTGTGTTTTTATTTGTTGAATTTAAGACGATGTGTGGCTCGTTATGTTTTTTGTCAAGGGCGAGGTGTAACGTCCCAAACCAAAATTTACCAATTTACTAGTCTTTCGATCGGTAAACGACATTCACATTTACTTTTGATTCCGTTTCGATCTTTTAGGGGGCCCTAAAAGTTGACTTTTTGTTCGGGTCAAAATTTGAGAAAATTTCCTTCATGAAAGTTGTAGAGGACGTTAAACCAAACACGTGCATATGTCATACGTAAAAATCAGAATTCGTATGCGAAAGTTATAAGCGAAAAATGGAAGTTACTGTTTATAGTAATTTATCTATAAATAGCCGAGTTACTGTGGTAAGTTTCTATTTTCAGAAACTTACCGAGCTCTCTCTCTTCTCTCTCCCCGATTCTCTCTTCTTCTCCTACCTCTTCACAATTTTCCGACCATAACTCTTTCATCCGGCCACTGATTTTGACGTTTAAGCTGTCGCTGGAAAGCTCTCTTCCTTCTCTTCATTTTTGGATCCATTTGGTAGCTTAATGTGAACTGTGGAAGGTGCAGCAACGAGAAGAAGAGGACGGTCACTGTAGCAGATTGAGGTCAACGCCGGTTTCTCCCGATTCCGGCCACCACAGACGACAAACGTTAGTCCTTGGGAGCGTCTTGAGACGTAGATGATGCTCTCCAAGTATTTTGCAGCGATTTGAAGCGTGGAGGAAGAATTTACGGTTTGAAGTTTGGGTCACTATTCACAAATCGGGTTCAAACTTCTCCTTAATTGTTGAGGTACTTCTACTCATTTTCTGACTTTGTCACAGTTGAGGAACTTGTTAGAAATGTTAAGTTGATGATGCTGGCAAAATTTGGTAGCCAGATATGGTGGTTGACCGTGAGGGCGCGTCCGGCCGTTCCTGGTGAGTTGTTTTGGTCTACTGAGTAGTATATATTGTTACGAATTTATGGATAGGTTTTTGGTGGAAATTGGAGAAGGTTTGGATATTAATCGGAATTTCTGAAGTTCAATAGTTTGGCTATTGATTTATATATATTGTTACGAATTTATGGATAGGTTTTTGGTGGAAATTGGAGAAGGTTTGGATATTAATCGGAATTTCTGAAGTTCAATAGTTTGGCTATTGATTTATGAGAATTCCACTATTGGATTTCTCTCAGTTTTGCCCTAGAAACCTTCAATTAAAGAATTGGTGCAAATGATAAGTCTTGGTTTAATCAGAGAAGAAATAGAAATGTTAATTTATGAGCATTTGATGTGGGAATTGTATTTAATTTCCGGATTGTTATTCACGAATTATAATTATATACTGGGCGACGTGCCGAGCTACTGCTCGACGTAGGAAACTGGTAGCGTGGTCGCCTAAATAGTACATTCAGTGGACATTTATTTTAAATTAAATGTGCATGCAGTATATTATTGTTTTCTAATTGAGGTTTAATTTATTATTTGAATTATTGAGTGTTATGATTTTCTGAGCTTGATTTCTTGAGATTTATTATGCTCTATGAGTTACGGGATTTTTAGTGGATTTCCTTCCCGAGGGCTTTCAGTAGATTTTTAAGCTATTTATCTATGAGTTATTGAGTTGGGAAATGATTTTCGAGAAGTGACTGATTAAGAAAATATTCTGAGAATTATTAATTTCGAATAGAGGTTTAAATGAGGATTTACGAGTACGAATGTTTCATCGAATATTTGAGTATGATTGAATTATTGAGATTTCTTGAGTTTTGAGCTCTGCACCTATCAGCTTTGAAGTTAGGTTGAGATTTCTTTCCGGAAGCATTTATTGATTTACCAAGTATTTGATTTATGCTTTCGAGGATTTATTGAGATATTGAGGTTTGAGTTAGCGAGATAATCCTGAGCAATGCTTTCGGTGAATTATTAATGATTTATTGCAGTAATATCGAGTTGTTTCCGAAAGCAAGTAATTGGAGGAGGTTGTTTCCAGTTTATCAAGGAGGCTATCTTCGGCACATGCGTACATTACCTAGTCGGCAGTCCCTTCTAGGTAATAGTCTGGTCGACAGTCCCTTCCAGTCTACATCCTAGTTGGCAGTCCCTTCCAGGTGACATGAGGTAGTTGGTCGGCAGTCCCTTCTAACTACATGTGGTTAGTCGTAGGCCTCATCAAAAAGCCCGCGGATCAAGTGGGCCGATGGAGGCCCGCCGGCCCTGAGGGCTAAAAGCCCGGCCCGGCCCGTAGGCCCGGTCCGTAAAAACCCGCTAGGTCCGGCCCGTAAAAGCCCTTAAAATATTTTATATATATATATATGTGTGTGTGTTGTGTGTGGTGTGTTATATATATATATATATATATGTGTGTGTGTGTGTGTAGATATGTGTCTGTGTTTATAAATATATATATATATATATATATATAGATAGACACATATAGATATATAATATATATATATATTATGTGTGTGAGTGTTTATATATATGTGTTTTTTATATATTAGTTGTGTGTGTGTGTGTGTGGTGTGTTTATATATATATATATATATATATATATCTATGTGTGTGTGTGTGTGGAAGTTCTTATCTTATATATGTGCTAATGTGCATATATATATTCTACATATCGGTTGACCAATCCGATCGGATTCGAAAATATGGTGAAATTGGCTAAATTTTTTACCACACTCATAAAAAATTGTAATAAACTCATCCAACGGTCGGTTTTTCCATTTTCTTTGAATTGATAGGGGTTGCTCTTTGAAGTGTATGATATATAAATATAGGTTTATAAGAGTAACTACGTTTGACCTAGTTGATCGAATTCAAAACTAGAACCAAATTGGTTGGATTTTCTACAACCACCATAAAACATTACAATCTCTCCATCGAGCGGTTGGTTTCTCCGAATTCATTTTCTTCTTCATGGTTGCTTTAGAATGAACCTAAACAATTTAAATGCAATGTATAAGTCATACAACTTTAGGAATAAAATTGGTATAGACCAATGTGTTTGTAATTAAAATTAATTTTTTTTATCTTATGTCCACGCACATCCATTGATGGAATATATACAAACATGATGTGAAAAAATAAGCACGTTTCCCGGTTGTCAAGGCATCGGTCGACCAATAAAACATATAAGTGTCTACGGTTGACCAATCCGATCGGATTCAAAAATATGGTGAAATTGGCTAAATTTTTTACCACACTCATAATTTATTGTAATAAACTCATCCAACGGTCAGTTTTTCCATTTTCTTTGAATTGATAGGGGTTGCTCTTTGGAGTGTATGATATATAAATATAAATTTATAAGAGTAACTACGTTTGACCTAGTTGATCGAATTCGAAACGAGAAACAAATTGGCTGGATTTTCTACAACCACCATAAAACATTACAATCTCTCCATCAAGCGGTTGGTTTCTCCGAATTCATTTTCCACTTCATGGTTGCTTTAGAATGAACCTAAACAATTTAAATGCAATGTATAAGTCATACAACTTTAGGAATAAAATTGGTATAGACCAATGTGTTTGTAATTAAAATTAATTTTTTTTTATCTTATGTCCACGCACATCCATTGATGGAATATATACAAATGTGATGTGAAAAAATAAGCACGTTTCGCGGTTGTCATGGCATCGGTCAACCAATAAAACATATAAGTGTCTACGGTTGGCCAATCCGATCGGATTTGAAAATATGGTGAAATTGGCTAAATTTTTTACCACACTCATAATTTATTGTAATAAACTCATCCAACAGTCGGTTTTTCCATTTTCTTTGAATTGATAGGGGTTGCTCTTTGGAGTGTATGATATATAAATATAGGTTTATAAGAGTAACTATGTTTGACCTAGTTGATCGAATTCGAAACGAGAACCAAATTGGCTGGATTTTCTACAACCACCATTAAACATTACAATCTCTCCATCAAGTGGTTGGTTTCTCCGAATTCATTTTCCACTTCATGGTTGCTTTAGAATGAACCTAAACAATTTAAATGCAATGTTTAAGTCATATAACTTTAGGAATAAAATTGGTATAGTCCAATGTGTTTGTAATTAAAATTAATTTTTTTTTATCTTATGTCCACTCACATCCATCGATGGAATATATACAAACGTGATGTGAAAAAATAAGCACGTTTCGCGGTTGCCACGCCATCGGTCAACCAATAAAACATATAAGTGACTACAGTTGACCAATCCGATCGGATTCAAAAATATGGTGAAATTGGCTAAATTTTTTACCACACTCATAATTTATTGTAATAAACTCATCCAACGGTCGGTTTCTCATTTTCTTTGAATTTCTATATGTAGCTCTTTGGAGTGTATGATGTATAAATATAGATTTATAAAAAATTAGTGTCTTTAAAAATTTATTTATCAATAAATTAGTATCTATATATAAATATAGATTTTTTTTGGTACAATATAGTTATATAGATATGTTATCTTTGGTTGTATTTGATCATTATCCATTGAATTTTCAAAGCTTGATAAAAAAAAAAAAAAAACTTGTGTCTTTAAATATTTATTTATAAATAAAGCCCGCAAGGCTCGGCCCAAAAAAGCCCCCAAGGCCAAGCCCGGCCAAGCCCGGCCCCGCCCGAAAAAGCCCGCAAGGCCCGCTTTATATGGACGGGCTTGGATCCTTTGATTTTTAATAAAGCCCGGCCCGCAATTATTTAAAAATATAGCAAGGCCCGGCCCGGCCCGTTGACGACCCCTAGTTAGTCGGCAGTCCCTTCTAACCACCGCCTCCTAAATCCGGTTGGCAATCCCTTCTGATGAGTCATCCGAGCGGCAGTCCCCTCCAGATGGCATGGCAGTCCCTTCTAACCACCGCCTCCTAAATCCGGTTAGCAGTCCCTTCCGATGCTTCATCTCGGCGGCAGTCCCCTCCAGATAGCATGAGATGACTAGACAGCAGTCGTTTCTAGTCATCAAACGAGGTTTTCTAAAAAGGATATTTCAAAAAATAAAAAGAGAAGGATTGAGTTGGAAACGTTGTGAAATCTCGTTGCAGTTCGGTTTTGTGAACAAGATATTTGAAATATGATTACTTATATGAGGGATTGGAGATTTTAAGAGATTGCAAGATGTTCTATTTTACGTGATTAAGATTGCAGTAAAGATGATGATTAAGAGTATTTCCAAGATTGTTACTGAATGCGAGTTTTTAGAGAATAACTTGGGAAAACATTAAGTTTTACTTATACATTCGAAATTACTTATTTTCGTCCAGTCACTCTAACGGTTTTAAAATGTTTTCCCCTGGGCCCTTCAGTTTCAAATGGCCAGTTTGCAGGCCAGTTTAGCTTGAGGTCGAGCGTACATGGGGTTGAGGCATAGCTGTCATAGCTTCCGCATTATAAAAGTCTCGGTCCTTTATCTTGTATTCTATTCTCCTGTACGCCTGTACATTAGATTGCTCTGATAACCTATGAGATTAATATTTTTAAGTTCAGAATTGTTTTGTGATTTGGGAGATGTTGTGTTTTAGGGAGCATGGTGGCTCCAGAAGATTAAGGGTGGATTATTTTAGAAGTTTAAATGTTTTTCTACAAGTTTTGGGTAGTCCACTTTTAGAGGGAGTTCCGCCAAAATTTTGGTATAATTTCTTCTAAGGTGGGCCCCGCAGGGCCACTTTGGATTTCAAGGTGAAATCCAGGGCGGGTCCTGTCACGAGGTTTGAAGCCCCAATTATGTATAATAATATGTTTTTTTTAATCTAATTTCTTGAACTATTTGTGTGAATTGGTTGTTTATTTCTGATTGATTGAAAATTTTTTGCATTTGTTTATTTTATGGTGGCTAACATAGGATTTATGTATATAATTGGAGCTAGGATTTAGAAAATAATTCACCTAATCATTTTGTTTTCTAATCCACAAGTATACAAGGCTTTGAACAAAAGTTTATGTCTTAAGCAACTTGAAGAGCATGCTAGGTAGGCGTTCCACACTAGGATGCAACTCTATGACCAATTGTTTCCATGAGATCTTAATGCTTCGAATATGTCACTGTATGTGTTGTTAATATGATAGTGTTCTATACCTTGATTGGATGTTTGATAGATTTAGCTATTGCGCGTTCGTAGACTAAATACTTGGGGAAACATTAATAAAGGAACAAGATCTGCTCAGACTTATTTCTTGGTTGGTTTCTGTTCACACCTTAGTAACTAAAACTAGGTTAACTTAACATTGTTTGATTGAAATTGGTCGTGGATTTCCAAGTTCCTAACATCTTCATCCATCTTTTTATTTCAAATCCTAAAATCGCAATTGCTTTCTTGTTTTCTTTACTTTCCTTGTTTTTACGTTTGAAACTTCAAGAGTCCAAATCAGTTTCAGTTTAGGAGCAACGCACTCTTCTATCCTTCTCTATCCCGTCATCTTTCTTTATCTTTTCTACTGTTTGACGTTTTTCTTTAGTGTAGTTTCAGATTTTGTTATTTGTTTTGTGTGTTAATTAGTTGAGTTTTGTTTTTTTTTTCTTTTGTGTAACTAATCAGCTACCCTCAATGTCTGGCTTCAAAGGATCCTTGGTTATTCTTTACTACTGACAACTACATTTTTGCATGGTTAAGTTGAGCGCTTGATTTTAGCGTATCACGCGACCGTAGGTATGCTCTCTGCCACACCAATCTCAAGACCACTGATTAGGACAACGTGGCTTCCACCAGCACCATCGCCAATTGCGCGGCTCACTCCTTGTAGGCAAAGACCGCATTGCAGTGTCATCATAAGATGGAGAAGCTTCACAAGCGATATTGTGCTGAGAAGCAATGGACTTATAAGTACCCAGGTTGGTTTTTCTCGTCATGGGCTTTTTTCATCTTATGGATGAAAGAGTGTGACGCGGATCAAAAATTGGATAATGGTGGTGATTTTGGAGGTGGGTTTTCGTTAAGGTCGTAATTTCGTGAAATTTGGAAATGTTGATAGGAATTATAGTCCTAATATAGATTTTGATGGAAATGGGGGCATTGAGTTTGATGTAGAAAGTGAACTGTATCAGAATTCAATGGATTAGTTAAGATTTAACAGTAAAGTACGTTGGTGAGAATTCTAGCTTTTATTCTGATTATGTTAATCAAGATGTTCGGCAAGACTGATGTGAATCTTAAGCATTGTTTCAAGCAACATGGGACTATGGAATTAGAAGAAGATGACGCAGCAAGAAAGAAAGAAAAATGACTACATACTGTTTACGCCATGCACTTTTGCTGAAAAAACAATTCAATCCATTGCCTTTTAATTTGACGTGTTTACTCCTTTATCTCTCAATTATGAACCGATTGGTCCATTTCGTAAACTGTGCCATTAAATGACTGATGTGGCTAATCCTTTGATGGCAACTCAGCTGACTGAGACTTATTCTATGGGTAGATGCCTATTATAGCCCTGAATATGTCTCAAACAAGTCTCACACACACACACACACACACAACACACACACACACACATATAAGGGCTAAATATTGATTACTACCCTATAATTTGGGTCCAAAATCAATTCAGTCCTTGAGCTTCTAATTTCATCAAAAACACCTCTACACTTTCAATTTTGATCTAATAGGTCCAACTTGTTAGTCTTCCGACAATCGAGTCATTTAACTTGTTGAGGTGGCTCATATATGGCCTATGTTTTATGATGTGGTGTTGAGGTGGCCTACATAGTCAATTTAGGAGTGAGTCCCACTATTAGAAATCTATCAAATAAATAGTTTTTCAACAAATAATCCAACTATAACTTAAACCCATAACAGAATATTAACGAATTGGACCTATTAGATCAAAATTGAAAGTACATGGGTGTTTTTGATGAAATTAGAAGTCCAGGGACTGAATTGATTTTGGACCTAAACCACAGGGTAATAACCAGTATTTAGCCCTATATATAAACCCTAAAAACCTTTCATTAGTTTATCTTGTCAAATAAAAACTCATCATCTTCTGTTCTTCTGCAAAATCAAGCTTTCCATTTCTCCATACCAATTCTACATTTAAATATAAATGAAGCCTTCTCTGATCAATGTCATATCCAAATCCCAATCTAAAACCTCAGAACCGGAACAATCAAAGAGAAGAAAAGATTATGTGAACTTCTATGTTCTTGTTGAGAGTGAGAAATCTCGAGAGCAAGAAAGGAAGCGACTTAGAAATTAGTGATTCTCGGCCCGTCAACTCATCCTTCCACCATTGCTCGCACAAATTTGCAATCGCCGATACCAGTGTCGAGTCCGATTCCAGAATTATCAAATTGTCGTGAAGCGCTTGAACTCCCGGTAACAAATCCAACGGTGAGAACGCGTTAGCCGGATGCCCGGAGACAGGCGAGAATCTAAAGCTTTGAGAGCAGTTGATGCTTCTCTTCGTCGGGATTTGAATCCATATGGTGGTCTGATTTTGGTTCCTAAGCAGGGCTACAACTCCCAGCATCTTTGGGCACTATAAATTCAAATGGGAATTACTGGGTGCATCTGCGGGCATGGCTACGTCAAGGTGGTCGAGTCTCCAGGCCTGTATGAAGTCGATCTTAACTGGGTTCTAGGTCGATTGGAGAACGTGTTGAAGTCGAAGGTCGAGGCGGATAAGAGATTAATTTGCTGGTTGAGACTGACTTGAGGATTGAGGCAAGTCTGAGGTTCGATCTAGTGGAGGGAGGGTTGGTCCGTTGGTGTAAAGAGAAGAATAAAAATAATTTAAATTTAAAAAAAAAAATCAGGGCTATAACAATAATTTTATATTGGGTTTTTGTCCATTTACACCATTTTTAGAGATTTTTTTCCCACTTACCCCACTAAGTTTTTTTAATTCCCTCTTACCCAAAACACTCTAAGGAGGTCTTCCCTAATACATCATTAAGATTTTTTTTTGGGTCCTTGACCAATAGCACCAAAATGAACAAAAATTATCCCACTTACCCCACCAACAGATTTTTAATCCCACTTACCCAATTTAAAATGAAAAGACAAAATTACCCTCAGCCTAATTAATAAATTACTGCCATGCCACACTGTCTCTCCTCTCTATGCAGGCACGATATTCTCTCTCTCTCTCTCTCTCTCTCACAACTTTCTCTCTCTCCTCTGGTCGCCCTTCATCGACGACGTTGTCAGTTGTCACCGGCGGTCTCTGCAGGCACGATACTCTCTCTCTCTCTCTCTCTCTCTCTCTGCTTTCTCTCTCTCCCGGCTTTCTCTCTCCTCTGGTCGCCCTTCATCTACGACGTTGTCACCGGCGGTCTCTGCAGGCACAATACTCTCTCTCTCTCGGCTTTCTCTCTCTCCCCCATCGCCCTTCATCGACGACTTTGTCACCGGCACGGCTTCTCGGAGATCTGGCATGGAGGCACCAAAACCAGACTGTGGCCTCGCTCAGCTATCAACAGTCGCACCAGATCTTCAAGGCTCTGGCGACACAGATCTGTCCAGATGCACTTGCCTTCATGTGGTGGGAGATCTCGTCGCCGGCGACCAGGGGAAGGTGTTCGTGGCCAGCTTCCACCTCCGTCGGACTAGACTCGAGTGATTTGGTCCAGTTGCTGTGTGGGTGCCCAGAGCATTTCTCTGGGTGCCGAAATCAACTTCTTTTTTGTAAACTTTGGGCATAAATCCGAGAAGGAAATAGAGAGAGACGTCTATTGGAGGGCAATACAAGTCTATTGGAGGGCAATAGACGTTTTCAAATTGATATAATATCTTCATTTTTTTTATGTACTCACTTTTATTTTGTCTAATTTTAGGAGGATTAGTTATCATTCCAACTACATAAAGATCTATTGGGGGGCAATATACGTCTATTGGGGGGTAATACATGGCTGATAAACGTCTATTGGGGGTAATAGACGTCTATTGGGGGGCAATACATGGCTGATAGTCGTTTATTAGGAGGGGCAATACATGGTTAATAGACGTCTATTGGGGGGCAATACATGGCTGATAGTCGTCTATTGGGGAGCAATACATGGCTGATAGTCGTCTATTGGGGGGGCAATAGACGTCTATTGGGGGCAAAAAAAACTTTCCGGTGGGTGGTAGCCGGTGATCGGAATCCGGCGACCGGTGACCGGATTCCGGCGAAAATTGGCCGGATTCCTGCGAAGTTGGCCGGAATTCGGCGGCCGGTGACCGGAATCCGGCTGCCGGTGATCAGACTCCGGCCAAGTCCCCTATGGTTTCTCTCTCTTCCATTCTCTCTCTCTCTCTCTCTCTCTCTCTATAAGTAACAAAGGTGAGGGTAAAATGGTATTAAAAAAATAATAAAAACAAAAAAAAAATCTTAATGGGGTAGTAGGGAAGACCTCCTTAGAGTGTTTTGGGTAAGAGGGAATTAAAAAAACTTAGTGGGGTAAGTGGGAAAAAAATCTCTAAAAATGGTGTAAATGGACAAAAACCCTTTTTTTTTTGTTTTTACTATTTTTTTAATACCATTTTACCCTCACCTTTGTTACTTAGAGAGAGAGAGAGAGAATGGAAGAGAGAGAAACCATAGGTGATTTCGCCGGAGTCCGGTCACCGGCAGCCTGATTCCCATCACCGGCCGCCGGAGTCCGGTCACCGGCAGCCTGATTCCCATCACCGGCCGCCGGATTCCGGCCAACTTCCCCGGAATCCGGTGAGCGGTCGCCGGAATCCGGTCACTGGCCGCCGGATTCCGATCACCGGCTACCACCCACGGGAAAGTTTTTTTGCCCCCAATAGACGTCTATTGCCCCCTAATAGACGTCTATTGCCCCCCCAATAGACGACTATCAGCCATGTATTGCCCCCCAATAGACGTCTATTGCCCCCCAATAAAGGGGCAATAGACGACTATCAACCATGTATTGCCTCCCAATAGACGTCTATTAACCATGTATTGCCCTCCCAATAGACGACTATCAGCCATGTATTGCCCCCCAATAGACGTCTACTATCCCCCAATAAGACTTTCAGTTGCTAGAATGAGAACTAATCTCTTTAAATTTAGACAAATAAAACTTTGATTATAGGAAAAAAACAAGGAGATTACATCAATTCAAAACGTCTATAGCCCCCAATAAACGTCTATTACTCCCCAATAGACGACTATCAGCCTTGTATTGCCCCCTAATAGACGTCTATTGCCCCCAAATGTAACTTTCGATCGCCGGAATAAAACTTTGATTAAAGAAAAAAAATGAAGAGATTATATCAATTCAAAACGTCTATTGCCCTCCAATAGACATTAAATTTTTTTTTTCCTTTCCTTCTGCCAAATTACTTAAAAAAAAAAAACTAATTTGGGCACCCAGAAAATGATCTGGGCACCCAAGTCCTCTTCTCCCTTCTCCGGTTGCAGACTCGACTACTTCTGGCGAGGCTGGGGTCGTAGATGATGTCTTTGCCGTTGATTCTACAGCCTAGTGCTCGGTGAACAACTTGTCATCGGAAAACCACACTTGAATGCCTTCGACCATGGCGGTGACAGAGAGAGAGGAGAGAGATCGAGGTGTGTTGATACTCCGCCGGAGATCGAGGTGTGTTGATACTCCGCCGGAGATCGAGGTGTGTTGATACTCCGCCAGATCGGGTTCTGCAAAACGATGGCAGCTGGTGGTTCTGCGTCTTCGACGAGGCCGATCGGAGCCTGGTTGTTTTGCAAAAAGATCAGAGCAGCTGGTGGTTCTGCAAAACGATTAGAGCAGAGGCCAAGAGCGTAGTTGACGAGGCCAGGAGCGACTCGAGAATTGCCTCCAGGTTATGCAGTAATTTTCCGGCCATTTTGGTACCTTCCGACATCGGAGACGCCGTCGTGGAGCAACCCGGGCTCGAAGGTATCAGTTTGAGTTGTCGCTGGCGTCTGTGGAGAGAGAGAGAGAGAGAGAGAGAGAGTGTGTGTGGCAGTTGAAGTAATTGTTTAATTGGATTGAGGGCAAAATGGTTATTTGGTGTGAAATTGTGTATGTGGGAACAAAAATCTGTTGCTTGGGTAAGTGGGAAAAGTTTGGCTCATTTTGGTGCTTTTAGGCAAGGACCCTTTTATATTTAAGATGCGCAATTAAGGGAGAATTTGGATGGAGAGTAACAGAATTGACCTGTTCGATGTAAAATTGAAAAAACAAGGAGTAAATTGTTCAAATTAAAAGGTGAGAAACTGAATTGGTTTTTCAGCAAGGGTTCAAAGAGTAAATAATATTTAATCCAAAGAAAAAAGATTAAAAATTAAAAATTAAAAGGGGAGGAAGTCAGGGCTATAATAGTAATTTAATTCTTAAAATAGGTCCCACAATTTACCACGTCACAAGTTAACAGAACATTTGGACGGAGATTTAACATATCAGACCTATTAGGTGAAAATTGAGAGTATAAGAAGCATTTTGATAAAATTCGGCGCAACTGAAGTGATTTCTCCCTAAAAGTATAAGGAGTAAGCATTAATTGAAAAACTAAACATGCTCTCCAACATAGAGAGTCTACTAAAAATGCTTTTAATTTCTTTCATTACAATTACATCTCCTATAAATCAACTTTGCCTTTGTTGTGTGTACCATCAATGATAGCATCATCTGGGATGTACTTGCCCCAAAACCAGTGTGCTTTCCACACCGTGTTAATCTCTTCGATTGGGACATTCTTTGTTTCGGGTATGAAGAAGGCGACAAATATGGTCATGATAATTACAAAGCCAGCAAAGAAGAAGAACAACCCAAACTTCATAGAGCAAAGCATGGTTAGGAAAGCTTGCCCAATGACAAAAGTGAACAACATGTTAATCGAAACATTGATGGCTTGCCCAGCAGATCGGATCTCTAAAGGACAAATCTCACTAGGCACCAACCACCCCAACGGACCCCAAGACCATGCAAAGCCCGCAACATACATACAAATCAAGAACACGAGGAAATTAGCTTCGCCTTTCGTCAGTGATCCTACTCCGCTCACACTGAACTTCATCCCTACCAGGATTGCAACTGCAATCTGGCACACGACCATTTGCACTCCGCCTTCAAGGAACAACACCCTTCTTCCAAGCCTATCGACTGTGACAATTGACACGATGGTAGATACGACATTAACAGAACCGGTGATGACTGCAGAGATGAGGGAAGCATCATCTCCCATACCCAAAGTTTTGAAAAGAACTGGTGCATAGAACATGATCACATTGATGCCGGTAAGCTGTTGGAATAATGGAATGAGACAGCAAATAACAAGTTGAGGCCTATATCTCGGTTGAGTGATGTTAGTCCATGGGTGCTCCACCTTCTTTGCAGCCTCACTTGCTTGAATAAGGTCTTGGAACTCTTCGTCGACATTTTCAGTGCCACGAACTTTTTGTAACACTTTCTTGGCCTCCTTTGCGTTACCTCTCGCTAGAATGGAATTTGGAGTATCGGGTAAAAAGAATGAGCCTATAATCATCATTAATGCCGGGACGCCTGCAAGAGCTAGAGAAACTCTCCACCCTTGTCCACTCCTTATCTTTGATGTGCCATAGTTAACAAGATTGGCCACTAGAATACCAATGGTGCAAGCTATTGTGAAGCCAATGTTAAGTGCTCCTCTAAACTTTGCTGGAGCCATCTCCGCTAAATAAACAGGGACAGCCTGCAAAATTAATCCATGTTATAAGTAGTAAGTTTTCAAACATGTATGTTTATCTTTTGTCTAACTGGTTACCATATATCACGGAGGAATTTCAAATCAGGTAGCTATAGATGTCACATGCACCAAATGATGATGATCTTTTTAGCAAACACTGAAACAAACCAAATATGGAGCGAAATTACTTCTTCTTCTATGCGCGACAGAAATAATCACAATTTAAGTAAATTTCACTTATTTTCCAATTAGAATTTAACAAACAGAATACATGTGAACCCTTAAACTTGTAAAAAAGTTGAAATTATGGCCTCGATCCAACTATTGATGTAGTTTGAAGGAAAATTCCAAAATCTTTAGACCTAAACATTAAGCACCAGCAATGAACGTGATTAAAAACTTATGTTTATCTGTTGTGTCAAACGGCATGTCAAATTTTATATGTCAATTTTGGTACAAAAGGAAATAATAAATTTCCTGCTGAATTTTTATTTTTATGCTTATGTTAAAAAAAGAATCAAAGGATTTCACTTCCATGACTTCGTACATAATAAATTTCCTGCTGAATTTTGACAAATGACATTTTTCCATTGATTAGATGCTTTTATTATCATATTTTCAAAAGCGCAATTTATTACGAGTTTTAACTTGATGATAATGATTCGAATGGAAGCCCTATTTATAGGGAGTTTAGAGAGTAATGAATTAAAAGTATGATGATAAGGCAGAGTATATGAATTATTGAAAATATCTATATATATATATATATAAATATATATATATATATATATATATAAAGAAGATATGATCATTGATCTAGCAATCTATAAAGATCCGGATAGAGTGCAGTAATCCTATATCTAAGGGCTAGTTTGGGATTGCTATGATTTTTTTTTTCTTTCTGCTGTTGTGTTGTGAGAATAATCAACTGTGAATTAAAATATATTCGTGTTTAGTAATGAATACTTTTAAAAGTGCTGTCAGTACATAAAACAACTCTAGAGTGTGTTTTAATTGAATGTGTTCTAAATGCAATCCAAATGTTGCTTCTAAAATCTGCTGCCAGTGATTTGTAATTTTCAATTAATTAAAACTGCTTTTTACTTATCTACCAAACATAATAAAATCTAAAATTTTAGCCAAAAGTTAATTTTTATTTTTATTTTTTTATTTTAAAAAAAAGAAGTCTTCTCAAACGGGGCCTAAATGTGTTTTCATCTTGCATGAACTATGACTTGCAATTTTAGAAGACGCAGGGTATAATGCTTTACCTGGTTAGCGAATCCAACACCTACACCAAGAGACAAACGACCGAGGATTAGAAGCACAATGCTATTGGCAACACCATTTAAGAAAGCACCTAGAAGGAAAACACAGCCTGCAAAAAACATGGAGATTTTCCGACCATATTTCCTGGTTACAACTGAAGCAAAGAAGGAAGCTACCAACGCTGCAATGTAGAGTGAAGAGGTGAACAATGTAAGGATCTGGCTTTCGAATTTGCAATACATGTTTCCATCACCGGAATTCTTCATCTTCTTCTCGACGGATGGGAAGAACTTGCTTAAGAATGGGTCCATGGAAGTCACTCCTCCTGAGATTCCGATATCATATCCGAAGAGGAGACCGCCGGAGGCGGCCACTACACAGGTGAAGATCACAAAGAGAGTGATCCTTCCTTCATAATTTTTACCCTCACCCTCAATGTTAAACGTACCCCCTGCCATCTTAATTTCTTAGCTAAAGCTGTGCTCGAGCTTTCTTAGCTCAGAAGTCTCAAACCCAAATGAAATTTGATGAGTATTGTTGTTCCTTCTACATTTTGATTTGCTCTTATAGGTTTCAATTCATTCAAGAGTCTGTTTAGACGGCCGAAGTCCTAATTAGAATCGTCATACAGTTTCCTGTTTTTGATATGATCTGCCAAAAGCAGTTGTCGGTCTTATCTTTGTTTTGCTAAGATATGTGGCTACTTATTTTCTGTTTTAAACTTTTTTTTGTTTTGATCAAATAAGAACTTCATTAATAATGAATATTGTTATTTTTAGGTTTTTCTAGCTGCTTTTGTTATTTTTGTTTTCAACCAATTATTGTTATTTTTTCTAGAAATCACTGCAGTTAAACCGACAACAAATTAAATTTAAAAATGTAAAATTCATTATGAAAGTGCGACATAAAAAACTTCTGATCAATGTGTAATATTTTAATATACATTGGAAAAGAGCTAAAGCGCTCTGCGTTCGGGTTTACCAGTAGAGAGTATGGCAGTGGCGATGCCCATCGGGTTTGGTGGCTGCGTTTCAAGGACTATTAGGGGTAGTGATGACAGCTCTATACAATGCCTAACCGGTATTGGAAGTCTTGTGAACTCGGGAGGGAAGGGTTTTGTGTTTCTAGTGGAGTCGGGGCGGTTGGAGTTCTCAGGTTCAATCTCGTTGAGTCTTAAGCTTGGAATTCAAATCTGTTTAGGGCTCATTTGTAACGCCGTGCATTCGGCTAGCTTATTCTTAATACTTGTCCTAAGCTTAGCTTAAGTAGGCTTGGATAAGACTATTTTGAGTCCCATATTCGGTGCAACAGTGCGAAAGACTAGAGTAGACGGCAGTGGAAAAGATGAGACAAGAGTAATATCAGGAACGAAGCAAGTTTCAAGAAGTTTAGTTTTGACATGAAGTTTAGTTAAGGTTTCTTCAATTGCAACAAAGGAAGGGTGCAGCGATTGACACCCTACGAATCACTTTGTTCACCTTACAACTTTCTGATTTATTGAAAGACTAAAATACCCTAAAATAAAATTACAATAAAGGATAGTATGTTATTAAAAATTACAATTTGTTTTCTTATTCCCTAATCCCTATAGGATATGTACTTAAACTTGAAGCTTAATCGTTTCAATCATCATTAAACTCTAACACTTTCTTTTTTAGCACTCATCATCTTCAATCATTCTCATGTTATGTTAACAACTATGCCTCAAAAATATTAATGCTAATGGAGTCTGAAAACACCTACTTGGAGCCTGAAAATGATGTAATCATGTTTTTCTTTTCTTTTCTTCATGTTGGATTATGTTGCTATATGAAAACATACATATGCATACAACATACCTATTAGAATTCTTCTCCAGGTCATTATCATAGAATTGAGTATTGATTTCTTGAAGAACATATATCCTAAGATCGAGTTGGAAGGCCATTGTCTTTGCTTCTTGTATAATGGATTTTGCCGAGCTCCCTGAGGAGGTCGACCCTTTAAGCTTGATTATGAGGATTTCTTGCATTCTAAAAAAACAGAAGAGCATGTAGGGTGAACAAAGCAAACTTGAAACTAAAAATATATATGTAGGGTGAGAAGAGCATGTAGGGAAAATAGTATTTTGGGTACTATAAATGGGTGAACAAAGTGGTTTGTAGGGTGGCAATAGCCGCACCCTTAAACAAATTTATTTATCAAAAACTCCAACAAAAAAATGATCCCTAACAAGAGACCAAGGTAAGAAGCATAGAATATCAATTTCAAGTTGAGTTTTTCTTTGGAACCTCCAAATTTGCTCACTTGACCTCTATGCTTTTTGCACCTTCTATCAAATTTTCAAATACTAAATTTACTCACTACACCTCACTAAAGTTCCTTAAATAATCTCACTCATATAATTTGCAAACAAACTATTATCTTTAAAATAAAAAAAAACTTAGTCATTTCAATGATTAATTACTCTATAATCTTAATTATATGTATATTCCTTAATCAGACAACATAAATCTCTTATCCAATAAAAAAAATCAAAAATAATTTCTAATCAACAAGAAAATAACATGAACTATTGTGTGATTTTTTTTAAAACTTTTTTTTTCTTTTAGTTGTGCCAAAAAAAAAAGTGTAATAATTTTTTTCTTAATGCTTTTTTTTCTCTATTTTCTACACCTCATGATTAATTATTTATATATATTTTTAGTTTTTCTATAAATGCTAGCTCTTTTTTTTATTTTTTTTATTTTTACAAATATAATAGATAGACTTAGATTTAGGTTATAATATGATTTATTTTGCTCTCCCTCACAATCTGTGTTCAACATGTATATCATATATTTTTATGTCACATGATCTTAATCATAGTTTTAGTTCTTATTAAATATATATGAATGCTTTAATGAGTATGTAGTGAAATTGGAAAATGAAAATAGATAAGGAAAATAATAAAGTATGCAATCTAATTATTATTGAATTGGAAAGTCTAGAGAAATAAAAATAATATTTTTTTGATATAATTATTATCCTTAATAGTCATTTTATAGTAGGTTATATATGTAATTTAATAATTCGATTATGAATGAGGTCAAGTGAGCGGATTTGGAGATCTCAATAGAAACACTCTTTCAAGTTTTCAACAGAAGCTAAAGCCCATAAAAAAGAAAACAAACCCAGGACGAAAAGAAGGAAAAACCTACTACCTCCACATTAATCTATATCTATACTAATATTAATAGAACAGGCTTTGTTAGCCAAAACTAAAAAAATGTACTAAAATACCCTTAAAATATTAAAAAACAAAGCACAATTTTCATTTTACAGGATATAATCGTCAAAACACTAAAATAATAAAAAAATATATTAACTACCCATTTTTAAATTGATAACCACCCACTTTTCCACACCCAGAGGGTGTGAGCAATTTCTAGTTATTATTAAGAGAAGAGAGCTTGCTCTCTAAAACAAATTTTTTTTACCAATATGACCTTTATATATTAAAATATTATAAAATATAATTAATCAATATGGATAATATAGTAAATTGTAAAATTAAAAAAATAAAAGAATAAAAATATTTTTAAAAAGCAGAAAATGTTGTAGTTGTACAAAAAGTTTTCCCACTATCTTTAACTTCTCTCCACACACATAGTGGGTGGGTCATGCTAGTTATTATTAAGAGAAGAGAGCTTGCTCTCCATAATTGATTTTTTTTTTTACGATTATAGCCCTTAAATATTAATAAACTTTAACATTAAATTAATTATCAAAAACAATAGCGTCAAAAAATATAAAATAAAAGGATATCAAATGACTATAAACATGGCAGAAAAAAACTTTCCACTACTTTAAATTGAGAAAAAAGTTCCCACTATTTCATATCTTCCCACACACATAGGAGATCATTAGGATGTGTGCCTTGCTAGTGTGTGTGTGTAAGGGGTCGGAAGAAAATAACAAGCACAAAATACAATTTTTTTATACATAAAATATATATTTTCTCTTTTATGTTGCAAATTCTAATCTTCAACTTGCCAACTCCATTATCAGACCAAAAAAATAAAACTTGCCAACTCCACTAGTGTCAAAGCTATATAGTGCACATCACCTCATGAAAACAATTGAAGCCACTACTTCACTCTTCATCTTATGGCTTTAGTGCTAATAGTCTTAAGTTTGGAAGCGGTGGTAATGATGATGGTTATGGTATCTCCGGGGTCCAATTCACCGGTACACAAGGAATACTGTAATAAGAAGGAAAACTCTTGTGTAATATTGCAATTAGACTCTAATAAGCTGTAGTTTACTTCGAGACATTAATGAATAAATTCGTGCAATTATCTATTTAGAATGTGATTCACACTTCAAACTGAGTATATCGGATTGAGGTGTGACAGGCCAACAGTCGAATGGCCAAAAATCACTATGATCATAGGACTGACTAGTATAAAGTAATATGAAAATCACACTCCATATCAACTTCAATCATTTTCCGCCCCCACGATCTTTGTAAACTCATGAACTATTGGGCTACAATCATTTTCAGCTATATTTTCCAAGCTGGCATCTTCAACAACAGCCCTCTCCTTTTTCTTTCAGTGCATTATCTCTGGCATTTCTAAGAACAGTTTGCGTGCAAGGGGCGTACTCTTCTCCAACCTCCACTGGGTTTTCCTCTGATATCAAAATCCCAGATGGAGTTTTATCCGCACTGACATTTTCAGCCCCTAAAGTATCAGCTATTTCGCTGCAGAGCGAGCCAAAGCAGCTGGAAATATGGATATTTGACCATCCCACTCTTCTTTTCCATATGCATCTTTACTCTGCCTAGTGACTCTGCATCTGCATTACTCTTTCAAAGCTAACCATCTTCCCCTAAGGATTCACAAACACCAATCCCTTAAAAGTCACAAAAAATGGAAAGTTACTATATTATATACACGACTGATCACAATTATCTCCCAACTCTACAAAAGCATAAGTGAGCAACGACTGTGTTAACCCAACAAAGAAGATGAGTAAAACTGATATAGGAAAGATGCTATCAAAGTGCAGATGACAAACGGCTTCAAAGTATTAAGGCCTGAGAAGTGAGAATCACCTTAGGCTCAAGGGAAGAATCAGAAGTTTTGCGCAAAGAAACCCCTACTTGGGACCAGCAACTTCAATTTGCTACAAATACAGATGGAAAACTGACTAAAAACACCCAATTTGAACTAGACCAGCATGACTACGAAGAACAAAACCATCAGACTAATATCATGACATACACAAATGATCACAATTATGCCCTATGAAAATGGCAGCAGCCAACGTATTAGCGTCACATGATTGGCAGTAGTAGTAGTGAAAGAAGTGTCAAAGTGCAGACAGTAGCCTCACGAAATCTTGTTTCAAAATAATAAGGCCTGAGAAACACCTTTTATACCAAGGGAAGTAACGTGCGGAAGGTCTGCCCAAACACACACTATTGAACTTGACAAGAAGACTACAAAGAACAAAGCAGCTGCAGCTTGTTTAGAAAAAAAGAGCATACCGTGTGAAACTTCACAAATTGCTCAGTCACCGGATCTTACATGGCAAATCATACAACACATTTATTCAAGTAGCAAAATGTATCAGTAATAATGCTTGTTACCCTTAGTTGGAGGACTCTATAACAGGGATACTTGAATTACTGAAGATCCAGTGAATGTAATCAAGATGTAGTCATGAAATCCTGTTTAAGTGTCTCTGGAACACAAAGAAAGGTTCTTCAACATACAACTGAAATGCATATTTACATATAGTAAAACAATAAATAAATAATTAAATAAATAAATAGATGAAACTGCGTATAATTCAAAAATGCATCTTTTAATCTAGATATCAATATAAACAGAGAATGGAGTACTTCACATAGCCAAAAAGGTCCTCGTCAATACCATTTTTATATGGCACTAACTGGCAAGCTTAAAAGCATCTATGAACAGACCATAAGTGAATCCCATTTTGAAATTGTTGAGAAGAGCAACAGGGAATGTTACTTTTGGTCTGCTGTAATAAAATTTGGTTACATATTCTGTCAGGAGAACACACACAACTGCAGCAATAACATCATTGACTCCTAAAGCTCCAAATGAAAGAGATATTGTTTGGGCAACATAAAACCCACCCAACAAAGATATTCCCCCAAAGAGAGCCCTACGAGATGGACTTCGAAAGTAGTTCCTCGAGAGCTCTGGCACGGTTCTGATTATATCCACTAGTCTGCGGGACCCTCCATTCTCTTGCACAGCCCGGACACGAAGAAACCCAGGTGAGGATCTCAAAGTGAAAACTCCATATTTCATGTGCGAAACTCTGCTTTGAGGACTCAATCCAAATTTATGGAGGCCTGTTGATGGCAAACTAAACGAACAAGCCATTGGTATATTCAACACAACTCCACTACTGAAACTAACAAAAGTGCCTGCCAATCCTGGAAAAAAAGAAACAAAAGTAACACTTCTTAACAAGGTAGCAGGCAGAAACATAAGCAAGACATACAAGTGGGGAAAAAGAGATTACACCATTTCAGAGAGCAAAAAGAGCATGTTTTAGACAATAGCACAGCTACAAGGACTCCAATCTGAATATCCCACCTCATTTAGTTTCTCGAATTTTCTGTGACGAACATTTTCTCAACAGTCATATTCACAGACCAACGATTTTCCTTTTAACACAGAGTTTTGTTTATGGTTTCATGTACATAATACCAATAGTATGGGAGACATGACCCTTCATAGTCCAACTTTAACTCCAGTAACCCTTCATGATCCATCACTATGATCTCATTCACTATCCAGGTCCCATAGCCATAATTCTCATGTGAATTTGATAGAAGGGATGTTGGTCTCCCACCTAACTACTCTCACTCACACATGACACAACTAAGGTTTTCTACAATGTACAAATGATTTCGATGTCGGAACCAAAAAAGGTGATACAAACAACCCCATTCAGAATAGAGAAGCATAAAATTTATGTTTCCAGATGCAAGTAAAAAATCCAATAAAAAGTATCTACCTTTTCAAATGAAACAAAAACTTCAACCAATCTCATAAATTCATCTGGATCCTTCAGTTTCTAGTTCTTCATATAAACAACAAAAACATGCCACAACCATGTTCAAACTCCACCTCTTTGTCAACTGGGTGTGTTGAATTAACTAAACATGCAGCAACAAAATTAAAATTACAGAAGCATGCTAAAGTACCCAAATGCCAAAAAGTAGACATCTTTGACTCCCTAATGTAAAAACTCAGGGGTTCCGCAAATCTAAACCTCAGTTTAGTGGCAGTGCATTGGGTTTGGATGAGACTCAAAAATCCAAACTTGGTTGACGTTGAGCTAAATCTACTTACCAGACAGGAACGGCTCAACGAAATGGAAAGGCTGAGGGAGCTCAAAATGAGCCGCTGGTCGCTCAAAGCCCACGTCCAATTCGGATTCTTGTTTGTCTCTGTGGACAATGGAGACCTCTCTGCCTCAATTGTAAATTTCTCTGTTGCATTAGTTTGTAGTCTAATTCTGTGAAACTGGGTATTTGATCAAATTGGGTCCATAGCTCAGTGGTAGAGCATTTGACTGCAGATCAAGAGGTCACCGGTTCGAACCCGGTTGGGCCCTATTATATGTTTTATTTTTATTTTACATCTTTTCGTAAGAAAAATTGGAGTAACATCTCTATTTTTTTCCTAATTCCTTTTTTAATCTGGTCTTTGTTCTCTCATGTCATTTTCACAAGAAATAATTGCAATACTGTTTTTTTCTAATTCCTTTTCTATGCGACACTGACAAGAAAATTTGTTTGAAAAAAAAAAATGCATTTATTTTGCATTTTGGGTTTTCGGCGACATTATTCAGAGCTTAATTATCTTATTCTTGGCTGTTCTCAGCTAGAGGTAACATGGCAGGTTCGTTTCCTTCGATCTTCTTCTTTGTTGCAAACCATTTTATTTTTGCGTTGCACGATGACATCAATGATCTTGGTGGCATGTAGCTCTTCTCCTTGGCATGCAACATCCTAAGGTTGATTATTGGCAACAACAATCTTGGAAATTTGCACCTCGATTTTCTTATGACAATGCATTGCCCAATGGACGGATTCGGCTCCTCTAAAGTGAAGATTGTGTAAAGTTAGTAAATTTCATAAAATCTTAACCCTTTAGGTAATCCAATGGTTACAAGAGTCCACATCATCTTTTTATACCCTAAACCATTTAACGTTGCCGTTAATCTAACCTTTTTGGTTTTTCCAGTAAACATAACAGCCTCCTCTCATGAGTTGGAAAGTTTGATCGATCCTTTGTGAACTAGGGATCCAACCCTAACTATTCTCATTTCCTCCTATCTTCCCCAATATCATATTTCAATTTCATTATGAATTATAGTTTTCAGTTTTGGAATCTAAAGGCTTTCACGTGTAGACACTTTCAGTATTGTTGTGAATAGCAAAGGACTTTCAGCTGTCTTATTCAATATTCAAAGAAACTGCAAAGTAAATAGCTGACCAGGGAATTTCCAACCTCTGCTCTTTGATGAATGGTTGCTTTAATTTACTCCATACTCATCCAAATTTGTTTATGGCCTTTTCAATTATCATCGTTTATTTAATCATTGGTGAGTAAGTATTAATCCAAAGCCATAAGAAATCCTCACCCACTTTAGCCTAGAGAAGAGTATAAACTGAATATAGAGGCAATATTAACCGATTTGATTTACATTCTAGTAACCTTGAAAGTTTTCCATTGGAAGAACATATAGCGCGAAACATAAATGAATTTGATGTGATCAGTTTGTGCACAATACCAGTTAAAATTACATGAGCTGATTTGGCCACTTTAGTTACCATTGGATTAATTAAATGATTAAGATTTTATGAAATTTATATAACTTCACACAATCCTCACTTTAGAGGAGCCAAATCCCCAATGGGCGAGGTTAATTCTTTTGGGTTTTCGTTAGTGTAGTCACGTTTGGGGATTTGCTATTAGAGTTGTAGAAGGTGGCAGCTGCTTATGGAACACAGCGTACTAAATCGATCTGCTAGGATTTCTTGTTGTTTTTCGGCCCTAGGTTGGTCCTCCAAAGATGGTCGGTGTTAATCAAGGTTAATTGTTGGAATTTTATTGTACGCCTTCTTTTACAGCATAATCAAAGTTGCAGATGTTCCTGACAACAATTGTTACTCAGTGTAAACGACACACCATGCTAGGGTTTTCTTTAGATTAGGCATGGGAGATCGATATGTTTTTGGGCATAAATCATTTGGGTTCATGCTTGGGAGCACACTCTTTACACCAAGAAGAACACTCAAGGTGATATTTTAATCGTGTGCTTATATGTGGATGACTTAATTAATAGTTACTGGAAGTAATGCTGGAATGTGTGATGATTTTAAGATGAATATGTCACAAAAGTTTGAGATGGCAAATTTGGGTTTGCTTCATTTCTTTCTCGGAATTGAAGTTAAACAAGTAGACGGTGACATTTACATTTCTCAAAAGAGATATACTGCAGAATTGTTGGCTAGATTCAGGCATGAGAATGCCAAATCAATTGGAACTCCAATTGAAGTTGGTGTAAAAGTAGGAAAAATTGATGGTTAGTGGTCTCATGTTTTTAACTGCAACAAGACCAGACCTGGCATTTGTTGTTAGCTTCCTTAACCGCTTGATGGAGACACCGAAAGATATTTATTGGGAATTTGAAAAGAGAAATTTGAGATATGTTCATGGCACTGTTAATTATGAACTTCACTACTACTCTGTGAAAAATTAGAATTTGATTGGTTATAGTGATATCGATTGGGCAGGAAGTGTTGATGATTAATTACAAGAGTACTTCTGGTTATGTTTTTAGTATGGGTTCAAGTGCAGTTTCATGGTCGTCAAGGAAGCAACCAGTCGTGGCTCTCTCAACTACAGAATCCGAGTATATTTCTCTTGCTTTAGCAGGTTCTCAGGCTAGGTGGTTGAGACATGTAATTGAAGAATTGAACCAAACACAAGTAAGGCCTACAAAGTTATTTTGTGATGACAAATTATTTGTATATCCAAGAATCCCATGTTTCACAGCAAAAGTAAGCACATCTAGATCAAGTGCCATTTTATTAGAGAGATAATTGATGGAAAAAGAAGTTGAAGTTCAATTTTGCAAGTCTCAAGATCAGTTAGCAGACCTATATATTCAACAAACCCTTGAAGAAGGATATTTTCGTGAAGAGGAGGACTCTCATTTGATCAAAAACTTCTAGGAGATAGAACTCTTAGTAGGAATAAAGAGTCGTTACTTTTCTTAATTTGAAAGTCGACTTCTTAATACGAGAGGAAATATATGAAAGACTAGAGAAAGAAAAGTATTGAAGCGATGAAACTACTTTCAATTGCTTGATTAATTTGTTCAACTATTCCGGTTTATATACAAAGATGATTTCCAAAAATAGAAAACTAAAAATAACAAGTGAATTTAAACCATAAATGATAAATGGTTTAAATTGTTTAATTATTATAAACCTTAAACTTTGAACAGTTTTGAACCTCAAAGTTTTAATGGTTTTGAATTTATTAAATAATATAATATGGTATGTATTAATATCATATTATCTTACGTAGGATATCCTCCTGGATCATGGCTCCCCCATTTAGGAACCTTGAGCTCCTGCTCAAGTTATCTTGAGATGAGGAAACTCTGTAGCTTTCTTGGCCTGAATGTACCACTTAGATTTGCTGGGAAGTTGACATTTTCTACATATGTGGAAATACTCATACTTTCCATGCATGTTGTGTTTCTTCTCTAAGATGCAATCCTCCTACAAATGATCTTCTCGTTCAATCTTCAAGTCATCAACTGATGGGAGACGAGTGCCTTTGTTGGAATCATTGTCATCATCATCATCCAAGAGAGATGGTTCGAACAACTTCAAGTTCTCGACATTAATAACCGAATATATGTGCATGTGTCACACCCTTGAAGGTGCAAGGGGTGAAAGCACCGCGGTTAAGACATGTCTTGCGCCTACCTCGAGTGTCGAAGGGCATCAAGGTTGTCCAAGGAAGAAAGGCAAGGAAGTCCAGTGTTCGAGTGTGCAAGCCTCACTAGCCAAGCATGCAGGCAGTGGGCAAAGCCAACATTGGCCCGTTAGCAGGCAAGGAGGGAGACTTGAGGGTTAACCTCGCTAAGCACTGATAGCAAGCCCATGCATTGAGACGTAGGCAATGCATGGCCTGTGCGAGGGACTGCCAGGGGCAGTGCACAGCGAGGGGTGAGGATGGCATGCTGACAAGCAAGCAAGCTGCAAGTGCGTGACGCAAGTGCGAGCAAGCAAGCTGATGCAAGCGCGGTTAGCATAGGTTATTAGCTCCTATCCAAAGGAAGTTGGAGGAGGTTGCCTTGAGTAACTCCCCTTTGGATAAACCTAGGTGGTTGGGGTTGTCAACCACAAGATCGACAAGTTAAGCGATCTTATCCCTAGGCGGTTGGGGTTGTCAACCGTAAGAAAAAATCATGGGGTGCTCGACACACGTACCTAGGGAAGTTGAGGTTGTCAACTTCCAGGGTTGGCTGCCCTCTATAAATAGCCAAGTGTGTTGAGACTCTAAACACATCCAATAGGGAGTGTATTGTGGAGATCCAACACGAGTTCTTTTTATTAAGTGAGTTAATAAAGGGTTGGGGTTTCCCCGTATTTCGTGTGTCTTGTTGATTGAAACATTCATCCAAACATTGGTGTCCACTTTGAGTGTTGGGTGGCAGCGAAACACTTGAGTGATAAGCATATTTTACTCTGAGGTGTGCTAGGCTGGTCTTGTTGTCATATGGGGGGCAGCAAGGCGCCATCACGGACTTGAGGAAGCGAAAAAAATTCCCTACTCAGAACGTGTTCGTGACAGCATGTATGGTGGTAGTTCAAGCTTAAAGGCATTATCACCAATTTGTTTGATGATCTTGAATGGTCCATATAACGGATAGGTTTGAGCTTCATTTCTTCTCCAGTTAACCTTTCTTTTCCTAGGTGTAACCATACTAAGCCACCTTCGCTAAAGGTACATGGCACACGATGCTTGTCATGATGGGATTTATATCGCTGCTGTGATCGTTGCAATTGTGCCTCGACCTCCTTATGAATCTTACCAACTCGTTCGAGAAATTTTTGTGCTCGAACATATTCTTCTTCTTCCTTTCTAGCCATTAGTTGATCACTTGTAGTGAATGCCAAATCAAAAGGACTTTGAGGTAAGTAGCCCAAACAAACCTCGAAAGGAGATTTCAGTGTAGAACCATAAATTGCTCGATTAAAAGCAAATTGCAAGTAACAGAGACTTTCATCCCAAGTTTTTGGATGCTTAGAATTATAACCCCTTAATAAATACACCATAGTCTAATTCACGACCTCTATTTGTCCATCAGTTTGTGGATGAAAAGCAGTTCTTCGTTTTAACCCTATATCCATCATTTCCCATAAAGACCTCCAGAAGTGCCCTAAAAATCGACTATCTCTATCCGATATAATCGATGTTGGGAGGCCAAAGTATTTCCAAACATGTTAGGAAAACAACATAGCTGCTCTTTCTCCTGTGATAGTCTTCATGCATGGAATGAGGATCACCATTTTGCTGAATCAATCTACTATAACAAATAAGTAGTCTAATCCAGACTTGGTCTTAGGCAATCCACCAAGAAAATCCATCGAAATGCTCTCCCAAGGTTGGCTAGGTATTAGTAGTGGAATATACATTCCTAACTTCCTATTAGAAGGCTTCGATGTGTTGCACAAAACATAACCTCGAATGTATCTTGAAACATCAAGATGCATCTTTGGCCAATAGACATAACAACGAAGATTCAATAAAGTCTTCTCTACCCCAAAATGTCTTGCTGCTTTTGAAGTATGAGCTTCTCAAATCCACTGCAATCTATCATTGTCTTCTGGGATGCGTAATTGTGCTCCTATGTACATTAGTCCGTCCTTTAGTTGAAACTCACTATTCTTTCCTTGTTGCAACTTTCCATAACCTAAGCTAAAATCTGAATCTGTCTTATACACTTTTGCGTACTCTGAAGGAATTATAGGTTGGATTTGCATAGCCACCAATAATGCTGAACTTACTGGCGTAGGGATTGAGATAACATATCTGCCAACTTATTAGTCATTCCCGTCTTGTACTTAATCACAATATTGCATTTTTGTAGCTAAGACATCCATTTCATATGCTGAGCTTGCTATAACTTAAACTGTATAGTTAGATACTAAAGAGGTTTATGATATGAATGAATCACGACTTCTTTCCCTAACAAGTAAGCTCTCCAATGTTTTACTGCTTGATGCAGTGCATAAAGCTCCTTGTCGTAAGTTGGATAGTTCAGAATTGGTCCACTAAACATCTCATAATGGTATGCAATTGGTTTACCATCCTGAAATAATACGGCTCCCATTCCGTAGTTAGATGCATATGCTTCCACTTCAAATGCTTTCTGTCGATTTGGCAATGCTAACACTGGGGCCTCAGTAATCTTCTGTTTCAACAACTTGAAAGATTCTTCATGTTTGTTTGACCATTCAAATTTTTGATTGGCCTTCGTAAGAGAATGTAATGGTGCTGCAATTTGAGAGAAATGTCGAATAAATTTTCTCAAATATTGGCCACCTATAAAGGTTCTAACTTCGGTCACTGAATGGGGTATGGGCCATTGAGAGATAACTCGTATTTTCTCTGGATCCACTTTGAGCTCTCTTGCACCAACACAAAACCCCAAGTATACAAGTTGTTGCTTCCCAAATTCACATTTCTTACCATTCAGCCATAGCTGACTAGCTTGTAAAACCTCCATAACCTGAGCTATATTACGAAGATGGTCCTCCCATGTGACGCTTTAGATAAGGATGTCATCTAGATACATGATGACAAAGTCGTCAATGAAAGGCCGGAGTACTTCATTTATTAGCCTCATAAAGGTAGCTGGAGCGTCACATGATCCAAATGGCATAACCAACCACTCAAACAAACCCTGCTTTGTCTTGAAAGCAGTTTTCCAAGTGGTTTCTTCATGGATGTGCACCTGGTGGTAACCATATTTGACATCAAGTTTGGTGAAGTAACAAGCACCATGCAATTGATCTAAAAGATCATCAATCCTGGATAACAGATACTGATTCTTGATGGTAATCTTATTAAGTGCTCTATAGTCAAAGCACATACGCCACCCTCCATCTTTCTTAGGCACAAGTAGCACTGGTGAACCACATGGTGAGTAGCTGGGCTTGATAACTATTTGTTCAAGAAGTCCTTGTATTTGCTTCTTGATCTCTTCACTCTCTGTCAGAGAAGTGTGATATAAACCCAAGTTTGGTAGAGGTGAATCTCCTACTAATTGAATTTCATATTCTACAACTCTCTGCGGTGGCAATCATTGCACATCCTGAAAAAGATCCTTGAAATCCTTTTGCAATTTTCCAACATCAAAACATTGTGAAGGCGTCAAAGTCATTGCTAACAAAGTCACAGCATCAGCATATTGATCTTATGGTCGAATCATTAACAAAATGAACCATCCATTAGAATTAACTAGTCTTTTGGCTTGATTAGCTGTCAATAAGCTGTCTGTAGATTGCGGCCTACAAGCGTTAGGGATAGTTTGAGATTGCTGTGACTTTTAGAAAAAACTGCTGCTGCTGTGTTGTGAGAATAATCAGCTATGAATTAAAACAGTTTCTTGTTTGGTAAATAATATTTTTTAAAATGTTGTCAGTATATAAAACAACTGCAGAGTGCGTTTTGAGCTACAGCAGTTTCTAAAAGCAACCTCTAGACTGCTTCTAAAATCTGCTGCCAGTGACCTATAATTTTCAATTAAAGCTGCTTTTTATTTATTTACCAAACACAATAAAATCTAAAATTTTGAATAAAAGCTGATTTTTTTAAAAGCGAAGCAATCCCAAACAGGGCCTTAATGTGGAACTCCTTTCCATCCTTCACCAAATGATACTTGCAGAGCCTCCTATAGTGTATGGCATTACGTTCCCATAAATATGAATTACCCAATATAACTTGGCATACGTCCAATGGAACCACGTCGCACGTCACTTCATCGATGTAACGATTAGTGATCGCAAATTTGAAGGTACATTGCTTTGTTATCTACATGTCAATGTCTTTCTGAATCCACCCTAGTGGATAAGGCTTAGGGTGAGTCATTGTTTCTAAGCCTACCTTCTTGGCTAGAGCCTCTAAAATTATATTCTTCTGGCTTCCAGGATCGACAATTTCTTGTACAAAAATCTGCTTCACTTGAATGTTCAAGTGGAATAGTTCTTCAAGGTTGTAAGCATTTGCAGCCTCTGTAAGGCAAGTGTAGTGTTAGGTTGCTTCAACTCTGGAAGCTCTTCTGCCTGTTGCATTATCAATGTGGTCTTTCTGTCGTTCCTACCCTGATTGTTCCTTTGGTTCTTGGGTTTCAACTAGGGATGATGTATCCATCACTTGTCTTTAACATGTCCGCTGGTACGACAGTGATCACAATAATTCTTCTGTTTTGGACCATCCTTTATTTGCTTGCCTTTATTCTTCCAATCATATTTACTTGTAGTTGTTTGTCTGTCATCCTTCTTGTCAAGTCTTTTGTACTTGGCCTCGATGGCGATGGCCTTGACAGTAACTTCTTTAATGAACTCCATGGTGAACAATTTCAGTTCTTTCTGTATGTAATCGGCTAGAGACCTCTAATATATTTCATGAAGACATCATAATCGTCAACATCTATATCCAAAACCAAAGCTTGGTTATGGAATTCAAAGGTATAATCTTGCATTGATGACTGAACTTTTGATTGAAGTGCTGCCATCTATACCATCTTTCTTCCTCGTAACCAACAAGATATAATTGTTTTCTTAACAATTTCTTGAATTTACTCCAAGTCAATTCCAAAACGTTGTACCGTTTTCAGTATGTTCAAGTTAATTCCAAAACGTTGTACCATTTTCAGTATGACTTCCACCATTTAACAGCATGGCTTGAGAGTTTCAAGCTTGCAAATTGAATCTTTTTAGCATTAGAATGCTTATATACAGTGAAATAAGTTTCTAATGTGTCAATCCAATTATCTAATTTTTTAGCATCAATGACACTGTTATAATCAGGAATTTCAACCTTCAAATCTATCTTTAAGGCACTTACAGGATTTTTGCGATTACCCGCTTTTCCAATGATGTCTTCAATGATGGTGTCCTCCTCATCTTCACTATCATCATCAACCTTCCTCTTTGAAGGAGATGCATGCGAAAGTTTCGAGGCTTTCAGACTTCCCACCAGTTCAGAAATAGATGCTATAAAAATTCCACCTGTTGTTGTAGCTTGGTGATATGATCACCGTCACCATTGGTGTTGGAATTTCTCCTGTCATTGCTCATCTCTTTATCCTTGGCTTTCAATGAATGAGCAAAGGACCTACAAGTTATTCTTTAGAAGTTTTGCATTGGCCGCGAGTTAGGACCATAAACCACCTTTACCCTTTTCGAATATGGTGCTATGATACCACTTGATCCAAAACTTCTAGGAGATAGAACTTTTAGTAGGAATAAAAAGTCGTTACTTCTCTTGGAAGTTGACTTCTTAATATGAGAGGAAATATATGAAAGACTAGAGAAAGAAAAGTATTGAAGCTATAAAGCTACTTTCAATTGCTTGATTAATTCATTCAACTATTCCGGTTTATATACAAAGATGATTTCCTAAAATAGAAAACTAAAAGGGCTAAATACTGGTTACTACCCTGTGTTTAGGTCCAAAATCAATTCAGTCCCTGGACTTCTAATTTCATCAAAAACACCCATGCACTTTCAATTTTGATCTAATAGGTCTAATTCATTAATATTCTGTTATGAGTTCAAGTTATGGTTGGATTATTTGTTGAAAAACTATTTATTTGATAGATTTCTAATAGTGTGACTCACTCCAAAATTGACTATGCAGACCACCTCAACACCACATCATAAAACATAGACCATATATGAGTCACGTCAACAAGTTAAATGACTCAATTATCGGAAGACTAACAAATTGGACATATTAGATCAAAATTGAAAGTGCAGGGGTGTTCTTGATGAAATTAGAAGTTTAGGGACTGAATTGATTTTAGACCCAAACTACAAGGTAGTAGTCAGTATTTAGCCCAAACTAAAAATAGCAAGTGAATTTAAACCATAAATGATAAATGGTTTAAATTGTTTAATTATTATAAACCTTAAACTTTTGAATAGTTTTGAACCTCAAAGTTTTATCGGTTTTGAATTAATTAAATAATATAATACGGTATGTATTAATATCATATTATCTTACGTAGGATCCTTCTGGATCATCATTGGTGTAAAAGAAGTCTAGCTTAAGGGGGGTTGTTGAGAATAAATGAGAAATTGAGAATAATCTATACTTCACTCTAGAATTCTCTAGCGATTAAATTTTATTTATGAGCTGTGTCCTTTTGTTTTTCCTTGAGTCTCTTTGTTTCCTTTAGTCTCTTTGTCTTCTCTATTTTGTACTATTAACTAGATCCGACTCCTCTAAAGTGGGGAGGGTGTGAATTAAGTTCAATTTCATAAAATCTGGACTCTCTGTCTAATCTAAGGGTCCTGACAATTGACACATCACTATTCCACCAACTTTTGGTTTTTAATCTAAACCCTAGTTAACTTGCCGTTAAATCTATAAAAATAATAAATAAATAAAAAGTTAGGGATTTCTCATTCTCCTCTACCCGCTCAATATTAGAATCGATCTTGAAATCGAATGCACTTGTTAATCCAATCATGATATAATTATAAGTTTTGGATTGGGAGAAGTTAGAAAAGGCAGCTGTTGTGATATTGGTGCATGAAAGAGTATCCACATATAGAGGTAGAGAGAAGCATTCACTGGATGTAAACAATTCATTAAAGATACAATAGTATCTAAGATGGTGGTAATGGTTAATCCTTCTCGAGAGAGGGAGAATAAAAACCAGGTGCTAATATAGGATAACCAGGAAGTGATCTGTAACCTTGCTCTCACAAGACAAATTATACTTCGAATCCCCCCAATTCTTTGGGTCATCTGTCAATCAAAAAGGGTGGCTTATGTTACATATAATTCCACAAGAAGAAGGAGGACAAGGCTTAGCGTCACCGCGGGATAAGCCAACAGGAAGGGGGTACAAATATTGCGAACAAACCGCAATAAGGATCTTCCACTTTCCATGGAGATCAATTGAAACCTAGCTGCAACTATAGAAGCAAAGAGAAATAGAAGAGGAAGAAAAAAGAAGGAACTTGACGCAGAGGAGAAATACTGACGATGAGAAATCCCTAATTTTTTATTTTTTTATTTTTAATTGTCTAGAGACGTTAACGACAAGTTAACTGAGGTTTAAATGAAAAATAAAAAATTAGTGAAATAGTGATGTGTAAATTATCATGATCCTTAGATTAGACAGAGATCCAGAATTTATGAAATTGAACTAAATTGGCACCCTCCTCACTTTAGATAAGCCGAATCCCTAATTAATAAGGGAAGTTTGAGACTCTTATGTTATAATATGAGACTATTAAAGAGAGTTCTAGTGTATGCATCTGTGTGGTTGATCAACAATAAAAAGTCTACTCCAGTGTTTAAAGTTTTTTGTACAAGAGAATAAGTTTCTTTTCTCATAGATTCCTTCAGATAACAGTTCATGGAATAAGAAGGAGAAGAAAAAGCAACAAACCTGATAAGAATGCACCAGTGTAAAGTTTACCTTGCCACCGAAGGAGCTTCTTACTTAACCGCTCCTTTATCTTTTGACAGATCATCATCAACACACTAATTAATACATTAATTTTAAAAAAAAAAAATCTATATTTTTTGTTGGAATTCTTACCAACATCCTATTTAATAATCAGTACTTCAATTTTAGAAGGATTCTATAGTTTGTCGTATTTTTTTGGCACAAAGTGTATCAAGTAAGGTCCGGAGAATCGCAATTAGACACCCGTATATATAAAGTAGCCGAAATTAAAAATCCCGGGAGACGCCGACGCGGAAAAAGCAAACGCAGAGAGACACACAACCAAAAGGGCTCTTCTCTCTCGGCGACTCGTCGTCCTCCCTCCCCTCCTTCCCACCAAACTCCTCTCACTCTCCTCTCTCTCTCTCCCTATTTCCTCAAAACACTTCATCAAAATCAAAACCTCAGAAACCAAAATCTCCAAGAGGGCTTCACCAAAACGCAGCGTTTCGCGGCCCTCCCAAACCCTAAATTCGTGGAATTTCGAAATTCCGAGGCGGCGTCTCTCTGTCCTCGCCGGCGGCGGCGGCCATGTGGAACATCGCGAAGTCGGCGGAGGCGATGTTCTCGCGGTGGGCCGTCAAGCGGGTCTGTAAGTTCGTGTTGAAGAAGAAGCTGGGCCAGTTCATTCTCGGCGACATCGATGTCGACCAGCTCGACGTTCAGTTCGCCGACGGCACCATTCAGCTCAGCGACCTCGCCCTCAACGTCGATTTTCTTAACCAGAAGGTAACTCTCTTTCGGTTTCGGAATCACCTTTTCTTTGTTCTGTTGAGTTCATCATAAAGCAGAGCAGGAGAATTGTTCCAGTTGTTTTTGTTTATAGATATCGGAATTTTTCGTCTGTCGATTAGGAGTCTGTGATTAACACCATGGAATTAACCATGCATAGGGATATAGAAGGAACCAAATAATGAGAATTCAGTTTGGGATTTGTTAAATTATATATTAATTCGACCTAAAGCTTATATGTAGTTATTATATTGACATGGTTTGAGTTTCGTTAGCTTCCATTCGGGTGATTTTGCGCGCATGTAAACTTTGGTTGCTTGGAGAACACTCTATTGAGCATAAACTTAGAGATAATGGATACCTTTGTGGATTGAATGTTACTGACACTTGTTTTGTTATAGTGTTAAGAATATGTGAATATAACTTTTATTAACCGGCTGTTAAAGACCAATATCAGTGTAATTGTCTCAGTCAATTCTGTTGTTGCTAAAGTTGGTGAGGTTTTTATATGTTAAGTCATGATGGAGTCTAGAGACCTTTTGTACTTTTTGTGGTTAAGTTTGACCGTTATATGACTTTGCTTAATTCTATTCCTTTGTTACGGCGAATGTTTTTCCAGATTGGTGCAGCAGCATCAATGATGATAAAAGAAGGATCTATTGGTTCACTATTAGTTAGGATGCCTTGGAAGGGTAACGGTTGTGAGGTTGAAGTGGATGAGCTTGAGCTTGTGCTAGCTCCATGTACAGAGAAGAATTCTCCAGCTACAGCTGAATGCGGTAACCAGAACCAAGATAGTAGTAACCACGGGAAGTTTGATGCTGATATGTCGGAAAATGCCACAAAATCTGCTTCCAGGGATGTGCATGAAGGTGTTAAAACCATTGCAAAGATGGTAAAGTGGTTGCTTACCAGCTTCCACGTAAGGATAAAAAGGTTGATTGTTGCCTTTGATCCTTGTTTAGAGAAGAACGGAAAGACATCAGGATGTTGCTCAACCTTGGTTCTTCGAATTGCAGAAACAGAATGTGGAACAGGTGTTTCTGAAGATACTAATCAAAATGCTGATGCAAGAACTGAGAACTTTCTGGGGAATAGTCAACTAACCACCTTTGTCAAGTTTCAAGGAGCAGTACTTGAACTGCTTCAAATGGATGATGTTGATAATCAAAAATGTATTCCATGTGTGACAGAAAGAACATTTGGTGAACTTTTTTCAGGGGGACGTCCTCCAGGTGTTACCACTCCAATCATGATTGGGAAAAGAGGTGGATTTTCAGGGAACTTAAAATTAAGTATTCCTTGGAAGAATGGATCTCTAGACATAGGGAAAGTGGATGCAGATGCTTTTATTGAACCTGTAGAATTAAGATTTCAACCAAGCACCATCAAATGGCTTTTACTTGCTTGGGAAGTATGCAAAAGTATGGAGAGGGATCGGAGCAATCATATGCCAACTGATTCTATTTTCCTTGATTCAGCATCTCACTTTGCTTCACCAATATCTGCTTGTTCTGCAACAGATAAGGTGACACCAGTTCGTGATAGTTTGCCCACCGAGTCCGCTTCTTTGACACTTCAAGAATCATTAACTGAGGGTCTGCTACCCGGGTCACGTGTTATATCAGATTGGGTACCATTTTATATGAATAATAATAGAAGCCATGATGGAAGAACTTGATTTTGGGGCAAGGTTAGTATTTTTAACCTGCTGTCAGTGTTTTTATCTTATTTTTAGTAGAAAGGAAGTACTATTGGCACACTTTCTGCATCTATTGTTAGGGTTGTTTTAGTTTTTTTTATTTTTTATATTTTTTTATATCGTTGATTAGCTTTTTTTTTTCCTTTTCCATTATGGTTGTTATTATTATGCATGTAGCATAAGCATACCAGGCACCTGTTGCAGACCTAACACCTTCTCATCGGTCATATTCAAATTTTGTGCAGTGTGGACCAGTTTTTTGAATGCTTTGATGGAATGAGAAGTTCCCAGTCAGCATTAGGAAGTAGTGGAATGTGGAATTGGACATGTTCTGTTGTTAGTGCTATCACAGCTGTATCCAGCCTTGCTTCTGGATCGTTGCATGTTGCCCCTGGTAAGTGCAATTTTACTGGACTGATTTATCACTTACTTTCTATTCAAGCTCTGTGTCACTTGATCACATCATATCAGAAATATTTATGGTGTCAACTTGTTGTAAATGCTGTTTCTATTTGCATGATTTATGATTAATGTTGTATAGTTGGTAGAATTCACAACACCCAGCTGGGAAAGAAATTGTTTGTAACTTTGCATAAAAAAATTATATTTTAAACTTTGATTACTTTAATTATTGAATAGTTTACATCATCCTCCAAGAAGAGCATGAAAGAAACTTAAATAAGAAGACAAATAAACAAAAATGTTAGGCGGTGGAGGAAAACATGGACATGATTTGTTGATCTGTGATGTTTCTACTCTGATTTTTGTTCCATGCTAGTAGGTTTTCAGGCTGTTCGTTATTCAGTATTTTATCTAGACATTTGTCTCTGGAACTCTGATTTTAATTTATGTTTACAGAACAGCAGCCAGTTGAAACCAATCTTAAAGCGACTTTAGCTGGGATTTCTGTTGTATTTCCATTCCAAGATGAAAACCAGAATCATTTGTGTGATACAAAGGGTGATTTAGGTTCTAGTTCAGATGTTCTATACCTATGTGTAGAATGCCGAGATATCCTTCTTGTTACGCAGGTAATAACTGTGTTTCAGGAACATTTTTATCTTTTGACTTTGAAATCTACACTTAACATGATTCCCAGTTGCACTAACTTGAAACTATTTATTCAACAGATGTCTTCTCGGCATATGAGGTTTGAAGGAACAATGGGCTATATTGAGGTTGCCAATTACTCAAGTCATAAAGACGGTACCTTGGAGTTGGGTTTGCTAGGGTGTAACAACAAGGTTAAAAGCCAAACTTCTTCAATTCAACATCTTCAAGCCGATGTTCAAAGTGTTCTTCCTTTGCATGCCTCATCTTATTATTCGGCTGAATCAAATGGTTTAGCTGCTGAAGGTTTTCCATTTGGATATAGGGATGATTTAGTCAGAATTACATTGCTTAAAACTTCAGGTGTCACTTATTGTCAATGTACTGTCAGTTCTAGTTCATCTGATGGGAGTTCAACTGGGCCTACATCATTTTCACTGAAACTGCCGCACTTTATTTTCTGGGTGGACTTCTCTTTGCTAAATATTCTATTAGAACTGTTGAAGGAAATTGGAAAGACTGTTGAAGTGAATGACCAGGCCGAGTTTTCTTCGGAGGCCTCTAATAAGATCCATGGATCATCTCATAGGGATCTTAGAAGAGCTTCTAGTTGTGTTACAACCTTGTCTTCAACAGATAGTGTGCGAGGTGATATATTTATCCCTAATGCACGGATAATTCTTTGTTTACGTTCCAATGGTGGTGAAACTGTTAGAAGCTTCTCCTCCTGGGATCAATTTGTTGCTCTGGAATTTACTTCACCTTCGACTTGTGACAAAGGCATGATTCAAGACCATGGTCCTACCTTTGATGCAAGTTCAGAGAAAAGGTATTCTTCAACTGTCACACGTTCTTTACAGTTGAATGTTGGTGATCTTGATGTTTTCCTGGTCAGTCCTCGAAGTAAAGATAATGCAGAAATCAGATCTGGCAAGATGCAGAGGCCAACACTTACTGCACAAAAAGTAATGTCTGTCAGCAACAGAAAAGGCAGTCTTTCTGTCATTAGTATGCTTTGGCAAGAGGGTTATGTGACTGGTCCTTGGATAGCAAAGAAAGCTAAGTGCCTCGCTACTTTTGAATCAAGGAGCATTTCCAAATTTGTGGGAAAAGATCACGAGTTTGCTTCTGTATCTACTGTGAAAGATCTTAAGGATTTAAGCTCCCAGACACGACAAGAGATTATTTTGAGCTCGGCATTTTTCCTACATGTTTGTCTACCTGCTGTTACAATAAAGTTAGACAATCCTCAATATAAAGAGTTGTGTCATCTTTTGGATCAAGTGATGAATGACATATCTGGTGTGGATCTCGATTCTATCAATGATAAGGAAGAATCTTCCATGCCTCAGACATCTATCCTTGTGGACTGTGATTCTGTTGAAATATTGATTAACTTGGATGTGAAGGAGACTGTCCCAGGCTCAATGCAGAGTGAACTTCCTGGGACGTGGAATCGTCTAAGACTGAAAGTTCAGAAGCTTGAAATGCTATCTGTTTCGAATATTGGAGGTATTCCAGGTGCCACTTTTTTCTGGCTGGCACACGGTGAAGGCAAATTGTGGGGTTCTATCACTAGTATTCCTGATCAGGAGTTTCTTCTGATCACATGTAGCAACTCGACAATGAAACGTGGCGATGGAGGAGGTTCAAATGCATTATCATCGATATTTGCTGGTTCTGATATTGTACATCTGTGGGATCCTACAGGTTTTCATGGTTCTACATCTATAACGGTCAGATGTGCCACAATTGTTGCTGGTGGGGGTCGCTTGGATTGGCCGGATGCACTATGCTCCTTTTTCATTTTTCTTCTGAAATTGAACAAGCAGAGGACAAGTGTAATCAAAAGGATGATGCACCTCGTGGATCTTCTTTTGTGCTTAACTTGGTTGATATTGGATTAAGCTATGAACCCTACCAAAAGAATATGGTGGTCAGGAGTGAAGACTCAGGGTCCAGTTGTTCGTCTGTCAAAGAGACATGTGAAGAATATGTTTCTTGTCTTTTGGCTGCATCTTCCTTGAATCTTTCAACTTCAACCGTGGGAGATTCCACAGAAATGAATTACAAAATTAGAGTGCAAGATCTTGGGCTTCTTCTCCGTGTAATGTTAAAGCCTGAGGATATTGGTGGCACTTACAGTGCAGAGCATCTTCACAAGATTGGGTATGTTAAAGTTGCAAGGGAGGCACTCGTTGAAGCAAATTTGAGAACTAATTGTAAAAATGGTCTTCTCTGGGAGGTAGAATGTTCAAAGTCCCACATTTTTGTGGAAACATGCCATGACACAATGTCTAGTCTGATTCGTTTGGCTGCTCAAATCCAACAGCTATTTGCTCCTGACCTGGAGGAATCAATTGTGCATTTGCAGACAAGGTGGAATAAATTTCAGCAGGAACAAGAGAGGAGAGGTTTGGCTGATGAAATCAGGATATTCGATAGTGAGTCTCCAACTGCTCAATTACACACGTCTGGTCTAGTTAGAGAGAGAGAGCCTCAGGTGGTTGGGTTAATGGATGAGATATCAGAAGATGCATTTCGAGATAATAATCACACCTACCAATATGACTCTTCTGAGTCACAAATTGGTATATCATCTGATGAGGACCTTGGAGAGGCGTGTTACTCACGTATTGGAACTCCTGATATTTTCTTGCCGGGTACATCTTATGATGGGTCAGTGCCATCGGTTGAATCAGAAAGTTGTCAAACTTCATTCCTACAAGAAGGTAATGTTTTGGAGTTAATAGAAGGGTATTGTTTATCTGAGTTACGACGACCTCTCTCGGAATTGTCTGTTGGCAGGCAATCATCTCAGGAGATTGTGAAATCCCAGTCCAAGAATGCCAGATTTGGAGATGGGTCAAGAGAAAATCATGGATGGTATGGCACCTCCGTAAAAATTTTAGAAAATCATATTCCAGAAACGAGTGAAAGTAGTAAGGAACAATTTGTCGAAGACAAGCTTCCTTCTACTGGCAGTACAAATTGCAATGATCTAGGGAAAGCAATTGGACGTGTACTCCTTAAGAACATTGATGTTAGATGGAGAATGCTTGCTGGCTCTGACTGGCATGATTCTAGAGCAACTGGTCAGCGGTCGGGGGATTTTACTGGAAGGGATGCTACCGTATGCCTGGAGTTCTCACTATGTGGGATGGAATTTCAATATGACGTTTTCCCAGTTGGTGGAATATGTGTATCCAAGCTCTCTCTTTCAGTTCAAGACTTTTATCTATATGATAAGAGCAAAGATGCTCCTTGGAAACTGGTAAGCTTTTTATACTTTTATCACCAAACTTATAGTTCTTGGGCCTTACAGAACGTATTAAATTTATATTGCCTTTTGGATTGGAAGGTGCTAGGACATTATCATTCAAAGGATCATCCTCGGAAATCATCTTCAAAAGGATTCAAGCTGGACTTAGAAGCAGTCAGACCAGATCCTCTGACACCTCTCGAAGAATATAGGTATTCAATCTTTATGTTCTACAATTACTTGGTTAATAAGGGGGCTGTAGCAGGATCCTTAATATATGTATCTGCCTTGTTATTCAGAATTGTGATGTCTTATAAGGATTATTAGCTTAATAACACTTAGGTATTTTATGTGTGTTGTGAACCGGTGAACAATGGTTATGTCTGCATTGCTATTCAATTTTTTGTTTTCCTGTCAATAATTTTTTATTACATTTTATTGTTATTCTTTTTCTGTTAATTTTCATGGAGAGACACAGTGGTGTAACAGGGGTTGTTGCTTTTTGTATTTCTTCCCTCATAGGTTGCGAGTCGCATTCCTTCCCATGTTGTTACATCTTCACCAGTGCCAGCTTGATTTTCTCATTGGCTTCTTTGGGGCAAAGAGCTCTTCAGTTGATCAGTCTTCAGGTTGTTATCAAGATCCAGATGGTTCAAAAGTGTTGCCAACAAAGAGTAATAATCTTGCAGGGCATGCCATTGCAGAGGAGGCATTTCTTCCTTACTTTCAGGCAAGTTTTGTTTCCACTTCTTCCTGGAGTTCCTTGAGTTTTATCTTACATCCCTTATTTTGTCCTTCAGAGATTAGGTCCTGACATGTTCTTTCCCATGATGATATATTATATTAAGAATATAAAAGGGTTCACCATAGCATGTGATAATATATTCTCTTTAGCTTAATAATCCTTTCCACAAATTATTAAGCTATGTGACCCAGATCGTTGAGGCTACTGAGGTCCTCGAGCTTGTATTCTTCCAGGCAACTTGGTCTTTTTAGAGCCACATCATTATACATACATATATATATACATGTATGTTAATATAGTAGTTATTGCCTCTCTACAGATGAGAGAAAACCCGAAGGGGAGAAAGGGAGAGAAAAGTAGGGAAATAAATAATATAAGAATGGCATCACATCATCCTGCTCATTCACAAACAATTAATGAAACTTGTGGGACTTAAGTATGCAGAAATCTCTATGCTCCTCACTATTCAGTTATTCCTCAAGTCCAAGTACTACACTAGACATAAAGGATTACATTAGTTTGTGTCTCCACATCTCTCTTTTCAACTCAACAACTATGTGAGCTATTAGTAGTTCGACACCAGTTACATGGTTCTTAATTACTCATGAGAATGGTAGCCTGACACAGAGGATAATTTACTTTGATTCAAAAAAATTTAGGATTGTGCTTTTTATTTTGCTGAACTTTTTATATATATATATATTTTTCTTTCCTTAATATGTGGATTTTGATGTGTGCAGTTACATGTACTAACTGTTTTAGAGTTTCATATTTCCCTCTTCAGAAGTTCGATATATGGCCTATTCTTGTTAGAGTGGACTACAGTCCCAGTCGTGTCGATCTGGCAGCATTAAGAGGCGGGAAGTATGTAGAACTTGTAAATATTGTCCCATGGAAGGTAAATTTGCTTTTTGTCTCGAGTCTGTTTATCGTTATGGAGTTTTATTCAATAGAAAACTAGATCTTACTTTTTTGTGAAAAGAAACTAAATCAAATGACAATCTTTGTGAAAACAAGTCTGTACTCCTAAAGTTGATTGTGAAAAGAAACAAAACATTTGACCATCCCATAAAGATTCTCTTGTTTGCTGCTGGTATCATTTCTTTGTGACATTTATCCTCCCATGTAAGACATGACAGCTTCTAGTGTCAACTAATCTCTTTGGATTGTTGAGATCTAAGCCCTGACCTGTTTACTTGTCGAGCCCAGTTAGGAAAGTAAAAACGTAGCTATTGATCTCTTGAAAGCTTTTATTAATCGTATGTTTGTGAATTCTGTAGTCCTGATAACTAATACCTGTATTCTGTGTTTTATTGTTTAAATTTAAACTTGCTCGAGATGTATGAAAGAATTCACTGACCATACTTCCACAAATAAATGCAGGGGGTCGAGCTACAGCTTAAACGTGTTCATGCCGTTGGTATTTATGGCTGGGGTAGTGTATGTGAAACAATTATAGGGGAGTGGTTAGAAGACATCTCTCAAAATCAGGTTTTTGTAGCTTTGTTTGTACTTCTTGATTCTTGATGATTGCTATCCTCTTGCAATTAATTGTGTATTTATAATGAGCCATTGAATTTTTAAAATGTAGATTCATAAAATATTGCAAGGTCTTCCTACCATTCGATCATTGGTTGCTGTTGGTGCCGGTGCAGCGAAGCTGGTTTCTTTGCCAGTTGAGCACTATAGGAAGGACAAGAGGGTAGTCAAGGGAATGCAAAGAGGTGAGTTCAATTCAGTGAAATGTCTGTGTAGTGAATGTGTATGCATCTGTATCATTCTTGGTGTTAGTATTTTTAATTTTTGTGCAAGATGTGTTGGTTGAAGTTCTAAAAAGAACTTGGATTCGGATCCTAGTCTTAAAGAGATATACAATATAGAGTGAACCTAGAGAAACTTATTTACAATAGGAATTAACCTGAAGGTGGTCTTATAATTCTTGTCTCAGTTCTAAACCATCAGCAACCGATGATCGAATGGTTTAGAATTGAGTCAAGAATTATTCTTGGTGTTGGTACTTTTAATTTTTATGCAAGATGTGTTGGTTGAAGTTCTAAAAAGAACTTGGATTCGGATCCTAGTCTTAAAGAGATATACAGTATAGAGTGAACCTAGAGAAACTTATTTACAATAGGAATTAACCTGAAGGTGGTCTTATAATTCTTGACTTGGTTCTAAACTATCTAAAGCTTACTAACTTTGAGTAGAAATTGATATTTTCTGTTCATTCTATGCTATGTAGCAGTATGTTGCTTACTGGTAGCATGATGCTTCTTGGTGTTCATAACATAGAAAATTTTGTTACAGGTACAATTGCATTTCTTAGAAGTATTTCTCTAGAAGCTGTTGGGCTTGGAGTACATTTAGCAGCTGGGGCTCATGATATTTTGCTCCAAGCTGAATATTTGCTTACAAGCATTCCTCCTTCTGTACCCTGGTCAACACCACATAGAGTAAAATCCAGTGCTAGATCCAATCAACCTAAAGATGCCCAACAAGGAATTCATCAGGTAATATTCCAACAATTGGTAATCATTACACTAAGTTAGCTTTCTTCTCTTTGGTTGCTTCCAACTTAGATTTATTTCTTTCTCAGAATTCCTCTTTTTGTTACTTTTATATTCTGCTGCTTCTACTGTAGTTACAGCTTGTTTTGCTATCTATTAAAGTAGTCTATTACAACATTTTAAGTTCAAATTGTGGTGCGGAAGAAGTGCTCATGAACTGCCTCCATTCTCATTGTGTCCTCTATGATCTCTGTTGTTAGCTTGATAGTGTGTTTGATGCTAATGGAATATGCTTTGACAGGCCTATGAAAGTCTCAGTGATGGCTTGGGGAAATCTGCTTCTGCCTTGGTTCGGACGCCCCTGAAAAAATATCAGCGTGGAGCTGGTGCTGGGTCAGCTCTGGCATCTGCTGTTCGGGCAGTCCCTGCAGCTGCTATAGCTCCAGCCTCTGCTTGTGCAAGTGCTGTACATTGTGCTCTTCTTGGCTTCAGAAATAGGTTAGTTTGTATCCTTGATTTGTATATCTGGATAGTGTGTAGATCATTTCCTAATATAGTAATTATTAAGCACTCTAACCTCTTGAGACAAAACTAATTATTTTGCTTAGCAGCCTTGATCCTGAGCGTAAGAAAGAGTCTATGGAGAAATATCTAGGTCCCCCTCAGCCATGGGAACAAAACTGATGGTTCGACATTTTAATCGACACTTAATTTTTTCCTTCATTGCCATCACATGGAATCCTAAATTGGTAATTGACTCTTCTTTGTTTTATAATCTAGGTTTATTAAATGGTGACTAGAATTTTGAGCTTCTGCTCCCCCTGGGGTATAAACTATAGAGGAGGATCAGTAATGAACCCTCTATCTCTATACCAAGACCTATCCATCTTGTGAGTTGAACTTGCTGGTATATGGGATCAAGGCATCAAGCAAAGGTGAACGGATTGGTTCAAGGTGTACCGTTACTATAAGAAGACCTATCCAATCCATCGTGTGAGTCCAACTTGCTGGTATATGGATTCAAAAAAAAGTTGTACAGGTACCGGGACGATTGCTTCAAGGTGTACAGTTGGTGGAACTATTGATCAGATTCTTTCCATTGCAACAAGACCGTAGGTAGTTTTTACAGGACTTCGCTATACTGACAATTCTTGTAGATATGTATTTTTCTTTTTTGTCTTTTTGAGTGAATTGTACATATGTATTTGAGTGGCATAGTTAGTTAGATTCCTATTGTAAATTTGTAATTCATTCAAAGTTGTAAATATTCATTCAAAAATTATTTACCAATGAGCTATGCTGGCAGACCCCGATAGATTTGTTGTGGTCTGTGGGTGTTTATGCTCTTTGTTGGTAGTCAAAAGTCATAAGTGCGTGCAAGTGCGTACAACCTTAATCTTTCTTATGCTTCTGTATTTGCTGGTTCAAAACTGATTAAAATAGAGAGAATTGTTATTAGGAGAAAGAAAGAAAAAATTACAACATCAAGCCGTAGACGGTTGAGAATCATTGGTAGGATTTGCAATGGGGAGGGTGATCCGTTTTGATCAAATGGCGTTGCATCCAAAGGAAGGAGAGCAATGGATCTAATTGGTGTTGGAGATAAGGAAGAGGATTAGGGTTTTCCGTCAGCTCACCTTCTCACCGGTGGTGGAACCGGATCTTACTTTTGTTTTCTATATATGATAAGCTGTTGTTGATGGAGAAACTGGGGCTGTCTTTGTTTGCTCTGGCAGGGACTAGGGCTTATACTAGTGCATTTTTTCAAGCTAGGTGACAAGATTGGGAAGGACAAGCGGTCAACGCCGGGGGTAGTGGCAATTCCGAGGAGGTTTGATGGTGGCAGGGTTGCTTCAGGGTCTGGCGAATCCGATGCTACCTAAAACTCCTTTTGTGAATTACTTTACTATTGTAGGTGTGCCGGCCGACAAGGTTCTTCCTTTGGCCTGGAGGAGGTGGTTGCCAACTCTAGGTGGTCATCAGTGCTGAGGTTGAACTTGTGCGTCCAGGGTATAAATGGCCCAGTGGCAACGGTGAAGGAGGCTGATGAGATAGCCGTAGCTATTCCTCATGAGAATGGGAAACTCACCATATCTCCTCCAAAGAAGAAGACAAGAATGCCTAAAGGTGTGAAGAATAAACAAATTAGGAGGGGGTGCTTAAACCAAAACTCTTTTTAAGAGCAGGAAGCGTCTGCTGCGCTGGATGCTTGGGGAGGCTCTGGCATACTCTAAGGAGGCTCCGGCTTCTTCTACTTCTCTCTGGATGGATTAGGTCGCAAAGAAAATAGGAGCTTTGTTTTCCATTATTTTTTTTATTCCTTTTCGAGGTTTGTAGTTTTTTTTTTCCTTTGTTTTTGTAGCGTAGGCTTAAAAGGTGGAGTGTTCTAGTGATATGTTCATGTGTATAACTCTTTCAATTGTTATGAGTGATTTGTCATTGTATCATTTGCTAAGCTGCATAATGGATGAGTTCTTCAACAACGGAAAAATATGTATTGCTTGTGTAGTAGTATAACACATGCCTGGGAAACCTGTTGATTGATTAATGCATAAGTGACTTTAAAGATATTTAACGTCTTTTGTATCTCTTGTATTCTGGTGGATCATTTGGATCATCTAATATAATTTACTTTCTTTGAAAGAAAAAATAAAATAAAATAAAAACCTCAAAGTTTCATTGTTTGTCCACTTCAATGGTACACGTCAACCTAAATGGCAGATCGTGATTGCATCTACCAAATTACACGACTAGAATATACTGACCTTCTTAACCCAGTGGAGTAACAATTTCTTCCGATCCCGATCCTAGATTTCAGGGACGGATTGGAAGCCTTAGTGCAATTTTGCTCATAATTTTGCCAGAGGAGGAAGAAGGAAATAAAGGTAAAGAACAATTTCAATGTTGCTGTTAGCAACAGGTTAACTCCCAGATAAAGTGAAATGAATAGATCGAAATCGACGTGGGAATGAAACAAAACATCGTACGATAGATCAATACAAAAAATTTACAAATCAAGTCACACAACTTCAACTGCAAACATTTGTACAAAACGGAACAGCCAAATTGATAAATTCTTCATCTAATTCTCCGGAGGATCGGATGGAGTGCTTCTCTGAGAGAGCAAAAAGCTAGAAGAAGGGGGAAAAAAAAAAAACAAAAGAAGGGAATTGGGGTGTTGCCTAGAATCAACTGGACAAAATAACTGAAAAGCTAAGCCACAGGCCCTAAATTAAACCACTTTATCCATACCTTCAAAGTTAGCAAGGAACACTTAAGCTTCTCATCTTGCATCAGATTCCACCATTTCTGCAACTCAATCCTCCTTTCAAACAGAAATTCCTGCACAAAAACCAACTTTTAGGTCTAAATATGTTCATGCATTAGCATAATGAACAACTTTGCAAACGAAATGGAAACAAGACGAAAAGGGTAAGAAAATTCATCTTACCTAGGTTTCCTTGCTAATAAGTCCAGCCTCATGAACAAACACATGCCTTCTTTCTTCCACTATACTTTCCAGACCCCCATGACTCCTATCTGTTTTCTTAGGAACAATCTGAGATCTTTTGAGTCCCAATCGCTCTTTCCACCGGCTTAAACTCCTTGATGGCCTCGAAAACATGTCTCCATAATCATCATTAACCAGTAACTCATCTCTTAAAGTAGTCTTCCCTCCTTGGTTGGTACCATTGTCCTTCAAGGGCAACAATGTGCCCTGAAATATGACTTCATCCGCAGCTATCATCCCGAAATTGTTCACAGAGAACTCGAAATCTGCAGAAACGGGAGCTTCCCTGTAGATGGCTTCATGCTTGATGGCTTGTTGAGTGTCTGCAAAGTCATTGGAGAAGGAAATTCTAGGATCCATGGAGAGAGGAAGAAGCCAGGAAGTAGTACTACTACAGCTGCTACTATTACCGCTACTGCTGCAAAATAATGCCAATTGTTTCTAATTGTTAAACATGTTTAAGCATGCATGGACATTGAAACCAAGGATTACTAAACCCTTTTAAATTTGTTGATTTACTTGCAAGGTTAGAATCCACATGGAGATGTTTGCATTTATATTAGAGGGAGAGCTTGTTTTATGCGTATGTCTGGTAGACATCTCATGTTACTTGGATTTGTCACCTTTTAATAAAAATTTAAAAAAATGCATGTAAAACCACTTTGATCATAATATTCTACAGCGAGTAACACCTAAGAATTAGTATTTATTGGGGTGGCCAATCTCATATTTCACTTGAGTGGGTGACAATGGAGTTGCAAAAGCTTCCTTACCACATTAGTCAAATGTGACAGACACTTTATTAGTTATTTTTTTCTCTTCTTTTTTGGAAGAGGGTTAAATTTTTGGTCTGTCCAAATTAGGGGCATGTGTGGGAGTCACATGTCATGATATGGGTTAGATCGCAGCTCCACATATATGATCCTTTCCAACAAGGCCCTCTCTGTTTGATCAGTTATAGAAAAATAATGATAGTGAAGACAATGTACGAAGACCACATTGCATCCACCCTGCACAGTATTTCTTTAACCTAAGATCAATATCTCCTTGCAATGCTGGATTGCTGGATAAATAATACAAAAAGTGAATTTCGGATACTAAGTATACACCTAAATAAGCAAAAAGATAAGAATGGTCATCGTCACACTTGCATTTATCATTATGTTTTTTAATTGCTCGCATGAAATGTGTAAAATAATACGTGAGTGGAAATAACTTTGACCGATAACAAATAAAGATAATTTTCTTGCATTTAGTTATCATTTTAATACCATGATCCGATATGACGTGTGGAGGGTGGGGTTTATAGCTTCAGTGATAGATTTCTACACTCATGATCGGAGTTAATTGTTATTTTTTTCATTGTCTTGAATCAGACTAAATAATAACACAATTTTAGCACTGGTTTCTTAATGAAGGGAAATTAGGTTTATGAGATCTTTGTTCAAAAAGTAATTGCAAAGCGTGAAACAATCATCACATTTCTCTTCAGGTACATTTTCTATATTCATTTTACAAAATACTCTTGTACTCCTAATAGTTATCCTCTAAGGTTTAGAAAGCCCTATTCCCAATCTTATTCACAAAGACTTCCATAGAAACCCAACTTGATCCAACTTAAAAAGTAACTCAATTCTCTACTCTTCCTCATACTTGAGTTAATCTCAAGGACTTCCTTCTATTCTATGCATATAATTGGTGAGTGTCGTTTGAGGTTTCTAAGGACCACGAGGACTTTCATCTTGTTTGATTGATAATCAACATACTATACTAGGGTTGTCACTCGGTCGGTTCGAATCGGTTATAGGTATTACCAACTTCAAAACCAAAGCTTTCGGTTTCAAAACTGAGTTACCAATTACCAACCAAAATTTTCGGTTTTTAATTATGTCTACCAAATTTGGTATTTCGGTTTTCGGTATTACCAACTTTAGAACAACTAATTCTTTATAATATAAATTAGAATGAACAAAACTAGATTTTTGAATTTTATAGTCATGAACTCTGTATTCATCTACTAATTATAGCTTTCTTTTGTATATATGACATCAAGTTTTAGCAATTTTCAATAAAACTAGGTTATTTAACCATCTTTTACTAGGTTACTTAAAATACATGTACTATTAATGTAGTAATGTTTATACTATTATAAAAGGCCTTATGTTTATTTCTTAATATACATGTATGTGTATTGAAAACTGTAGTATATAAATCTAATATTTAGATAATCGGTAGATTCGTTATTTACCAAAACTAAACCAACTTTTTCGGTAATTTTCAATTTCTGTTTTATCGGTCTCGGTTACCAAAAAGTTGGTTTACCAAATCTAAAATATCGGTTGGTATTCGATCGATTTAGTTTTGATAATTACCAAACCAAATGGCAGCCCTATACTATACTGATAAAGTCTTTTTCCAGTCTTACACATCCCACAAAACAAGCACCAATCTAGGACTTTTATTATCTCTAAACTTCACATAAGAATACAGATTCTTTGTTCCAACTCTTGTAGGACAATTGACCTTCCAAGTAGTTGCACATGGCTTTACCCTAATCTAGATTGAAATCTCCACTCCTAAGGCTAATGGGTCTTTGACATGTGGTTGATTCCCAATTGACAACTGTACGTCACAAATTTAGCAAGATACTTGAAGAAACTGCATTAGCCTCATGCCCTCATGGGTTTCGGGGGGAAGCAGAACTCGGTCAAAGGGCATTGTCTTCCTTTTGGTCTCCCATTTTGCTAGCAAAACTTGTCAGTTGCACTCTAGTTTAAGAAATTTTCTTTTGTCTTATCTAAGAACTAACATAATAAAACCATCTTCAAGGCTCAATTCACAATGTCAGATCAGGGATAGAGTTTATCTGTTGGATGCTTTGAACGTTACCCAAAACCCTAAGAATGTTATACTAATTAAGTCTCTTTATCTAACATGCTTGTATAGAAGTAGTAGAAAGGGGCTCCATCGCTATGTCAAAACTTATGCCATCGACACCGACTAGTATAATATTCTGCCTCTAATCACTTTTTAGTTTTTTTTTTTTTTTTCTTTCTCTTTTACTACAAAGAAATGAAAGGCTTCTTGCTTGGATGTGTTTTTTTTTTTTTTTTTAATCAAAGAAGAACTTCATTAATAATGAACTGGTTACAACGAGTTTTAGGTGACATCTCTTATACAAAATGGCCACTAGACTTCACATTGGAACTCTAATGACTAACTCCAAACTTGCACTACAACTGTATGACAAAGGCAAAAAGCGCAGGAGCAGTGAATCCTTGACATCTTACCTCTCGTTCAGCCAGTAAGATCTCTAAAACTAGACAACTCACTTGTGTCAACACTAACTCACTAACCAGAATCCTCCTGACCAGCTTTGATCGACCAAGTCGACACTCGTTGTGACCTAAACTCTACCAAAAGGATTGCCGGACATTTAGACCTGGGACTAAAGAAAACCCAACACCATCACCACCCTATTGTCAACGCCATTAATCCTCAATTGCTCCAAATCGTCATCTCCTCAGACCCAAACCCAGACAGGAACGACCCACTAGAAGGCCAAGGATGATTGTCTATGCAACAGCCAGACATTTTCGCCACCGCTGCTGACCCAACTCCAGAACAGGAACGACCCTCTAGACGGCGAAAGAGAAAATTGTCTCTGCCACACCCTTTGTAGAGTCTTATTACCAACAACACACCAACTGCCAAGCAAACAAAAACTAAAAGCTGTAAAACAAATTACAATACCTAATGGACCTAGAGAATTGCCCCTGGCCCAATTACCACCAAGCCCAGACTGAGCCCACAATCAGATTAAGGCCCAGACCGCCGCCGCCGGCCAATCCCCGACAGAACACATCCCCCACCACCATAGTGTCACCCATCTAGTCGCGCCTCCTCCAAACCACCACCACCCCCGCCAGACAGTCTCCATTGTCCCACCATCGTCGCCATACCCCATCATCCAATTTGCATCTGGATTATGAGCACAACCACTGATTGAACAAAGGTAACCAGGAGCCCAGCCTCACCGACACTGTGCCATCACCATGCACCGACCATCTCGTCCAGATTTGGCCACCCTGCACCACCCCGCCTCCAATCCAGCCCCGTCGTCGTGTCATTCCGACTAAAGCTGAAGCCGCGATCCAGATCAGATCCGTCAAAACAATCCACCAAACAAGACACCACTCCATTCTAACTGAAAGCACGCTCGCACGTCGAAGAGGGACGACGAGAGAGGAAGCAACTCGTCAGACGACAACGCCGCAGGGACGTGCCGCAGGACAAGCACACAAAATGATTGAGAGAAACTCCTAGGCGCGTGCGGCGTGTTCTTGTGCTTAGGGTTCTTCCTTCTTGCTTGGATGTTAATGATGAGTTGTTAAACTTTACATTCAGATTTAAGACTATGAAGGTTGATTTACATATTGCAACCACTATATAGAAATAAGTAATAACATTTATTTTGGGATTATTCCGACTTGTCAAAGTCCCGTTAGAGTAAATAACATCTACTTTGACACCTTTTTAGTGCACTCAGGCGAGACCCTGGTTAAATGTCACCGGATGAGTAGTCTCCAAAGGAACTTTACACCCAAAAAAAAAAAGTTTCCAAAGGAACTCGTACCAAAGTGATCTTATGTCAATGAGAATCTTCCCATATTTTTCTATAAAGAACAACATCTCATCATTAATAGGATGCACTAACTAGTTATTTACAGTTATTCTACCAAAATTAATACATTGGCGGACTTAGACATTGCAGAATAAAAGATCAGTCGTCGAATTTACCTCTTGACTCCCATGTAATATATTATTTGATAGTTATCTCCATCCCAATCACTAGAATATCCGAGCACCTGACTCCCATTCATCCGTCAAGTACCTATGAATAGACCTCTGCATATGTTATCCGGCGCCATTAATGGAAATATGCACAAACTTTCATACCTTACTTGACACCATCATGCTTGAAAAGTAAGACGATTTCCAAACCCACAAAACCAAACTCAAGTTCACTCTCTTAGTATACACTAGTCAACCAGGCAGGCACAAACACAGCTACCATGAACAATAGAACAATCATAGACCTCCAAAAAAAGGTCGCACTGATACTACAAGATATGGCAAAATCAACGAGTAAGAACAAGAGCACTGTAAAAAGTTGGAAGCCAAAAGAAAGTATAGTGAGTCGATCTCCAAGTATGATGAACTCAAGAGGATCATCGACCTCAACAAATCTGCTTGGGAACACGGTGCTTGTCATGCAGTAAAAACTCTAAATGTGTAGAAACCCTCTGGCACCCGATAGTCAAGGTTGCAATACCCTTCCACCTGCAAGAGTAGTGTAATGCCCTCCACCCAAGCTAACACGAATACCGAACCAAGCACAAATGTACATATCAACTAGGTATCAAGCATAAATGACACATGCACAGGTACCAGGTTTAGCACCCGAGACACTTTGTGACCATGTCAAGACCACGTACAGAATCAGGACTATAACACCGGAGCATACATCAATCAGATATCGTCCGACAGGCCACCAACAGACCACATTAAAGGGCGGTTCTAAGGTATTACACTTAGGAAGAGGTGTCCACTCCCACATTAATGTGGAGCACTATCAACCGCTATAGTCATTCCATAAAAGCTCTCATTCATCAGCATTAATGGTAAGCATTTATTATCCACATGCTTATACTTTGTCAATATTAATATACAAGGTATTGACTTAGGCATCAAAGGAGTCTAGACCAGCCTACCTAGTCTATCTCTTAACACCCCATGTATTAATCTTGACAGGTAGAAAGCAATCCCATCATACTTCTAACCTGAGGCTGAGTTGTGCTTCTATTAACCTGTGCACGGTTAACATAGAAACATTTAGCATTGTCTATGGAAAAAGAACAAATTTTGTTTTCTCATTCTCAACACCATGTCTGAGCATACATAGAAACATTCAGTGTCGTCTATGGGAGAAGAACAAATTTTATTTTATCACTCTCAACACCATGCCTTAGTATATAAACAATCCACGTCCACTCCAACCAACTACATTGCGCTAGCACTCGCTTTTGGCATACCAAACACCTCGATCGATGTTGTCGTCAACACCAGTTCTAGCCCCTGTGCTCTCGATATGGCTGCGATGGTCGACATTATACGGGGGGACATCAACACACTCTGGAAACAGCTTCATCTAAACCATGAAGTGACTCTCACTGCGCAACGCATATGCCAAGAGCTCGAGGCTAAAAACGCATCACTAGCACATACACTGATCAGGAGATAAGATCATAACAAAGCACTCACACTTGCGATAGAAACCACATGCACTGATCAGGAGATAAGATCATAACAAAGCACTCACACTTTCGATAGAAACCTCAGGGGAAAACTCCAATGAGTGACTAGGTGAAATCCATCATAATCCACATCCCGATCGAACTCTTCCCATAGTCGATGCTAGGAATGCCACCACCACCCCCTCCCGTTCAGGTAGTGGGCACCTAGGGGTCGATAGAGGCTTAGGTCACCAAACCTGCCCGACATCAGATCTTAACACATAATTCTTGATAGAATTGTGTCAAACCATTGCTAGTCTACAAACCAGGATCGAGTTAACTAAGAGCAGGTTCGCTTGGCATCCTCTCACAACAGTCTATGAGGAACGTCCCAGCCCATTCACGTCACACATTCTGGCTAAGACCAGGCCCATGGACAACAAGGCTCTTAAGATGGAGCAATACAGCAGAACCACTGATAAGTACCAAACCTAGACACTTTCCGGTCACAAGGGACATGTGAGGGCTATACTGATGTAGCGGCATGTCACATATTCCAAGGGGCACTCTAAGGATGAGACCTTAAGTTGGTGTTTTGATCTTCCCGCTGCCTCGACCAGCTCATTCAAGAAACTAGCAGACAAGTTCATCACCTAATTTTATACTGAGATTGGATGGCTATCAAACCACTGCCCAACTCTTCAAGGCCTAGCATGGGGACAATAAGAGCCTCAAGTCCTTCATCACCTGGTGGCAATCCGACAAATGGTAGGAAATAGATGAATAGAGAAACACAAAGGGTAAGGGAGCTGTGCTTCTACCAAGTGGTGCAGGGTTAACATAGAGGAGTCGTGCACAAACTAGAATTCACTTAATTCAGCTACCCACTACCAGAACCCCAAATCGCCTCAGTGACCCCACTAGGCTAGCTACTGGAGCCCAATAGGCTAAACCTAATTTCTCAAAATTGGCCGCCGTAATGGGCTAACCGACCCGTTCCTACATGTAGACGATTTTAGATATGTAACAATAGGTAAAGGCTACAATGATAAAGCACTATTCCACATGTTTTAAGAAACTCTAAGTTGGTTTATGGAAAATAAGCATCAAAAAAGAAAATTTATTCCTTTCTTGAGTTTGGGATGAAAAATGAAAGGAAATATTTTCGTGAAGAAAAAGAAAATAAGAGGGAAAATGGTTCTTTCCTAACCCTAAATGAATCACTCCCCCCCCCCAAAAAAAAAAAAATAGCTTACATTTATTACTCACAACACATTATTTTATTGCATTAATTACAAACCATTTAACAAGTTTCTTGATAACTTTTCTTATGTTACCAAACATCATAATGGAAAGTTCTTGGAAAATTTCATTTCTCTTCTCATAGGAAAGACAAAAAAATTACTTTCATTTCCGCAAACCAAACGAGGCCTAACAAGTGAAGCAATAAACTATGTTTTTTTTTTTTTACTTTGGTTGTCCTTCAACTGCGGCCAACCCCATCTACTGCCACCAGACCCAGCCACCTTGGCTGCGGCTGAAACAATTAGAAGCAAGGATTAGGGGCACAGAGACACAAACACCAATCCAGCTACCCACTGCCGGATTCACATGGTGCCCTAGATTATTAACTGACCGCCCCAGGATAATCACCAAGATCCCATGGGCGAAATCTCATCACCGATGAGTATCGCACAACCGGTCAGTTATTCAAAATAGAGCAAGCAGAGAATGAAACACTAAAGTGACTAAAGTGCTTTGTCACAGCTCATAATAATCTAATGGTTAACAAAAAATAATAATAATAAAATGAACTGCGATTAGACTGGTAGAACTGTAGGGATGGCAATGGGGCGGGTTGGGGATGGAGATCACAATACCATCCCCATCCCCGGGGTCATTCTCTACCCACATCCCCGCCTCAGTCCCTAATAAAAATATATTGGGGATTCCCCATCCATGGCCCCACTGGGGACTAAGCCTCCAAATCCGCCCCAAATCCCCAATAAGAATTTAATAAATAAAATAATTTTTTCTCATATTGCCTTTTTTAAAATCAAAATCTACAACAAATAAATTTAAAACATGATTAAATTCATAAATCATAATTCAGTGAGTTCGAAAGTCAAAACACCATTAAAGTAAAAGTGTAGCCATTAAAGTAAAGTAGTAAATATATATATATATGATTTATATTATAAAAAATAAATTAAAATATATATAAATTAAATATATGTATATATTATTGGGGCGGGTTTGGGGATGGGGATCACAATACCATCCCCGCCCCATCCCCAATCTTAAATAGCGGGGATTGGAGATCCCCATCCTCATTCCCCATTTGTCCCCGAATTCTCCCCCCATTAGGGGATAGGGGTGGGTATCCAATGAAGCTCCGCCCCGCTGGGGATTTTTGCCATCCCTAGGTAGAAGAATGATCTCTAGCGTCGCTATAATACGAGCATATTCAGTGTTTGATGACTGACTACCTAAATAGTGTACTGATCTCATATCCAAAACGTCACAAATAGTGTGCAAAACATGACCAAGAACATATGAACTTGCAAAAGAAAGAAAGATGATATTTCATGCTCTCTAGTCCATCACTCTAAAGAGAAGTTTGCTTCAGAGTATCAACCCTATGAAACAAGTAGGGATAGAAATCAGCAACTGCATATTCGTTTACCAATCTTCCCAAGCGATACAACTTAAAAGCAGACTGTCTTGAATGTCATTTCTATCATAATGTGGTATTCTATAAACACTGAGTTAGAAACCATATTCTGTTTCTTACAAGTAACGAAAAACTATATGATAATTTGAGTGCATCCTTACAACAGAATCTAGGCCACCATAATATGATTCCGCCTAGTTTTAATTGTAAAATGATGTGAGACACCTTAATTTGTTGATCTCTAGAAATACAATCACATATTAACAATGATAATAACTGTTAGTAAGATTTACTGAAAATCATCATCATGTTCAACAGTATCAGGAGAAGATCTTTTCTGGGGCAACCGATTTCCAAGAGAGAGTTTAGGCTTCAATGCTACTGAACCCTTTAAAGAGGTTATCCCTGATTGCACAGTGGTGTTTTGTGAGGGCCTGAAAGGGGCTGATAATGTGCTTCTGGCAGTATTTACACTCGAAGAAAGAGATTCAAGTGGTTTTCTTTGCCAAGACATTAGCATGGATTTCTGATTCAGGTTTTGCTTTGATTTGAAAATATTCTCTTTTCCTTCTTCTCCCTGCATCTTTGGACTTGCTTTTGATTCTATAGGCACAAGCTTCCCGTCCACTTGGTTTGTAAAAACAAAAGTGACCTGAAACACCATTATTTAATCTTGCTTTTCGAAAGGTCATCCCATTACAATATATATATATATATATCATCACTTCCACTAATGGATAATGTCATGATATCTGTTTTCTGTTTCACAGAATATTCTGATAAGTACATGAATGTCAAATGCGGAAAACTGATGTGATCATTTGTTTCCAATAAATAATTAGCAACAATAATAAAATGGAGAATAAAACAGCCCTGAGGCCTGAGAGTGAGAAAGGAAAAAGGGGTGGTAGCCATTGCCACACTAAACAAGGAGATTTGTATTGTTAAACATGCTAGTACCTTGTTCTCCAATAAATACATGCTATTACCTTTTAAAGTGTTTATATCAGACTTCCTTATCTTAAGCAATGAACAGCACTCGAAATTTAGGTAAAAACCTAAAACATTCTTATAACAAAAGCATTAAATGGTTAAGTTGATAGGCATGGCTAACATCAGTGTCGGATATGCTTCAATGAGTATATCACATAGTCTCCTAAAATAAGTAGGTGTTAAAGTTTAAAAAAGAACAAAAATAAAACACCTGGTAACAAAAAGTTCAAAAACCTAGCAAGGTTCAGAGTCACAGTTTTAGAGATACTTCCCTTAACTTTTCATCATCTTTGCAACAGAATTATATGTTACAGTTTAGGACAAACATTATAATATCAATACTATTTTCCTTTTTCGTTTTTTGAGTAAATTTAATATCTCAATAATTCAAAGCTTGTCAGCAGGGGAAAACCTATATCATACCTCATCACCAGCTGAAGCTTGGAGAATAGCATCGGGTACTGAAGTAGAGAAGAAATGATGCCCCCAGTTACTTAAATCTTCCTCTAGAGGTGTCCCTATCTGAGAAAAGAAAATATTTCTGTACAGTTAAGAAATGAAGTGTAGAAGGCTATTAGTACAGTACTTATGACATTTAAAAAACCAACCTGCTTTTCTGAGCTCTTTAACTTCTGTAAGCATCCAGTAATTTCTGCAAATCCACCTATATCAGAGTTTTCTAGTGCAGACTCACTGCATTTATAAGTTGATTGGTTTATATCTTCCTCTGCTGTACTCTGAGGTGTATCATGATAAGTTTGACAACGGTTGCAGTTCATCTTCTCATGCACATCAGACCTATAAAAATATTTATAACACCCATTAACAGGATGAATTACAGCGGCATGAAAACAACATTTGACATTCAGTTTAACCAGCATTTCCGGAAAAAACAAAAAAAACAAAAACTCAAAAGGGTAAAGACAATTACCAAACACAAATGCAAAGCTTCATTCCCAGACATTAAAAGAATTTTCTAGTACTTTATTACCTACTGTGGTATAGGTGCTCGGTAAATGCTTACATGCACGACCTAGCACTGTTATGATACATATGCTAAGTTTACTCTTATATGAGTTATATCCTACTGTTCTACATAGAAGTTTAGGAACTTCCATTGAAACTGTGTATAAGATTTTCAACTGTAAATGAAAAGTGAAAGCTATCACTAATCCATATATACAAAAAGATAAGTAATGAAATGTATCAATATTGGTTCCACCAATTCAAGTACAAAATCCATGGTTCCAAATCTTGAACAACCTTTTCATTGAGTAAATTCTTTCTTATAGCAGATATATAGATGATGATATTGCAGTAAAGCACAAGACCTGGAAAGGGATTTCAAGATAGAGGAGATGACATTACCTCACATTCTCATGAAATGTGAACAAATCGCGTAGGTCCTCAATTGAAAGATTCCCCTGGAACAAAAATACTTCTGTATAAAATATATTTAAAGGAAACAAACAATCACTAAGAAGGAAACAGCTACAAATCCAGACCTGTGCCATTGGGCTATCGGCTTGTTCCTTCTGAATAACTTTTTGAAGCCCTTCTTTTGACATCTGACGCTGGTAGACCTGTAGAAGATGAGGATGATTTATTAAAAATAAGAATGATAAAAGATTAATTGCATGACCATATAAATGCAGAACGAAACAAATGATAATAACACAAGAGTGCCACATGAAAACCTTTTCTTCAATTGTTCCAGTACTCAAAAATCTATAAATGTATACTCTCTTCTTTTGCCCATCCCTCCAAACTCTAGCAGCAGCCTTCACATGGGAAAGATGAAGAAAACAAACAGTAAGAATAACCGTAGGGGACTGCATATTTTATTATCTCTTCTCAGCTGTACATATGAAGCTTAACTTAAACAATTACTTGTTTATCATTGGCTGGATTCCAATCAGGATCAAACAACACCAGTCGATTTCCGCCTATCAAATTGAGACCACAGCCACCAGCCTTACTGCTTAAGAGAAATGCAAATTCATCCTACAAAATGTTCCGGTTACGATTATTTATCATAAATAAACCCAAATCCCAAGAGAAACATAAAGAAGAAATTTAAAGAATCTGTTTGCATTAGAAAGTATATACCTTTGAGGGGTCATTGAATTGGTTTACTAGTTTCTGTCTTTTACTGATAGAAGTTGTTCCGTCAAGCCTCAAATATGGGTATCTTCTTTCTCGACACAATTGGGCAAAAAGGTCCAGTGTCTGATACATGACATTAACATACAAAAAGACAAGCTGAAGCCTAGTTCCTTCCACAGAGAACTTGTGGTAATGAACGCATATGACTAAATGTTGAATTCAGATATTAAAGTGTTTCCTTTTGAAAAAGAGATAACTTAATTAACACAAAATAAACATAAGTGCAGCATCAGTTAACAAGCAAGTCACCAGAGGTTCCATTATAACCTTTAACATCTGCTAATAAAATAACTAACACCGCATTACACTTAAGGATTCACAAATGACTAAATAAGCAACAGTCACCAGTAGAGAACTCCATATGAAAACATCAGATTTCAGGTATTGTATTTACTCTTCTAAGAGCAGTAGACCAAGTAAACATTTTCCATCTAATCATGGATGGGTCAAAAAGGGGAAGAGAATCAAATGACCAAAATGATACTTGCACCAGAAATTAGAAAGGGTCCAATTTTCAAAGGTCTTTTATCCAACCTCGAGATATTTTCAATGAAAGAAAGTACAGAACCAGTCACCAACTTCAAGATTAGCAAAATTGAGATATTAGGGTATATTGTCTGAATGAAAACAGAAAAATTTGGGCTTTCTTCTAATTACATATACCACCGTATTTTAACAAGGAAAGAAGTCTCCTAATTGATGGTGATGATCTATTATTTGAAAAACATATACTGCCTCCAGACCAGAAAGAACAAGAGGCTGAGAAGATATATGGATATACACACACTCACATTATGTTCTAGAATCATTGCACAACATTACCTGCGTATAGTTTGAGACAAGGACAATACGGTCATCAGTCTTCTTTCGTAATTGGGCAAGTAACCTAGCTAAAACATGCATCTTTCCTGACAGTTCAACCCAAGCCCCATCTCCGCCAGTCCATGATCCAGATCTAATAGCATAAAAGAAAACTTCAAAAAATTTAAAAATAAATATAAAAAGTGATGTGTTGTATATTGGATTCTCACATTGGGGGAAAAGACTAAAATACATACCTTCCAGAGAACATCTGTGGAGGGAAAAAGCGCATGCAGTCCTCAAAACCTGAAGTTCCTGGACTTCCACTTTTTATAGTATCATAGATGAGCTACAAGATGAACACCTTTCATGAGGATGAAAGCAACCAAACTCTAACTTGAAATAAATAACTGTGAAGGTAGAAGAGGTAAGCAAAAAGTCCAATCCTAATGACTATATCTGGGAAATTTGTATAATCCAAACTCCCTGAAAACCTATGTCCAAGAGTCCAGAGCATACATGGTTTTTGTTGGATCTGAATTTGCCTTTTGTTCTTGAAAAAAAGGAAAAAAGAAAAAAAGAGAGATGATCTGTATGTGGATGCTTATAAAGACAATAAAATATGTTTCAAAGAAAAATCAAGGGGTATTAATATTTAATACCAAGAATATCACGTGTCCCAGTATAGATCCGAACTATCCCAATCAAATCATGAATGTGCATGCATATGTATCAGAATGTCTATATATATGACATACCTTTGGATGATTGCATAGCTTCTTTAAAGCAGTTATATAAGCTAATATTTTTGTTTGCTTTGTGTCTTCTGAGATTGCTCGTTTAACCTGTACTTGAGAGAAACAAATAAACCATTCCCTGTCAGACAGGCCTGTTCATTAACTCCAAAAGTTCAGCATCTATGAGAAACTACTTGTGAGACCACTAAACGAGAACGCACATTTTTGGAATGTATAAAATGGTTATAAAGGTCTAATTGGAGAGGAGTCAACTTGCAACAGACAACTTCAATTATCTGCAAGAGGAGAACAAAACACAGATATTCAGAAGTAACAAACTTTGAAACAAAAATGAATACTATAAGTAATCATGTCTGAGCAAAAATTTTGACCGTCTCTCTTAGAGAAAGTTGCAACTATAGAAAAGTGTATCTACCTGGACATCCATTACAGTATAAACCTATGAAGTTCCATCATGCTAATGAAAGTAAGGTTTACGGTTTAGGGAATGATAACACATAGAGTAGATAGAGTAAGCAACTTCTACGTTTAGATCCACTACTACTCTCATTCCTGTCATAAGTTCCTGTAATTACACTCACAGAGTCACAGATGATTTTTCTTTTCAATTTTATAATAATAGACTTATTTTCCACAAGTGTGAATATACATCTGTATTGCCTAACTGCAAAAGGCGCAAACTTTTGATCAGCATGGACACCCAGGGAAGGTGATAAAACTTGGAACTCAGATGGCAAACAGTTTGTACATCAAAATTAAAGTGATGGGTCATTAACTATGTTCACATGCACCAACATACGCAGTGAAGGTGATAAAACTCAAAAGACATATAGGTCCCAGAACGTAGAGGGTATGTAAACTATTCCAGTTTGTAAATGAAACTAATTAACTATGTTCTGACACACAACATATCCATAATTTTTTGGAATGTAGTCCAGATAAATGACATACCTTTGGTGGCAGGTGATTTGAAAGTAGTGCATTAGTCCTCCGCAGTATAAACTGCAAAAGTATATTGAATCATGAACAAGATGCTGATTTGCAAAATATAATGATTCACAACTCCTACACTTGATGGACGATGCTGATACAACTCTTTTTAGGAAAGTTAGGTCCAACGTACTTAAGATATCCAGTAAGCAATTCCCATTTAAGAGCTAAAAATTTAATGAATCAGGTTACCTGATTAACTTTTGCACTGAGTTCTGAAGAGCGCTCAAGACCTAGTTTCCTCTCTTCTTCACAGGCATTAGGTTCTCTTCCACAAATAATAGGTGCCTTCACAGAATATGTATGTAAGAACTCATATGCAGGATTTATAAATGTCAATGGTGGGAAAAGTAGAAATTTGTTGTCTTTTTCACCAAATAATTTTTTATTTTTACCAAAAAATAGAAAAGTAATTAATATAGCTTTAATATTTGGCATATTTCAATCATTAGACAATCCTCAAACACTTGCAATTCCAAAAATGTTACTGTGCATGGCATACTAATTAGTTTTTTATATATAAATATTTATATATGTGTGTGTGTGCGCGAGCACGCAAAACAATATTGCTATAAAGAACTTATTTTTCAGACCAAAAAAACATATAACTCATTTTAATAAATTTGTAGCTAGATCTGTTTTGAAAGGGAGTAGAAAGAGAGAAAGACAAAGAAACAAATAACAAAGGAAACAATAAACTTGATATGAAACATCCTTAAGGGTCACAAGGGCTCTATAGAAATGTAAGACAATCAGCTCACCTCATAGAAGCGACGAAAATGTGCAGCATCACCTAAGATTCCTGGATTAGTGAAGTTGACCATGGCAAAGAACTCTTCTAGGTCATTCTGCGCGTTGTATATGGAGGGAAATGAGTAACAACTTGGAATCATGAGACATCATACAAAACTGAGTCCTACCTGCATTGGAGTTCCTGACAACAAAATCCTCCGCTTGCATGAAAGAGCAGCCAATGCCTGACAGAATATTCATGTATGGTTTCAGGGGGAATTTCCCAAAATAGTAATAATAATGAATGACAGATAGACAGAAACTTTAGGCATCATACCCTATTCGTCATCGTTTGGTCATTCTTTAGCCTGTGCGCCTCATCACATATGAGAAGGTCACACGATTCACTGTGGCTAAACTTTGTACAATGCATTCGGAATGTTTCGTAAGAAACAATTAGAACCTGAAGTGGATAGATTGTGAGTGCAACCTTTAAAGATAAATGTCAGACTATTACACAAATTTTACCTGCAAACGGCTGCGAGCACTTGTGAACTGATCAATTCCAGAAACAACATCATCTCTGGTACTTTCACACAGAGCAATGAGGCAAACTCTGTCTCCGACCCACTTCTTTATCTCAGCTTCCCAATTGCTCACAAGACTGGTGGGAGTGACTATAATGGCCTTTTTAACCATTGATTTCCCATCAAACCCTTGGTAAAGAAGGGTATAAAGTAATGTGATTGACTGCAATGTCTTTCCCAACCTGCAAAAGTATCAAGATTAAGAACAAACCTGAGGGCATGATCCCTAGACCAGACATAAACACATAAAAGAAATAGATATAAATCCATAGGGGAGAGAGAGTGGACTACCCCATATCATCTGCAAGAATACATCCATGTATATTTGCAGCAATATTTATGCCCGCAACACAATCAAACATGAATTGAACCCCTTCTCTGCATCAAAACTTCATCTCATCAATTAAAAGCAACCACATGAAAGCACAAGGTAAATTTGAAATTCCAAATTTTATAGACCCATTAAGCAACATAATTGACATTTTGGCATTGAAAACATCAAATTGATAGAGCTTTGTAAAAAGAATATCGATGTACAATTTGACAAAAGTTACGTTATACTCGTAGCAATGAAAGATGTAGTCATGTGAATTATTATAAAATAAAAAAATAGAACATCCAAAAGAAAAACAAAATGATAATCAGCTTTAGTATCTAGAGAAAACCTTTGATGTGGTCGAAGGAAACGAACGAGCAGAGGGTCCACTACTATCTGCACCATATTAGCATCCCCATCCTCTAATTCTTCAGGTTGCCACAAGACCAAAGGATCAATTCCAGGTGGCAGGGTCACACTCTCTTCCACTACATCTTTCTCAGCATCATTTGGCAAACTAGGAAACCTCTCAATAACGGGAAAAAACGGTGCACTTGATGAACCGCCCCAGGGAACAAACCGTCTGCGTGCTGAGAGACGCCGAGCGAGCTGGTCATTTCCATCATCATAGCCTTTGGAGCATGGTGGTTTAAAGGGTTTCCTACAAACTGTTGCTCCTTCCGTCACCGACAGAACTCGTGGAAGAAGAGGCTGTCTTTTCACCACAAGGTTGCCGCTGATATAACACCAATGCCACAAATTTCAGTTCAAATACAGCATTTTGAAATGTCATAAACCCAATACCAACAGTTCCAACCCCAACCAGCCTATTTAACCCTCCAATGACGAAACAATTCCGCGATAAGAAAAAACCTAAATTGAATCCACACAGCTTATTTCAAGCAATATCATTTCTTCGAAACTAAAACAATCTGAACTACCCTATGATCAAAACTCTTGTTTTTCTTTCAATTTCAACTATTTCTACAGCAATCAAACAATAACATAAATCCAGAAAATTCAAATTAAGCCCAATTCAGCACCACAAACAACAAACCCTAGCAGTAGAAATTGAAAAACTGCGCAGCGAAATTCATCAACCAAAGAAAGAAATCAAGACTAGAAATCAGAGGCACCTGAGGAGAGCATCGACATTCTTCGATTTTCGATCTTTTCCGGACGGCGGCGGGGGAGGCAGAGGGCGGGCCTTGGGTCTCCGACGATTCTCGCGTACGTCGTCGTTTTGAACCTCTGGTTCGTTTTCGAGCTCTTGATCTTCTTCTTCTTCTTCTTCTCCGAGATCCAAGTCTTGTGGGTCGGCTGTGTAGTCGTCGCTGGAACTGGAATCGGAGGAGGAATCGGAGAGTGAGATGACTTCTTCTTCGTCTTCCATACTTGTCCTTCACACTCTCACAAACAAAAGGGGGGGGCTCTCATTTAAATACCTTCAATTTTTGCATTTTGGCGGGAAAACGAGTCGAACCAAACTACTTGGTCAATTCCCTTCTTAGTTATGTTCAATTATTCCAATTGCATGGTTGATAATAAAATAGTTAGAATTTATGTAAATTTCACGCAATTCTCCATCCTTACATTCTGATTTGGTTAGCAGAATGAAAAACAATTTTCCTCCATGAAAAGAAAATAGGGGGGAAAGTAGGTCCTCCCACACTATAAGAATATAGAACTTTTTATTTTTTAAAGGTGTCAATCCTAAGCAATCCCATACACATGAATACGGTTATAAAGATACGGACATACATCACTTTGTCAGGGAATGACCAAGCATGTCTAGGTTAGAGAGCACTTTCGGTGTCGGACAAGCCAAAGTGGACCTTGTGTCTATTGTCAAGTAGTTCTGGAGTAGACCCAGTCGGATTGCAGGTTGCATGGTGGAGGATCTGGTGTCAAGATCGCATAGAGATCTTGGCGGGGAAAGGTGGCGTTGATTAAGAGGTAGGCGAGTGTGGCTGGTGTCGTTCTCGCCAAGATCGAAGCGTAGACTGTGAGAGGTAAGGCTGCTAGGTGGTTTAAGGGTGGCGGCGAGTTTAGGCTCTGATTTACTAAGATCCGATCAGAGGGTTTGGATTTGGTTTGGGATGTTTGGAGTCACACAGAGGAAAAGGGTGGTTGAGAGGTGCAGCGCTTCTTGCCAGCACGATGGGGTTGATAGAGGGGTGGAGGAACGATCAGCAACTACTCGATGCCAAGTAGGAGGCGGTAGGCTTGTTGCCAAAGATGGGATGCCAGAATCTCCTCGTGCGAGATGGAGGCATAGACATATCGACATAATGCAATTCCGATTTGGACTTTGTGATGCCCCAGAAATTCGTATTTATTTTTCGAGGATTTTCCGGAATCTAATTTATGGTTATTGGAAGGTTTCGTGGCTCGTGAACCGAGCGGAAGTGTTTCAAACGAATTTTTATTTGAAAAGTGTGGATTTAGGGGAGGTTCAAGGTTGACTTTTGACATGTTGAGATTCTCCAAAAACTTCCTTCGTGAAAGTTGTAGAGTGCATCGATACGAGTTTGTGGACATACGGAACGCAGAAATCTGAATTCGTATGTAAAAGTTATGAGCATTTGAAGTTTTGGGAAAGTTCTATAAATAGAAGTTTCCATTTTCGGAAACTTACTATTTTCATTTTCACATTTCCATTTCCGGAAACTTTGAAAATTTTCCGGTCTCCTGTTTTTCTACTGACCCGATCCCGATCCGGACGATCCAACCCGGCTTTTCCCTCGAGCTCCGACAGTCTCCGGCCCTAAAACTTGGATAGCTTGTTCGCCTCCTTGTTCCGCTCCTCCCTATGGTGGCTTCTAAGGGCGATTCTCTTCCACGGCGGCGCTGCAAGGTGGCACAAATTGAGGTATTCGGACCAGACCAAAAATCCTTGCTCCGACGATGTCACGGCTTCTAGTTTTATGGGTTGAGTTCGTAGAAGCCTCCCTAATCGATCTGTGGTGTTTGTTTGGATCGATTCACGTCGGAATCGGATCAACCCAAGATGAACAGTTCACGGCAGCTTGTGACGGTGATAGGCAACGATCTAGGCCGAGTTGGCTTGAATCCCAGGTATTAAAGTTGATCTATTTGATGTTCTTGACATTTTGACAGTTGGATTAACCTAGTTTTGAGTTTTGGCCGGTGGTGGTTGGGGTGGTTGCACTGCCGACTGTGGTGGCATTTTGGCAGCCTTCCGGCCATGTAAGGGATAGTTTCTGGTATGATATATCTTTTATTCGTCGATACGAGCATTTCGATATATAATATGAAATTTTTGGAGATCGTATGAATATATTGTGATTTTTACGGTTTTGGACCGTTTGATGATTCTATCAGTGAGGATTTGAGCGTTCGATCGACTTGTGATCTTAACATATCGATCGTAGAAGTATTCCGGAGACATTGGGTGGTCTCGGATGTGGTTTCGCCTAAATTGGCGTCACTTTGGGAATTTTAGTTCGATTTAGGGTTTCGAACATTATTCCTTGTGTTCCATTGACTGAATCAAGGCTGTACTTTCCTTAGGTGCTTGACAAAGTGATTTCTGTAAGTAGTCTAGTGGTGTGAAGACGCAGCGGGAATTTCAAGGTGAGTAATCTCACAAGGTTCATTTATGAATGGAATTACCTATATCATTTTGGGAGTTATTTATTTAACTGCAAACTATAGTTGGTATTAGTAGGCATTCCTGAGCGGATGACTACGTATATATATATATTTACGTGAAATATATATGTGTTAGTGGGTTTTGTTGATTTATGAAAACAATATGCATGAATGATGCTTTTTATTGTTTTGGGTTGTGGCTTTTCAAAAACAAATGGTTGTGAAATGATGATTTCTATTGTTTTGAAAAGCATTGAGATTTATGTAACATTTTAGGTCCAGTGCGACTCCTTTAATGTTTTACTCTGAGGGACCGAGAGGCCCGAGGATTTGATGTCACAAGTTGACTTTTGGCAGTATATCGTAAGATTGAACCTTGGTCGGGTGACAGGTTACGATTCAGTTAGAGCTCTAGTCTGTCTGCTAGTGCAATTCATGGGGTAACGGTGCGAGGTTATATCTAACTCATGAATTTGTGTTTTAAGGAACAGGGTGTGAGTTGCTTTGCTTTCCTTATTTCGTGAATTTAAAGAAAACAAGGCGTGAGTTGCTTTCTTTAGTTGGTGTAAGGAATCAAGGTGTGAGTTGTTTTCCTTAAGCTTTGGGTGAGTTGCTTCCTTCTATACGATTTATAGGAAATCAATGTGTGAGTTGCTTTCCTTATTTTGTGATTTGAATAGGAAATCAAGGTGTGAGTCGCTTTCCTTATTTCGTAGTTTGAATAGGAAGTCAAGGTGTGAGTTGCTTTCCATATTTCGTGAATTTAAAGAAAACAAGGCGTGAGTTGCTTTCTTTAGTTGGTGTAAGGAATCAAGGTGTGAGTTGTTTTCCTTCAGCTTTAGGTGAGTTGTTTAGTGATGGTTTTGAGTTACTCATACGAGCTTTCATAAGCTTACCGGGTTTGTTGTGTGACAACCCGTGCACTATTCAATGGTGTAGGGGTTAATCCTGTAGGTTAGGATAATCATGGCTGAAGCTGAGGGATCGTCTTTGCAACTTTACGGTAGGAAGCCATTTTTGTGACTTTACCGTTGATAAAGACTTCCGTTGTGTAGCTTTGATGAGCATTTACGTTTTTTTTTTTTGTTGACAATTTAATTCTTAAGCTTTTGTAATATATGACTCTGTGGAGCGGGTCAATATTGACATAGTGGGTTGAGGGCATCAATATGTACTTGGTTTAAAAGGGAAAAAGTTTCCAGGTATTTTGTATTGATGGCTGAACGATCACACATATATAATTATGGGATTGTATATCGATTTTTATTTGTGTTAAAAATCAGGAGCATGACAGACTTGATGACTATGTTGGAAAAACTATTAGAATGGAAGTGACGACTCCAACCACAAAAGGATAAATATGCAAAAAAATAAAAGAGTAAGGGAAAGGGAACACCAGATTCTACTATGAAATAATAGATGGGTATAAGAGATACACAACTTCAAGAACACTACTTGATGGAAACTCTCTCACATTTGTTTTGCTACCGAACAACTACTACACTCTTAACTTGGATGAGATTGGATCACTAGAATGAGCAAATGACTTCTCATTATATTGACGAAGGAGGAAACTTTTTGATGACTTCATTAAATGCTCATTCATGCACCACCATCATTAACCCACATGCAATTATTGATTCCTTCATGAACCTTCCAACTGCATGAATCTCCCAAGAAATTGGCATAGGAATATATAGAGACAATTATTATCTTTATGGGAAAACCTAAAAGTCACATGTCTAGAATATTCAACCGACTTCATTCATGCTCCACCATTATTAACCCACTTGCAATTGTTGACTCCATCATGAACCTTCCAATTGCATGAATCTCCCAAGAAACTTGCATAGGAATGTATAGAGACAATTATTATCTTTATGGGAGAACCTAAAATTCACATGTTTAGAATATTCAACAGACTTTTGGGCTTGAGTTTTGGCTTTTGGCCCAAACTTGTGTTCTTTTATGTTTTATTGTTTTTTACCTTTAGTTAGACGTGACTCTATGCCGGTAATAAATATGTATTATTTTTTAGTAGGGCGAAGTAGGCTCTGTCCTAGATTGCACACTTTATGTTTCTTGTCTGGCCTAGCGAGGCGGCTAACGTTTACTTGATTGAATGGACGCAACCTCCTAGTGGTAAGATGAAATGGAGTGTTGCCGGATTTATTTTCATGCGGCAACATAATATGAAAGTTGTGCTATTTGTAATGATGCTTCTTCGTGACAGAGTTATCTTTCCGTTATGTCACCGCTCTGTTAAAACAAATGGAGTAGCCACTTGTGCACTCGTTGCTAGTTGGTGCAAGTTAGAATACGTAGATTTTGTAGAAACTTTTGGTATTATTTTAGAATGTTCTGTATATGCTTATAAGCTTATTATACTGTGGGGTTCAGGCTCTATGTCCTCCCATGTATTTTACAGTTTCATTAATCAAGGCTTGAGGGCAGTCACATCATCCCCCTTTCAAAGAATTTTTTTTTGCCCTCATATTTTTCCTGCATTAATTGCACATTAATTTCCTACTATAAAAATCATTTTAAAGGTTATTTTTACCAATTTTATACAAAAAATTTTTGAATCTTGAATTGTTTATGTTTTGATAATAAGGATAGATCGAATTGAAAATTTTATGTTACATATCTTCCTTCCTATTCATGCACAAATCAAACATTGGAAATGAAAGTAAAATACATTTTTCAATTACCTTCCCGGTGTTCCAAACATTGGTGGGGAAACTAGTAAGAAATTTATTTTTTCATGCTCAAATGAAAGACCAAATAATCAATTTTCTTTCCAATGAACCAAATGAGGCCTTAGTTCCAATAATAGTTGAGCAGAAAATTTACTGAACAGGGTGTTTTTTTTTTTTTTTTTGATCATATCAACAACTAGTTTTTTTGTGAGTCGAACTCACAACCTCTCACTTACAAAAGGAAGACTTATGCCACTAGACCAAATGATATTGAACAGGTGCGTGATTGGTAGAGCCGAATCGAACATCAATATAGAATTTAGCTTTGATTTAAGATCAGTCTAATATTTTTTTTTCCAGTTTGAGTTTGGGTTTGCTTGGATTGTTTTTATGACTTTATACTTAACGCAACACATTTATTCTCTTTAATACCTGACTCACCACATGCATAGTAAGTGAGAGGTTGGTCCATTAAACACGATGATTAGGTCATTTGCAATACACTCATGAAGCCATCTAGCGGCCTACCTCTAACCAAACACACGCACCGTCGACATGTAAAGCATATCGAGCAATCTCATGCACAACGGGATTACATTCACGCGGCATGTCCTTACAAGAAGCAAGAAAATCTTAATCTCTTCCACTCTCTGACTTGTAGCGGTCCATCACAAGCTTTAGAGCTGAGCATACCACAGCTCAAAATCGATTTAACGAGTTAAATTCAATATCAACTTTGTCCACCAACATTGAATTAAGCAACTTATAAACATTTTCTTCGCCGTCTCTTCCAAAGTGACTCCATGGCCCAATGGATAAGGCGCTGGTCTACGAAACCTGAGATTCTGGGTTCGATCCCCAGTGGAGTCGTGAAGACTGTTTTTCAATTTGGTTTTTTAACCATTCTGTTTTTGGTTTTTAGCACAATTTTGGTTTTTTGTCATAATTGACTAAAAGCAATGGATTATAATTGACTTGCCTTGGACAACAACAGCTCAATAATTTCCTACCTAATTATCAGGTGTGAAAGCAAGGATTGTTCACTTTCAATAATAAAATCTTACGTCAGGTATCATAAAATTTTCCATTTTTTAACCATTCTGTTTTTGTTTTTTAACACAATTTTGGTTTTTGTCATAATTGACTAAAAGCAATGGATTATAGTTGACTTGCCTTGGATTATAGTTGACTGTGTTAAATACCACTTGGACAACAACAGTACAACAATTTCCTACCGAATTATCAGGTGTGAAAGCAAGGATTGTTCTTAAGGAAGAAGACAGTTCTGGGGTCCTTCCTCTTCTAGGGTCAACAGCACATCAGGTATCATTTTGATAATATAATTCCAATTTTTTTACAATTTCCTTATTGAAAGTTACATTTTGATAATAAAATCTCACATCAGTTATCACAAAAATTTTCCAGTCAATGTTCCAATGTTACACCGAAAGTACTGGAAGAGTGTGTGGAAGTCCAATGTTCCACCGAAAGTGAGGAGTTTCATTTGGAGGTTTATGCGTGGCATAGTCCCAACACGCCAGAATCTTGTTAAGCGTGTTCCATTATTGGTGGATCTGCAGTGTGTATTCAGTCACAAGCACACGGAGGATGAGTTGCACTTGTTCAAGAACTGCAAGGAGGTGGCTCCCTTAAGGTTGAGCTGTCCGTTGGCATTGCGTTCCTCTGAACACCCAGCTCGTTCAATTGCTGATTGGATTATGGCCATGATGGCATGGATACTCTCAAACCCAAGCCGAGGGACTTCTACTTTGTATTATTATGGGCTGTTTGGAATGGTCGTAACAATATTATTTGGAAGGCTGGCAGCTTTAATTCGTGGAGTTCGCTCTGTTGGTCTGTTCGTTGGTTGGAGGAGTACCAATCTATTCACTGTACTGCTCGTATCAAAGAGAGGAGGCCATGGGTCCAGTGGTGGTTCCCACCTGGTGGGAGGCTGAAAAAAGTGTTGATGGGGCTTTCCACAGTGATACAGGTAAGGGAAGCATTGGTGTAGTGGCTCGTAAGTCGTAACGAGCTGGGAGTTTGTTTGGCTGCTTTGGATTGAACCTTGGATCGTGTTTCCTCGGCCCTGCATATGGAGGCAGAGGCCCTAAGGGCGGGCCTTCTTATTGCTATACACCAAGGATGGGATGACATTGAACTAGAGTGTGATTAATTGTTCGGTGCTTGTAACGGCAATTACACGTACAGGTGATGATTTATCAGATGTTGGGAGCATTGTGGAGGATTGTAAGTCCTACTTTAATGCTTTCAGTTCTATATAATTGCGTCACATATATCGTGAAGCAAATGGTGTGGCCAATAGGTTATCACACCTTGCTAGTTTTTCGTATGTTGATGAACAGTGGCTACATGAAAGTCCTGTTATTATTCAGGATATTCTCTTTTAGGATATTCGTAATATTTCTATTGTAACTCGGAATCTAGGTTATATGTCCCCTCTGATGCATTTTATTTCTACTATCAATAATAATATTTAGGCTAGGGGTATTTTCCCCTACCTTCCCTTCAAATAAAAAACAAAAAATTCCAGCCAAACATAATTACCACCACTCTATTGGAGAGAAGTCACAGAACCTAAACTTGATCAATGTATTAATGTGCATAAAGTTGTAAAACGTACGAGCCTAGCTAAAAAATTATATGGCAAAAAACAAGAAAAAAGAAAAGAAATTTGTCTTCAAGTTAGCACATATGGGTTAGTTTGGATGTAATCCTCTAGCGAGAAGTCGTGTGTTCAAATTCCAACTCTACAGATGATAATAGAATTGGACATACTCCAGAGCATACAACAATGGCTCAGACTGGAATCATTGGATTAGATGTTAAGTTCATTTATGCTCAGAAGGAGTAGGGCTTAACTAACTAAAGAAGGATAGAATTGAAAATTTTGAAAAGCTAACCAGCCTCAAGGAACCAAAGAAGAAGTTAAAAAGGATGAAGATTCTCAAGTTTCTTTTTTCCTTGGAAAAAGGAACTTATCCAACCGACCATACTAATTAGCTTTCGGAGTAGCTATTTACAATATTTATAGGAAAATGACGTGTTCTATGAAGCTATTTGAGAGACAGTTGCATGTTAAGGTTAAAAAAGAAGAAAATTGTCCTCTTTCATCTTTCTTTCATATATTTTCATGAAAAAATTCCACAAATAGTCACTCGACTATGATTCATTCGACACTTTGGTCACTCAAGTTTCAAATATATCACTTTGGTCACTAAACTATTACACTGTCAATCACTTTAGTCACCCAAGGAGTATTTTTTTTAATGAAAAAAATTAACAAAATGATTAAAGTGATTGACAGTGTAATAGTTGAGTGACCAAAGTGATATATTTGAAACTTGAGTGATCAAAGTGTCGAATGAGTCATAATTGAGTGACCATTTGTAGAATTCTCCCTATTTTCATATATGAACAACTCCAACAAGTATTTTAGGGAAAAATAAGACTTTTTGCTCCAACAAATTCCATTTAACTATCCCCATTTTAGAGATAATGAGGAAAGACAAAACCAAATTCCTTAAATTTACAAAAATCTCTAAAATTTAAAAAAGAATTATGGAGATTTTAGAGATTGCTATAAAATAAGAAATCTGTTGGAGTGGGAGAAAAAAAATAAACTATAACTTTGACTTTTGCTTTAACTTAAGATTGAAGCCACAAATTTTAGGCCTCATTGAGGCCACAAATCATTTTCCAATACATAAATTATAGAGGGAAAATGATTTGTGGCCTCAATCTTAAGTGTCAAATCATGTCATCCACACAAATCACATATTTGTCAAATCATGCTATGTAATTCTTGAAAAAAAGACTATCTTATTTTTCCAAAATCTAATGACTCTAAATTATTTTGGCTTTCTTCTAAGGGAAAATTTCACAAACAGTACACCAAATAAAGATCACTAATAATTTTTATACATAAACTTCTAAACCGATCATTTTGGTACACGAAATTTGAAACCCGACCCACTATCCATACACGACGTTAATGACGCCGTGAGAACCTCTGCCACCTGGCATAATGTGAGGGGTAAATTGGTCTCTCCCTCTCTCTTGCTCTGGCTACCCATCTCTCTCTCTCTCTCTCTCTCTCTCTCTCCTCTCATCTCTCTCTCTCTCTCTCTCTCTCTCTCTCCTCTCTCCCTCTCTCTCTCTCTCTCTCTCTCTCTCTCTCTCCTCTCCTCTTCTCTCTCTCTCTCTCTCTCTCTCTCTCACACCCATATCTTACGCTATCCACCTTCTCTCCACCATCACAACTACGTCTCCACCATCTCGCTCTAACCGTCAAAGTCATCCCGATCTCTGTCGAGTGCAGCCTCTTCCCGACCCGGCCCATACCCACTTGCTACGAGGACTTTTGGGCCTTTCTCCAATGGGTCGCCACCCATGTGAAAGGAACCAGGCCGGATCAATGGCTAAATGAGTAGTACGCCGACTTGAACCGCGTCTTCGTCGGCGGAGATAGCACGGGAGGGACCGACAATGAGATGTGGCTTTACATAAACAAGGAGAATGGAGGGTTGCAGGATAGGAGGACCGGTTCAGGTGTGAGAAGGTGTTGGTGTTTGGTGGCGGAGAAAGACCATTTGAATGGAGTGGGAGGAGATATGTAGGACCTGAAAAAGAGTGGTGGAAGAGTCGGGGATTGGGGGCTTAGGGTTGTGAGGAGCGGAAGAGGCGGTGGTTTGGGGGTTTTGAGAGTTTTGGGTGTACTAACTTGGAAGGTGAGGCTGAGCTTTCGAATTCGATTTCCGCGACGAAGCGGTGGAAGAAGAAGAATTGGGTTTCTTTCTAGGAGCATGAATAGGAAGCAGGATTTGAAAGGGGAACCCTAATTAACCCCAAATTTGAAGTGGATTAGAAGAGATGAGATTGGGGAAAGAAGGAGAGAGATTGATGACTTGTTCGAATGAAATGGAATGGGTTGTGGTGGAATTATAAGTGGGATTAAGTTTGATGCGTGTGGATTTGGAAGGTGGAGGAGATGCGGTGGTCGCCGGAGAGTTTTCTGGGTTTGGGTGTGTGGAGAGAGAGAGAGAATATCCTTTTTCTTTTTTTCCTTTTGTTGTTTTTTTTTACCAAAAAGAAGAGTTAGAGTGAGAGAGTACTAAATTACCCATTGATAAATGAAAAATGACATAGAGTTAACGGAGTCATTAACGTCGTGTATAGATAGTGGGTCGGATTTTAGATTTCGTGTACCAAAATGATCGGTTTAGAAGTTTATGTATAAAAATTATTAGTGACATTTATTTGGTATACTGTTTGTGAAATTTTGCCTTCTTCTAAAAACAAAAAAAAAAAATTGGCTTTCTTTCATTTTTTTTTTCTTTTCATTACACTCATGCTTAGATTTAAAAAACAATTTTTTTTTCTTCAATCAAAAGTACAAAAAATTTCATGTAATTCAGTCAATAGAATTGCACGTATGTTCAATTATAGATTTGCATAACACATGTATATGAATTCAACCTTTGTTGGGTTCCTGCAAATTTTAAAAATATATTGTGAAGAATACATATTCATATGATTGTATATATTTTTTTGTTCATTGTTTTCTCTTTATGTAGCTAGGGTTTTGTTTGTTTTTCCCTTAGATCTAGATTGTAGATGTTAATTAATGGCTGCTAACATGGAAATTTTTTCTTACCTCTTAATTCAGACATAAGTATTTCCCAAATTTAATTTATTAATGCTTTTTTTTTTTATGAAATTAATCAATATTTGGAAAGAAAAGTTTTTGTCTATTTCTTGGCACATAATTCAATATATTAATATCATTTGGAAATTTGAGGCCACAAATCTTAGGCCTCATTGAGGCCCCATATCATTGCTCATTAATTCAAGGACTAAAAAATTGATAATATCCTCGAAATTTCGTCGATATTTCTATTTTTTTAGGGTCTCAATATATCTTTGACTTACTAAGAGAATATCGAGAGAAATTTTCGAAATTTCTTGATATTTCCGGAAATATTTGAAATTTTTGCGATATTTCAGAAAATATTTGAAATTTTCGGAAATATTCAAAATTTTAGTGAAATTCCTAGATTATCGCTCCCTCTCGCGATATGTGGCTCATGAAAACTAGCTCTTGTCCTTATCTAATCCAACTAAAATGATAACATCTAAAGAGGAAAACTTTAAAAAAATTGTAGGGTCATGTATTGCTCTTTGTGTAATTTCTCTCTATGCTTATAAATCTTCTAATTATCTAATTTGCTAACTAGTCAACATTTGGCTCTATGAAAAAAAAAAAAAAAACTTTTCTATGTATTTCAATGGACCATTTTCTACTTCTTTATCTGTTTATTTGAAGACTGATTTTTTTTAACATATGTATTTAATTGTAAAATATTATTATAATTAATAATCAACTCTCCTAATCTCCTATTTAAATAATTTTTGAGAATTCTCATATAAAATTTCATATCTTTGTCATGTCAGTGTATCTTATTATACTCCAAATTACTACAATCATTATACAATTAAGTTCATCAAACACTTGTTTTGAAATATTATAGGTAACTGATCATGTAAACATTTATAAAAATTCATTAATGATTTTCATGTTACTTTCTAAATTTCCTTCATTTTTTTCAAAAATTTACTTAGAACGAAATTTCCTCGATATTTCCATCGAAATTTCTATTTTTTAAATTATCGATATTTACTCAATATTCGATATTATAGTCCTTATTCATTATGAAGAATCTGTTAAAGTTGCCCCTGCAATTCGAAGTTTCAAACTGGCTTACGCCATTTGTGATAGGGATAGACAAAATAAACAAAGACATAAACATAAACAAAGCTTAAGTCAATGCACGATAGTCCAAGTCTGTGAGCCACTTGTCTCACTGAAGATTCTAAACAACTTCCTGAATCGGACAATTGGGGTACTTCAACTTTGCACAATAAGCTTTGTTTTCCAATAGATTCAACTATTCTAGGTTGTCTATATCAGATAAATTATGAATATATTTATTTAAGCCTATGGCTGCTTCCACCAAACTTCTATATATCCACACCTCCTATAGCTACAAGCCTGTTATATATATATATATGTAGTTAGGAATTACTAGTACTCAAAATGCGAACCCAAACTACTACATAGAATATATAGGCACCAAGTCGATTAAGTAGCTAGCCCAAAAATGTATCCTACAGCTCCTGACCATGAGAAATATGCAGGTGATCATGATCACCATATTCCAGGTCATGTTCCAGCTTTGAGTCCTCATGGTGCAGCAAGAGTCTATGCTCCTCCATATGTAGTAAGTACGGTGCGGTCTGCTCGTCATGTAGGAGGGGACTGGTCAAGTGGTCTTTGCCATTGTTGTGATGATCCTGCAAATTGTAAGTGAAAGAGAGTCGTCGTCTATAGTATATGTGTATGTATATGGTTAGTCTTGATCATTGATTTTGTTACTTTTTGTTTCTAACGAAATACTGGTTTCCATTTGATCAATTTTGAAGGTCTGATCACTTTCTTTTGCCCTTGCATCACATTCGGCCAGATCGCTGAGATAGTGGATCAAGGTTCCTCATGTAAGCAGCCACTTAACCTCTACTTGGTATTAGAGTAAACAATCCATGTCTTAGCTCAGGGTTAGGCTAGACGTACGTGAATTCGCGTGTTTGGCTTTAGTCCTGTCACGTGTGAAGTTTAAAGTTTTGCGTCACAATAAATATTTTAAATCTCTAGCTCCACCCATTGTCAATTGATTTTGGGTAGGATGGTCTTCTGAAACAATATATATGCCTATGCCCGTGTGGGAAAATTTTATAATACAATACATACATGTATGTCATACACACATTTATAAAAGTGACAACAATTAAATTTGTTGTCAAAGTGGTAATATTGAGTCCTATTTTGAGTAACTTAATTAGTTCTATTGATGGTAATTACACCACCTACGACATTGTTACAAGTTTTTGAACAAATTTATTGTTAATATTGTAATTTTTGTATAATTATTTGTAAATAGTGTAAATGAGTATGATAATTTTGTTCTCAATGTTGTAATTTTGATTGATAGAAATTGTAATTTTTGTTCAAATAGATGTAAATTAAATGTATGATAAACATCACAGTACCATATCTTGTCCCTGCACGTGTGACCTTTCTGTATGGTCTGGTCTAATTAATCTGTTTTATTGCTGGTGTGTATTGCAGCTTGTGCTCAAAAGGGAACTTGTTATGGGATTCTTCTTTCAACTACTGGTCTTGCTTGCTTGTACTCGTGTTTCTATCGGTCGAAGTTGAGAGGTCAGTACGACTTGGAAGAAGCACCTTGTGTGGATTGCCTAGTTCATTTCTGCTGTGCTACTTGTGCACTTTGTCAAGAGTACAGAGAGCTCAGGAGTCGTGGTTTTGATATGGGAATCGGTAATACCTTCTTTCTCTTCTTTTTGGTTGTTGTTGTTGTTCTTCTTCTTCTTGACGAACAGACCTTCTTTTGTTAGCGTAAGAATACGTACTACTAGCTATTTGATTAACTTCTCGATCTCAATATATATCTCACATTATATTGACCATGGCCCTCAAGTTAATTTAATAAGATTAGTAATATATTAAGTCTATTTTCTATTACAAAGCAATTAGTAGATTAGATGAATACAGGAGACAAACTCAAATACTTTCTATTTAGAAAAAGAAGACTCATACCACTATACCAAACGGTAGTATATAATATAATATTTGAGAAGCTAGTGGTTTTAGATTGAACATGGCATGTTAGGGTCATTAGGAGGGGGTAAAGGTCTAGGAATTGGGAGAAGTAAAGTTGAACGCTCATCAGGGGTTTAACTGGTATAAATTTTATATATCTGTAGTGCAGAAAAAAAAAAATTAAGTTGGGAATAAATAAGAAACTACAGAGAGCACATCCCACATCGAAAATGTGAAGCTTTACGAGTTAATTTTGGGTTTGATGTTCTAACTATTATGATGACCGTTACCCTATGCATGTACGTACCAATACTACCTTTGTTTTCAATCCATTAGAACCTGAAGGCCTAATCAAGGGACCATCCATCATTGTTTAGTAGCAGATAGTTTCTGCAAAATATTATTTTTCAGCAAGGAAAAATGATAATATATGATAATATCTTTATCAAGGCCAAATTGTTCAACTAGGGAACCATTTCTATACTTATCCAGACTTATTTATGCAACTTGTAACCATAAATCAGAAAACAACTCTAAATTCCAGCAGAACAAGATGACGATCAGGTCAATTCTAGCCTCAGTAAGCATCTTCTGCATGTTTGATATCTTCATATAGCAACCTATGTCGTCATATAAAACAAAGGGCTAAATGCTGGTTACTACTCTGTGGTTTAGGTCAAAAATCAATTCAGTTTCTGGACTTCTAATTTCATCAAAAATACCCCTGTACTTTCAATTTTGATCTAATAGATCCAATTCGTTAATATTCTGTTATGGATTCAAGTTATAGTTGGATTATTTGTTGAAAAATTATTTATTTGATAGATCCACGTCAACAAGTTAAATGACTCAATTGTCGGAAAATTAACAAATTGGACCTATTAGATCAAAATTAAAAGTGCAGGGGTGTTCTTGATGAAATTAGAAGTTCAGGGACTGAATTGATTTTAGACCCAAACTACAGGGTAGTAATCAGTATTTAGCCCTAAAACAAAACAAAATATATGCATATCTTGGGTTGTTATTATATATATGAACATGTTGCTGGGTTTGTACTAAAACTAATGATCTCCATGCATTGACCTACATCGTTTCTTTAAGTTATTAATCGATCTTTTAGTTGGTACATTTCTGGGCGCTTAATATATGTTGTTTTGTTGGAAAAAAATAAAGGTTGGGAAGCTAACATGGACAGACAAAGGCGAGGAGTTACTCAAGCTCCGATTGTGGCACCAGGCATGACAAGATAAATGACCACACGAGAGAAAAATTACATGCAGATGGCAGCGGTTCTTGTACACTATTTTTATTATATTCTCTTGCTACTAAATGCTGGTTGGAGAGTTTGCCCATCTGTTCTTTGCTGTACCATCTTAATAAAAGTGTACATGTTGTATAAAAAAAAATTGGGTGTTAGGTTCAAGCTAGCAAATGAATGATTTGAAATTATAGCTTGACTACGATAGTTATATATCAATCAGGGCAAGCTACGTACATTGTGTAACTATATATTTCGTCTATGAATAACAATCGGTGCTCCCATGCACTTTTAGTTTTATTTCAGGTATTTTATAGTCATCGGTTATAATTGATTTTGTTCGGCTCTTAGCTTTTTCAACAAGGGCAATGATATGGGGCCTCAATGAGGTCTAAGATTTGTGGCCTCAAATCCTAAGTGTCATGCTATGTAAGCAAATGCATTTTTTTTTTAAATTGCACATAATATATCTTGTCACATCATACTATTGCAACGCCAACTTTACCATTTTATATTTCCTTTTAGATGTTAAGGGGTGAATCAATTACATTAATGAATTTAATTAGGTGATGAAAAAAATATCAACTATTAATTATGTACTAATTTAAGAAATCAGGGCCGGTCCTGAGGTTCTTGATGCCCAAGGCGAAATTTTTTTTTTGGTGTCCAAGGTCGGTCTAGAGAATTTTTTGATGATGATTATGAGATTAATTTGGGTCCGTAAAGTTACGAATTAACAAGTTTTTAGAATAATTATTAGAACCACAAAAACAAGAAATATAACTTCTACTATTCATAATTTCAAAATTGAAGAACACCCAATACCTATTTTGATATATACTTCAACCAGTTGCATCATGGAATGTCAAAAAATTTGTCTAATCACCTTAGAAGAACTAAAAAAATAGAGAGGAGAAAGATTGAGAGATGAAAAACATACAGGAGAAAGACTGGAGGGACAAATGATGAAAATCAATTGAGGGATTGAATAACCATTGAAACCCCAAATTTATAGAGAAATTCGTTTGATTTCAATAATTTGGAGAGTAAGAGACTCTATTAACTATTATAATGGTGCTTGACTTTTGGCAGTTCTCGATGACTTGAATAGTAGAAGAATGAGAAGAAAAAGAAAACACACAATTATTGCATCTAAAATTCTAAAATTGTTGAAGTAAAATGACAATTGGAAAAATGATCTACTCATTTCATTTCATAGTCCCTTTATATAGGGATATAGTTACAACGGGAATATTAATTACATTAAATACATTGAATGCTGATTGATATATAATTGTGCTGATTGATGGGAATCACTGATTCCTTGATTCCCTTTCAGTCAGTTGCTTTGACGAAGGCACACAATATGTTTTTCCTTTAACACTCCCCCTTGTGCCAAGTCAAAGACGAATGGTGCATGAGTTGTTGCCTCACTAAAAACCTTGCCAAGTAACAATAAAAACCCTGTGGGACAAAAATAAAACTTGGTCGAAGGAAAAGAGCACAACACACCTTCTACATTTGAGAATGACATGTGTGTGTTAGACTCCCCTTGACGTCTACACCACCCCCTGATCATTACATTAATCAAGTGAGCTTGGAAAGTCTTCGAATTCCTATGTTTTTCACATGTTTCTCAACTGTGGCCTTAGGCAGTGCTTTGGTGAACAAATCTGCCACATTCTCCTCAGACCTTACTTGATTCACTTGAATCTTGAGGAGGCTCTGTTGTTGCTGATTGTAGGAAAACTTTGGCGATATGTGCTTTGTATTATCCCCTTGATATATCTTAGCTTCATATGTTCAATTCAAGCTGCATTATCTTCATAAATGCAAGTAGGCTCTTCAGTGGTAGAACTCAAATCACTAGTCCCTCGAATATGTGTAATGATAGCTCTTAACCATATACACTCACGAACCATCTCAAGTAGAGTAACGATCTCTGAGTGGTTCGAGGAGGTAGCCACAAGGGTTTTCTTGGTTGATCTCCAAGGTATCGCCGTGTTCCCAATGGTGAATACATAACCATTTTGGGAACGACCTTTATGTGGGTCATAGAGGTACCCAGTATCAGCAAAACCAACCAAAATGTCATTTGGTGTTTCAGTGTAGTGAGTGGCGCTTTCGCCATAAACATTTCCTTTAGGGATTGCAGTTCCATATGCGGTCCCTCTTGTCTCTCTGTAGGGAAAGAACAGTCCCAAGTCAATGGTTCCTTTTAGGTATCGAAGATGTTCTTGATACCATTCCAGTGACGCTGCGTTGGCGCTGAGCTAAATCTAGCTAACAAGTTCATTGAGAATGGAATGTCTGGTCGAGTGAATTGGACTAAGTACAATAATGCGCTTATTGCACTTAGATAGGGAATTTCAGCTCCCAACACTTGTTCGTCATCTTCCTTTGGACGAAATGGATCTTTCCTTGTATCCAAACTTCGACCGATCATGGGAGTGCTAACAGGATATGCTTTGTCCATGTTATATCGCCTGACTTTTGGACATATGCAGACTGGTGGATTAATATTCCACAAACTCGGTGTTCTAGTTCAAGGCCTAGATAGAATCGAGTTTTCCCAAGATCCTTCATCTCAAATTCGGATTTCAAGTAGCTCGCGGTTTCTCTTATTTCATCAAGAGTACCAGTTATGTTCATATCATTGACATATATTACTACAACTGCAAATCCGGAACTTGTTTTCTTTATGAATACGCAGGGGCATAATTCATCGTTCTTATATCCCTTCCCAATCAAGTAGTCACTTAGACGGGTATACCACATCCGTCTGGATTGTTTCAATCCGTAAAGTGAGCGTTTCAACTTAATTGCAAACGCACTATGTGGTTTAGAGTCACTTGACTTGGGTAATGTAGGGCCATTAGGCACTTTTTCATATATATCTCTAAATCTAGATCCCCATAGAGATATGTAGTAACCACATCCATGAGCTGCATTTCCAGTCCTTCGGAAATTACTAAGCTAACTAAGTAGCGGAACGTTATAACATCCATTACGGGAGAGTATGTCCCCTCGTAGTCAATTCCAGGGCGTTGTGAGAAACCTTGTGCCATAAGGTGAGCCTTGTACCTCAGGACTTTATTCTTCTCATTACGCTTTCTGACAAAGACTCATTTATGTCCTACAGGCTTTACACTTGGTGGGGTTAGCACTACCTGACCAAATACCTGTCTCTTTGTCAGAGAATCTAATTCTACCTGGATTGATTCTTTCCATTTAGGCCAATCTGCTCTTTGTTGACATTTTTCAACAGAGCGTGGTTCGATATCATGGTGCTCTATGATTCCTTGAGCAATAGTATATATCATCAATGTGTATGGAAGATTTTTCTATCAACTCATACGTACTCTCGTAATCCTTTGAGATTTCTTTGTTCTCTGGAATCATTTCAAACATCGGAGCGTCCTCCAGTATTGATTCATGGACATAACTATAATCAGAGATAATCTCATGAGAGGGATTCTATACATTGATGATTGGTTTGTGCCTTACTCACCCTCTTCTTCCTTGGGTGAGTGTCAATCGAACCAAGTGACCTCCCTCTCTTCCTTGGGGAGCCACGGCCTCAACTACACCTCCACTAAGTGAGGTTGCAGTGCCTCTATCTGCGGCACGGTGCCCCTTGTTGGGGACTTCTAACCTTGTAGGCACATTTGCAGCTGGTATATGTGATCTCGTCACTTTTGCGATATCAGTAAACATATCAGGCATCGAATCTGCTACGTTCTAAAGATCGATTATTCTTTTCACTTCACTTTCACTTTGTGAAGTGCGGGGATCAAAATGAGACAGAGTGGGGACAAACCACGACAATTCCTGTCGTTCCCTTGGAAAATCCTTTTTCCTATCTCCCCCTAACGACGGGAAGACTGTCTCATCAAAGTGACAATCCGCAAATCTAGCGGTAGAGAGATCGCCTGTCAAGGGTTCCAAATAGCGGATAATTGTTGGGGATTTGTATCCAACATAAATACTTAATCGTCTCTGAGGACCCATTTTGGTGCGCTGTGGGGGCGCAATAAGCACATGTACTGCGCAACCAAATATGCGTAAGTGTGAAGTGTCAGGCTCATATCCAGTTACCAACTGGTACGCAGAAAATGGTTGGCTAGCTGTGGGTCTTAAACGAATAAGTAAAGTTTGCGTGCAATATTGCATAACCCCATGCAGATATAGGCAGGTTGGTGCGCATAACCAATGCCCTAGCCACCATCTGTAGCCTTTTGATGGTGGCTTCTGCGAGACCATTTTGTGTATGCATATGGGGTACAAGATGCTATACATCGATCCAAATAGATATGCAATAATCATCAAATGCTTTTGATGTAAACTCTTCAGCATTATCAAGCCTTATAGACTTAATAGGGTGATCAGGGTGGTGCGCCCTTAAACGTATAATCTGTGCTAGGAGTATTGCAGCATTTCTTGTGGACAATAAAACGACATGTGACCAGATTGTCGAAGTATCCACCAGAACCATAAAGTACTTGAATGGTCTGCATTCTGGATGGATAGGTCCACAGACATCTCTTTGTATGCTTTGTAAAAATGGAATGTTTTGTTTTGTATCTTTAGCATAGGAAGGTCTCGATCCTATTTTTGCTAAAGAGTAGGCTTTGCAAAACGAGTGATGTGCCTTTGAAATAGTCAATGAAGCATAATGGGAGGGAGGTAGTGCTTTTGGTACTTCAGAAGGCAATGACTGCATTTGAGCAGCACTAGAACCGACACCTTGCAGTGTGGCGGATTTTTTTCCCATTTTCACTCGAAAGAAGGGATGTCCGTGTGAATTCTTTAAAAATACGGATCATCATGTCACGACCTCGGTGCCATGGGCGGTCATGCAAAAGCCTGTATGAGTCAGTGTCCCACATTTCATTGTTGGTGACAGTATAGGATTCAATGATCCGAATCGTAGTGAGGTACAGTCCACTAAATTGACTCATAAGTTTATCTAAGATGTGTTTCCTTCCACAGTCATCAGATATAATATCAAGATATTCAGTTCCATTCTCACGGTGTGTTTTTACATGAGAACCGTTGGCACAAATTGCTTTGAAACATTAATAAGGTTTGATTAGCTCTTGGTGCGTATAGAGCGTCTGTGACTTTAAGTGTTGTGCCATTAGGCAGCAAAAAATTTGGCAGTTCCTCGCCCTTTTATTAGTTGTGATAATCCAATCATCGTAGTCACAGAGGAATTTTAGGCTATTAGTTCAATGAATAATGGCGTATTTCTTAATATTATGTGGGTAGTTCCACTATCATCTAAGCACTCAAGTTCTCCTCCATTCATTCCTACAAATAAATGGGAGGTATTTACAAAATATAACTCATATTCTTTAGAGTATTTCTATTTGCGTAGAATGGTATTCTTTTCATTCCAATAATGTTTCTTTTTTCTAGATGTATTGCTTTACATCTTTATAGTGCTATTTCGAACCATGTAAATATGTGTATAGAAATAAATTTGAATAAATTCAGTGCTTCAGAATAAAATTCAAAATTTATTAATAAGCCAACGATAAGCAAATCAAGGTCTTGTTTAGAAATCTTATTTGTCAATCCATGATTGAAAATAAACTTTAAGACCAAACAATAGTCTAATTAAAAATGAGGCATTATGCCTTCACAACTATATTTGGAAAATAAAATGAATAAAGCAGATCAGTCAAGATTGAGAGCATCCATTGACTTAGCAAGTTCCTCTTTGCCATTGAAGTCTTCAACTGTAAGGTTGACGTCTAGGTCATGACCTCCTTCTTCCATATAGTGAGCCACTTGTTCTTTAGACTCTTTATACCTCTTGTAATTGGCTGCTACTCTGTTGTTTGCTTGGCAGTTCTTGTACCAATGCCCAATGATTCTACACCTATAGCATGGTTCATTGTCAACTCTTTCCTTTGGCATCTTATTTCCATGATCCCCATGTCCCTTTCCACGTGGTTCATTGTTGCCACGTGGATAGGGATCAGCACGTCTAAACCCCCTTGCATTGGAGTTATTTCCACCTTTCATTTTTCCATAATTAGCCTCGGGAATTTTCTTTGTCCCAGTGGCCTGGCATTGTTATTCAAGAGATTCAAGAGAATCTTATTTTGTCTCTCAGCCACTTGCAGTAGGCTTATCAACTTATTGAAGATTGTGATCCTTTTGTTGTCATAATCCAACTGATACTGATTCGCTAGTATAAAAGCTAAATTAGGAAAGGTGGTAAGAGTCTTGTAGATCATATCATCTTCTGTGATTTCCCTTCCACAGAAATTGAGACGTGCCTTTAAGCGCAACATGTCCTTGTTGAAGTCATTGACCTTTTTATAGTCAAGCAAGCGGATTCCATTCCACTGAACAGCCAGTCCTGGGAGCAAAGTATCGTGAATGTTCCCAAAACGTCCTTTAAGGGCATCCCACAGTGCTTTGGGTGTCTTCAACTGAAGGTACTCCCAGCGTAGGCTAGGATCAATATGTCGCCTCAGAAAAATTAAGGCATCTGCTTTTACCTTATTAGATAGTTCATCATCTTTGGGATCAGTAATGGTGGCAGTGTAGTCTTTTGCCACAAAGGCAGTTTCCATATTGGAAACCCAACGATGGTACTCAAGTCCTTCTGAGTCCAAAATGTCAAACTCAGGTCGAGTTGGATCAGCCATCTACATAAAACAAGAGGGAAGATATAAATTACGCAGTCATAAAGACATCCACGTGAATTATTTTCCAAACGTATGAATTAGATTTCAAGACCAAGATTCGTAATGGTCACACATTTTTTTTCGATGCTATGTGAAAATACTTTATCACAGTAAGTGTGTGTATAATGGGCATGAATTTTCATTATCATGGCAAAATGAAATTTTATATGTTGTATTACAAAAATAACTATAACACATGTAATAATAAATAAAACATAGCATATATAAAATAAACTACATGGCATGCTCAAATTTCACACATATACAACAAATTATATATTACACATAATAATGAGCAATAATATATCATGCGTAAAAAAATATAAACAATATAAAGGCATGCTTAGGAATAATTATATAAGCGAAAATAAAATTCACAAAACATGCTCATAATTGCATAAATAATATATAACAAAATATATATATATATATATATATAAGACATGTTCAAAATAAAGTATAAACCATAGCATAATTAAAAACATGCTTAATCATAATTATAAATCATGCTTAGATATAATCATATAAAACATAAATAATAAGGCATGCTTAAAATAATCAAAATTATTTAACTAGACATGCTCAAAAATCCTAATTAAATATACTATAGTATGAAAATAAGAGAGAACATACTTGGTTGCGAGAAAATAAAACAATCCGCGTGCACGCGCGTGTTGATGCAGGCGTGCGTAGCGATGTTTTTGAGCTTGAAAAAAATTGGGCCGCTTCCTCTCTTTTCAGTAATGGACCTTGTTCTTTTATTATTATTTTTTTCTCTGGGCCTGTCTTTTCTTTGGGCTTTTCTTTTTTCTTTCTTTCTGGACCAGGTCCCCTTTTTTTTCTCTTTTTTCTTTCGGGGCCGGGGGGGGGGCCTTTTTTTTTTTTTTTTTTTGACTGGGCCGCAGGCCCCTTTCTTTGCTTTTTTTTTCTCTGGGCCGGGTCCCTTGCTCTCTTTTTCTCCTGCACGTCTCCTTCTTCTTCCTTTGTCTAGGTTGCAGGTGGGTGCTGGTGGCTGGCAGCGGGAGCGGAGGTCTGCACTCTGCAGTGCGCGTCCTGGTGGGCTAAGGCGGTGAAGGGAAGAAAGATTCAGCAGGTTAAGGCCGGTTAGAATGGTGGGTCTGCCGGTGTTGCAGGCTCGGGGGCGGTCTGGGCTGCGCAGGCGATAGCTGAGGCTGGAGGCAGCGATTGCAAGGAGGAGGTTGCGCAGGCGGAGCTGTGCTGTTGCAGTAGCGATGGGTGGGCTGCTGTTGCAGGGGGTCTGCAGGTGGGTTGTGCGCAGGCGGTGGCTGATGCTTTGCAACGGGGGCTCTGCAGATGGGTTGCTGCTGATATGGACGGAGCCGGTGTGGGCTTGCGATCCCTGATCTGGACACAGCCGGTCTGGACGAGCTGGCGGCCGAACTGGACGTTGCTGCTCTTGGGGGACTGCTAGGGAATGCCGCTGGGATTTGGTGTGGAGGGGAGCAGACAGCGTGTAAAGCTAGCCAGCTAGGCCGGGTCGTGCCGGCCGGAAAAAATTTTCTTCTGAATTGGGTGGCGGCAGAAAAGAAGAAAAAGTTTTTTTCTTCTTTAGGGTTTTGGTTTTTTTTTTCTTTTGGCTATTGGCTCTGAGCGTGCTGATAACGTGTTGAAGTAAAATGACAATTTAAAAAATGGTCTACTCATTTCATTTCATAGTCCCTTTATATAGGGATATAGTTACAACGGGAATATTAATTACATTAAATACATTGAATGCTGATTGATCTATAATTGTGCTGATTGATGGGAATCACTGATTCCTTGATTCCCTTTCCGTCAGTTGCTTTGACGAAGGCACACAATATGTTTTTCCTTTAACTATTATAATGGTGCTTGACTTTTGGCAGTTCTCGATGACTTGAATAGTAGAAGAATGAGAAGAAAAAGAAAACACACAATTATTGCATCTAAAATTCTAAAATAATTTTTTATAATATTCTGCAGCATATATTATTGAAAATTATAATATATATATGTGTGTGTGTGTGTGTATGTGTGTGTGTATATATGTATATATGGTGCCCCACCTAAGAGATATGTCTACAAATTATTTGACCAATATTTTTCTTCATTTAATTAAATTCTTTCCTATAATTTTTCTTTCCAAATAGCATTAATATATTGAATTAGGTTTCAAGAAATAGGCATTAAATTTTCTTTCCAAATATTGATTAATTTCATAAAAAAAAAACATTAATAAATTGAATTTGGAAAAAACATATGTTTAAATTAAGAGGTAAGAAAAAATTTCATGTTTGTAGCAGTCATTAATTATCATCTACAATCTAAATATTAGGGAAAAAACAAAAAAAATAATAAACTCAATTTTAATATTTAAACCCTAGCTACATAAAGAGAAAAAAATGAACAAAAGAATATATAATAATCATATGAATATATATTTTTCACATTATATTTTCAAAATTTGCAGGAACCCAATAAAGGTTGAATTTATATACATGTGTTATGCAAATCTTTTGTTCGAATGTATGTGCAAATCTATTGATTGAATTACTTGAAATTTTTTCTGTTCTTGATTAAAGAAAAAAATTGTTGTTTAAATCGAAGCATGAGTGTAATGAAAAGGAAAAAATGAAAAAAAAAAAAGCCAAAATAATTTTTTTTTTTTAGAAAACAGCCAAACTAATTTAGGGTCATTAGATTTTGGAAGGATAAGATGGTCTTTTGTTTTTCAAGAATTGCATAACATAATCTAACAAATAAGTGACGTGTGTAGGTGACATGACATGACACCTAAGATTTAGATCATAAATCTTAGGCCTTATTGAGGCCACAAATCATTTTCCTTTCAACAATTGTAAATAGAACCTAACTGACAAATATTTTTGTAAGACCCCGGAAATTTGTTATTAATTCCTAAATGTTTCCCGGGATTAATAAAGTGTTCGTTTGTACGAGTTCGTGATTCGAGGGTGGAGCGGAAGTATTTCAGATGAATTTTTATTTAGAAAGTATGACTTTAGGAGGGGCATGAAGGTTGACTTTTTATATGTTAGGTTTCTCCGAAAACTTCCTTCACGAAAGTTGTAAAGCGCGTCGATACGAGTTCGTGGACATGTGGAACGCAAGAATCAGAGTTCGTATGAGAAAGTTATAAGCGATTGAAATTTGGAGAAATTTCTATAAATAGAAGAAAATTCCGGATTTTTCATTAAATCCTAAAAGTTCCCGTTTTCTCATTTGCCTCCCTAGATTTCTCTCCGTTCTCTCTCCTTAGAATCGACGGGTTGCTCTCGACCCGACCTGAATCCATCTTCGTTTTCCGGTGACGTACGACTGCGGACCTGGCCTAGATCGACTCGCCAAGCTCTCCTTCGTCAACCACTGGTGTCAGTTGCACCAGTGGAGCAACTAAGAAGGAGATCGGAGACGTGAACAGTGACAGCGGGTAGACCTGATTGGATTTCCCATTTTCCGGCGACTCCTCTGCCGATCCTTTCTGGTTTTGGAATGTCCTCCTCCTCTTGATCATCCTCATATCCGCCTTGCATCACGATTTTACCTGTGGAGCAAAAGATCAAGCGTTGAAAATTGACGGTTATGGTTGAATCTGGAAACATGATCAGACGGTTGAGATTAATCCAACTTCCAGGATTGATCTAGGACGATCTAGACCGAATCTCGCTTAGCTCCATGTGTGAAGGTTGTTCATCTCGTAAATTTGAACAAGTTTGTAGTTGATGACTTTTACATCGGAGGTGTTTGTGTAATAACCCGAAAATTAGTGTCAACTATAGAACACTATATTATTAACTATATTTGAAAAATCTTTGTTATTGAGCTCAAGACTCTCATCTATGTTATTTTTGTGATGCATGTCATTTTAGTACTAATTATTGTAATTTTTTTTTACTAAAGTTCTTTACTTATTAATTGGGTAAATGTGCATATGGATGTGTATGTGTACATACATACATATATATATATATATATATATATGCATATATATATATATATATATTTAGCAAGTGGATTTATGCTTTCTTTCTTTTATTACTTTTTTTAATTTTATCTTATCATTTTAATCATACCTAAATAGTAATTAGTCACTCATCTTATAATAATTTGCCACTTACTTATTTTATGCTTAATTCTAGCCTATTTAAGCATATGATCTGAACATACTTCTTACAAGCTTGAAGATCAAATGCAAAATTGATCAAACACTCCCTTAGTTGTAGAGAAAACTCAAGATTCCCACACAAATCCTTCATCTTTTTTCTCTTTAGAAGCTCCCTTTGTTTTTCTTAAAGAAGTCCAAGCTTGAATTCAAGACCAAAATCTTCACCTCACCCCTGATTTCCTTAAGTAAGTACATGAATACATTTTTATGTTCTTTTGTCTTTAAGATTTATCAAACTACATAATCAATGATAAGATGGAAAAGGATCTGCTTTGCTACAAACCAGTATTTTCGTATATAACAAAATCTGTTTTGTCAAAACTAATTACAGTATTAAATTCCTCATAAAAATTTCTTCAATTTAGGCTTTTAAATCACTAAAAAAGGTTAAGAAATGAAGAAGTTATGGCTAATCAAAGTTTTCAACTTTTAAACTTGCTGGAAATCTCATACAGCCATCACAACTTCAAAAATTCATATCTCCCTCATTTCTTATCCATTTTCTACAAACTTTATATCAATTTGAAGCTTAGGACCTCTACTTGTGATCTGGAAAGTTTCAGAATTAATGGTAATTTTATACTATACGTAAAGACTGAGATATCAAAGGACAGTATTAAAAATATCGGTTTCTGCACTGTTATGGTTCTTCACCATTTCTGGACTATATCACTCTGATTTGGACTACATGACTTATTCCATTGGATTCCTTGTGAAAAACCCTTTGAAATGATGTACTCGTTTGACTAATTCGGACTTGTGATGGACAACATAACACATCTTGAAGTTTGATGACTCTAATTGGAGAAACATGAACATGGTTGATGAACTTCAATGGATTTGGACATAAGGACTGAAATACTAACTATAATATAATTTTGTTAAATTTTTTATAGTTATTTAATGCTTGTGCTTTATTATTACCTATTTCACTTGATTTCAATTATGTATAAGCTTATTTTTAATGTCTATACTAACTATAATTTAATTTTGTTTAATTGTTTATAGTTACTTATTTAATGCTTATGCTTTATTATTACCTATTTTACTTGATTTCAGTAATGTATGAGCTTCTTTTTAATTATGTTGTTTGCTAGTGAATTTACTTATTTGTGATATACAATTATGTTATACATGTTTTCATATGAGATTATTCCTAAGTATATGTATCTATATGTGTGTGTACATATACATATTTTACGATATATAATTCATAAAGATTGTATGTTGTGAATTTGATTATGTCTGAAAAGTACAATTGTGAAGACGGGTGATTACAACAACCCCGTGCTTAAGTGAATTACTGGTAAATGTGGTTTGATGTTATGATGACGTTAAGCTGTGGGCCCTAGTCCCTTCAGATAGTGCACTATTATACTCTTAGGAAGGGTGGCACTTTGAGTATACATACTTTGGAGGGTGTCCTTGGTATGCTGCGGCTTACCCATGCTTTGGTATTATGGACCCTAGCATGTGGATTCTCGTGCTTTGGTATTATGGACCCTAGCACGCGGATTTATGATTTGTTACCAGTCAACCTGGTTTTCCCGTGTTTTGGTATTATGGACCCTAATACGTGGATTTATGATTTGTTACCAGTTAATCTGAAAATTCACTAAAAAGAGAAGTGTACTTATGTTATTTTGATCAAATATCTATCTATGATATATTTTGAATATGTGAAGGTGTTAGTGAAATTGATCAAATATCTATCTATGATATATTTTGAATATGTGAAGGTGTTAGTGAAATTGATCAAATATCTATCTATGATATATTTTGAATATGTGAAGGTGTTAGTGAAAAGAAAATTAAGCATGTGTTGCTTTAATGTTATTTCACATATTAATGATGCAATATTTGTTGGTTGTGATCAATATTTTGAATATGTGACTATGTGATTTATTACCAAACCATTCACACGAATGAATATATTTGTATATATGTGTGTGTGTATTGTGTGTATATATATATACATATTTAAGAATTCGTATGAACTTAAATGGTTCTTGGTACATTTTAACTTGGTTGTTCAGTTTTGATTTCTTATAAGACACATTAATATCAGAATGTAAGTTGTGTACTTACTGGGCTTGTGTTGCTCATGATGCTACACCTTCTTGTTTTCAGGTATTGAGTAGATGCTTGGGGAAAACGGGATGAACCTACTAGATAAAATAATATTTTTCTACTACTATTTCTAGTGAATACCTGTACTGCTTCGAATTTTGCTTAACTTTGATTATGTAAATATATTACTGATATTTGTTTTCTAATAAAAGTACTATTCAAACATGTATATAATTTCTTTTACTTCTTGTTGATTTATTCAAGAAGAAAATTTTATTTGTTTTGACTCACGTCACAAATTCACGAGCCATGAGCCATATTTCAGTACAATATTGGCCTTGGATTTGGGGGCGTGACAGTTTGACCCGTCGTTGACTGCCACCGTTGACTACACGCTGACTCGCCTCTTGTGGCGGCGGGTGGCGGAGCGTCCAGTGTTTTTTTGTCTGTTCTATTTTCAGTTTAATCATCTACGCATCGATACGGTCGTTTTGATATATTATAAGGTTATTTTGAAAAAAGGTTGATGCATGCTAGATTTACAGTTTTACCCGTTATCTTCGGTTTGCAATCCGTGAGGATCCGACCGTCAGATTTACTTCAAATTGTGTTATGTTGATCGTAGAAATGTTCCTATGACCTTGTGTGGCCACGGATGGAGATCCGACAGTTAGATCTTCGTATAATTGAGAAATGAATATTCAAAGGGCGATCTGTGAGAATCCGACCGTTGGATCGTCGTTTAAGTGTGTTATATAAATAGTTTTCTAAGTTGAGATAGTATTCGGTTAGGTGATTGATGGTTTGAGTTGGTGGACGATTGCGATTGTGATTTTGTGCTTGTCTTGGTTTGTGTGAAGATGCAGCAGGATTTGGAGGTGAGTAAATCTCACGTGATTCATTTACGAACCGAATTACATTATTGTTCGGTTTAATCATTAAATTGTGAAATCGTTTTCAAAACAAATTATTTGTTTTAAAATATATGAACTTGATCGGCAACGGTTCATGAGTAAGTTAAAAACAATGTTTTAATATAAAATGATTTTCGAGAAGTATAATTTGTAAAACTATAGTTGGTATTAGTGGCATCCCTGAGTGGATGACTACGTGTGTATATATATATATATATATATATATATTTACGTGCAAAATATATATCGAGGTGAAATTGGGCGTGCTGTTCACTTTTGTTGTGCGATGTGATGTTGAGGAAAATAAATGGAATTTGAAAGAAAAGAGGTTTTTGTCGGTTTGAGCGTTGATTGAAATGTGTACGATTTTGATGATGGTTTTGAGTTGAGAAAACAATAATTTGAAAATGACGTCATTATTGTTTTGAGGTTGTTAGAGAGGAAACAATCGTTTGTGATAACCAGTGTGGTGATATGTGAGATGATTTGCGTGATGATTGTGTGTAAATGATGTGGGTTGTGGCTGTTGAGTGATTGGTGTATCAATGGTTGATGGTGTATTGTTTTCTAGTTTATTTCTATTATTAAATTGCTATTTTCTTACTTAATCTCCTGAACTAAATTATACGCAGGGATTACCGTTTTCTGAATTGATTGGTTTTAATGTAATCTCCTGAACTAAATTAAATGCAGGGATTACTATGCTTTTATTGTTTGTTTTAATGTAAATTCCTCAACTAAGCTCTATGCAGGGATTTATTTGATTTCTATTGTTTGTTTTTAATGTGATCTCCTGAACTAAGTTTCTATGCAGGGATTACTTATTTTACTTAATTCATTGTAACTGCGGTTGTGGTTTGAGCTAGATTTGTAGTGAGTTGTGAAATGAGTCGTGAGGTCATCATTTTGACAAATGCTTTATGTTGAGGGGAAGTGAGTGTGATTTTTGTAGATTTGTTGGTGAGATGGAAAATGATTTGGGACGTCACTAAGGTTATAACTACTTTTGTTAAGACAAATGAAGGTTGATTTTGTAGTTCGTTGTGTTTTAAAATGTTTAAAACATAATTGAGTTTAATTGATTCATTGGAGTATTATGAAATTGGATGCATGAGTCGAGAGTCAGAGCATGTTGGTTTTGATATGAGTTAACTTACGTGAGCATGATATTGAAGGATGGTTTTGTTGTGTTTTGTGGAGTTAAATGTTGTTGCTTTAATTTATCTCATGAGTTGAGAAATTATAAGCATGAGTGACGTGAGTCATTTTAATTGAATTTACTCATACGAGCTTAAAAAGCTTACTGGGTTTGTTGTTTACAATCTCGGTGCACTATTTCATGGTGTAGGGGTTATTATGCAGGTTAGAATATCGAGTGATCATCGTCGAAGCTGAGGTGTACGTTCGGTAGGGGTGTAAATGAGCCGAGTCGGAGCGAATACTAAGGTGATCATGTTCGGCTCATTTGTTTTTTATCGAGCTCGAGCCGGGCTAAAGCTTGAATTTTCTTTTTCATGTTCAAGCTCGGCTCGGCTTGAATATTTTTCTTAGGCCCGAGCTAGGCTCGGCTCGGCTTGATTTATTGGACGAGCTCGAGCTTGAATAGGCTCGGCTTGGCTCATTTGACTTTAAATTTAAAAAATAAAAAAGATAGAAAGAAAATTTAAAATAATAATCCAAATTTGATGCCTAATCATCATACAAATACATTTTATTGTCTAGAATAAACTCAAAATGATGAATCCAACTCAAAATTGCACTTAAAGTAATTAAATAAGATCTCAATTTTTTTCTTTTTATAGTGGTGGCTATGGTTTGATTTAATTGATGCACAAGTATTGTTATTTATTATAATAAATTTTATTTAAATTTTCATATTCTCTTCCAATTGAAAATGAATATAATAAAAATAATTGAAGAATTGAGATTAGAAAAATTATATTTTTATAGTATAAATATTCATTAATCGAGCTTTAACAAACGAGCCGAGTTTTAACAAGCTCGAGCTACTCATGGAAAATACGAGCTACTCATGAGCTAGACGAGCCGAATGTATCCTTGCTCAAGCTCGGCTCGTTTTTTTGTCGAGCTTAATATTGAGCTCAAGCTCGGCTCATTTATCTTACGAGCACGAGCCGAACGAGCTAAAATCGAGCCGAATACGAGTCGAACACGAGCTGTATCGAGCCTACTTACAGCCCTAACGTTCGGTAGCGTGGACGTTGAAGGGTACTCTTAGTTTTAAATCTTCCGCTGTGTAGTGAGTTGTGGTGGGTGTGTTTACTTATTGAATTGTCATTTAGTTTAATTTGTAAACTATCTGTAATGTAATATGTGACTCTAAAGAACAAGTCGGTATGTACATTGTGAGCTCAGTTGTTTAATTTATTTGAAAAATTTTGTATATGTTTTTCTTGTGCTTGTTGAGTATCCCGTTTTGGATTTGAATTTATTTATTCAAAATTCGGGGTGTGACAATTTTATTGACTTTCACTCAATAATTAAGGAAAAAACCCGACAAAATTCCCAAAAATTCCAAGATGTGATGGCCACGGTCATCACCAACCTTGTGGCTAACTATCTCTTCCTGATTGCTGTGTTTGATTTATCATATGGAGAGCTGCCTTGGCCTGGGGCTTTTCCTTTTTCCTCTGTCGATGATTTGGATTGCTCCTCGGTGCTTCAAATGAAAGCTGGTGTTATGGTGGAGGATTTGGTTTTCGGACTCTCTGATGAGCATCCATTATGGCTGGGCTCGACTTCAGGGCATAGATTGATGGAAGGTCCATCGGTACGTCAGCTAGTAAGGGCTTCGCCAGAAGTTTTCGCTAGCTCTCGATAGAGGCTAATCAAGTATCGCGGAGGTCGAGGGTTGCCTCCGCTGGAATATTTCCTGGCCGCTGCTGTCAGTGAGGCTGATCGGGGAGATCTGATCTAATTTACTTCTGATGGCAGCTGGGACGGCATCCCACAGGGACACGGTGGTGGCGGCTTCTCGGCAGTTGTACAAGTTCTTGATGGCGAAGGCACTGCAGTAGCGGCGCAAGCTGACAGTGCTGATGGCTGGAAATTATTTGGAGGTGGTGTAAAGGTGCCTATAGCAGTTTCCTTGCATCGGGCTTGGTAGGCCTTAATCTGGGTAATGGGCTGTTGGACTGGAAATTGGGTTCCAAAATTGTTGGGCATGAGATGGATTTTTGTGTCTAAGGATGCTGAGATTGCTGAGGTTAAGGAACTGGAGAAGGAAGCAAGAATGGAAGGGGAGTCTATTGCTCCTCTTCCAAAAAGTATTTAAATTTTTATAGGTCGCAAAGATCATAATCTCTGAGGGTTTTTTGTTCTTGCTTCGGAAGTTACTGATTTTTTTTTTTTGGAATAATGGTGCATAATTTGTCTAAAATGTGGGTGTACTGGTGGTATATTGAGTTATTGTTCTTGTTTTAGAATAGGAGTCTCAGGGTACTGTGAGGAACGATTCTTTCTGTTGACCCCACATGGGTGTTTCGTTTTGTACTGCTTGCTGAATCTATATAATGGGCTGACCTATTTTGATCAAAAAAAAAAAAAGAAGGAAAAAACTAATGGGTATGAGTTTTCCATATCTAATTTCTTCATTCAGGATTGTATGGATATTTCACTAGCTCGAAGTGTCATTTTCAAGTATTAGAAGAAAAAACAAAGAATAAAATTGATAATGAAACCTTTTTGATTGATTTTAAATAGTTCTGTATGGTGGTAGTAGTGGTGGTGGTGGTGCTACATGTTATGTTTTGCTAGTAGTGTGGTTACACAGAGTACGAGATGGAGAAACTGGTGGTTATTGGTGGTTGGATGACGGACATCCTTCATCACCTTTGATGAATCTCATGTCCTTGTGAAGTGTGAGTCAATACAAGCTGTGGGGGCCGAAAATAGCTCTGGATAATCATTATTCACGCAAATAGTAAGGGTTATAATTTCTATCATTTCCAACCCTTAGGGCTATAAGTTTAAATGTTATGTTATTTTATTGTTTTTCATTTTGTTTTTCAAATATATAGTATTTTATAATTATGATACTATTTCTTCTCTTATATAATTATTTTTCTTATTATATCTTATTCATTTTTTGGATATGATTTATAGTACCACGTGTCACTTTGTAAGCAATTATTCAGATTCTTATTTAGATTTTTGAACAAAGGAGAGATGATAGAAATTGCACAATAATGAGAAGCAAGTAGCAACTATGGGAGTGAGGAGGTAAAACAAAAATATGAGAGAAGGTGAGATATGAAAATGAGGTGATATAGGTATTTATAGGAATATTTTGTCCTTCTTTAGCTATTTTTTAAAGACTGTCATTACATCTCCAAAGTGGAAAAAAAAAAAAACCAACGGTTATTTTTTCTTAACAGCTGGTTGATGTGCTTCAATCTCAGGCATTGGATCTGTTCATCCCTATTCATTTCATGTATTTGGGCCACCAATGTGGATCCCACAAAAAAAATAGTCCAATGGCTATACAAAAAGTCACTTTTAATCCACTCCTTGGCCCTATAGTTCCTCAAATAATATTTTTGTTTTAGCCTAGCCCACATGTTTAGAGATGAAAATTTTTATCCACCCCTTAACCCAAGGTTGGAGATGATCTAAGTTGTTACCATTAATGGGCCTACGTGCTTGGGTTTAAATTTCAAAAATTTTCATGCTCATCTTCTATTCTTATGGCACGTTTACTTACTTGGAATGGAAAATAATCATGAATCGAAGACAAGTAGAATGAGAGAAGAAAGGAATCAGTATTGATTCCAGAGGAATGATTCCTAAACCCATCTCCCCCCTTCGTAATCGAATTCCTGAGTATTCAGGAATCGATTCCTAATAAGGAGGTGGGACCTACATCCATTCCGATTCCTTCATGTGTTAGTAAACGCAGGAATTCTTTTACCCGGAATCATTCCGATTCCTTTATGTGTTAGTAAACGCAGGAATGTTTTTACTCCGTAATCATTCCCTCCCATTCCAAGTAAGTAAACATGCCCTTAGATTTAGGATTTGGACGATTGGCTTCCTTTGTTGATAGGTTAAATGACTTGAAAAATGTCGGATCCTAAGTTCTATATTTCTAATTGTTTCAATTCTATAGATTGTCATTTTTTGTACCGATTGCGTTAGAGAACAATAAAAGTTACTGAAGTGATAGACATATTGTCTTATCCACCTCATAAAGAGTGTGATACCATGTGTAATACTTGGTCGGAATATATTATCGCTAGTCACCCTTCCCCAAAAAAAAAAAAAAAAATTGACCCTTGAGAATTGGACATGAGTAGATAATACTCCAAATCAAATACGTTCATATTCCAACAATTCAATCAGAATCACTTTTTCATCCAAATTTCTTGACTGATTAAATTTATCTCTGATTCATGAGTTATTCATTCCAAGTAAATATGCTGTGAAATTCATCGAGAATTTGAGAAGAAAGCAGAAAAAAAAAAACCAACCACGTGGTATCTCCAGAATCCAGCAATTGGCAAACTATCTGAACCGGGTTTGTGGTCCGCCCCATCGGAACCGGGTTCAATCAGGGTTTACATAAGAAAGGTTACTCTCAGGGTTTTAGCTTCGTCTCCCTTCTTTCAGAAATGGCCTCTCTCATGGCGATTCGACGCGCTCGAACCCCAGCACCGCTCTCTTCCATCTTCAACAAGGTACGGCCTCTCCACCCTTCTCACTCATTTCACTGCAACACCCTCCAAACCCTAACCATTTCCAAAACCCTGAGCACCTTCGCCGTCCCAAATGAGTATCCAGGGGCTGCTCCACAGCAAACCCCACCCTCCGACCATAGAAATCTAAACCCTAATCAGTGGAGCCCACCAAACCAGGGTTACGGAAACCCTAACCAGTGGAATTCACAGACCCAGCACCATTATCAGGGTCAGAATCAGAGCTATCCACAACGTGGGAACTCTAATCAGTGGAATCCCCAGGCTCAGGGTCAGAGCTATCCTCAGCAGCAAAACCCTAATCCATTTCCTAACCAGAATCAGAGCTACCCACAGCGTGGGAGCCCTAATCAGTGGAGTCCTCAGCGTCAAAACCCTAACCCTAATTTTGAGCAGCCACCCAGAAGCCCAAATCAGTGGAATGATCAGAATCAGAATCGAGGGTACCCCCAATATGGAAACCCTAGCCAGGTGAACCCTCTAAATCCCAATTTTCAGCAACCCAGAAACCCAAATCAGTGGAACAGTCAGAATCAGAATCGGGGATACCCCCAATCTGGATATCCTAATCAGGGGGCTCCTCAGGCTCAGAGCCCTAACCAGTGGAACAACAAGAATCAGGCGGTGAATGAAGCCGCCGCGGTTGTTGTGCCACCTTCGATTGATGATTTGAGGCGGTTATGTGAAGAGGGGAAGGTTAAAGAAGCTCTTCAGTTGATGGATGAAGAGGGGGTTAAGGCTGATGCTGATTGCTTTCATTCTTTGTTTAAGTTGTGTGGGGATTCGAAGTCGTTTGAGAATGCAAAGAAAGTTCATGACTTCTTTTTGCAGTCGACATATAGGAGTAGTCGTGACTTGAGCCATAAAGTGATTGAAATGTATGGAAAGTGTGGGAGCATGACTGATGCACGGAGAGTGTTTGATCACCTGGTGGAGAAGAACATTGATTCTTGGCATTTGATGATCAACTGGTATGCGGATAATGGGTTAGGAGATGATGCGTTGCAGATGTTTGAGCTGATGAGGGAGCAAGGGTTGAAGCCCAATTCTGACACTTTCCTTGCAGTTTTTGCAGCTTGTGCTAGTGCAGATGCTGTGGAAGAAGCATTTTTACATTTCGACTCAATGAAACAGGAGTACGGATTTGATCCAGAAGTGGAGCATTATTTGGGGATTCTAGATGTGCTTGGAAAATGTGGTCATCTGCATGAAGCAGTTGATTATATTGAGAAACTCCCATTTGAGCCTACAGTGGAAGTTTGGGAGGCATTGTGGAATTATGCTCGGATCCATGGAGATATTGATCTTGAAGATCATGCTGAGGAGTTAATGGTTGCTCTTGATCCGTCAAAGGCTATTACTAATAAGATCCCAACTCCACCACCAAAAAAGCGTACTGCTATTAGCATGCTTGATGGGAAAAACAGAATCACTGAGTTCAAAAATCCCACATTGTACAAGGATGATGAAAAGTTAAAGGCTCTCAATTCGATGAGAGGAGGAGGTTATGTTCCAGACACAAGATATGTTCTTCATGACATTGACCAGGAGGCAAAGGAGCAAGCCTTGCTCTATCATAGTGAGCGTTTGGCAATCGCATATGGTCTAATTAGTACTCCGGCAAGGACACCGCTTAGGATCATCAAAAACCTTCGTGTTTGTGGTGACTGTCACAATGCCATTAAGATCATGTCTAAGATTGTTGGAAGGGAATTAATTGTTAGGGACAATAAACGTTTTCATCATTTCAAGGATGGAAAATGCTCTTGTGGGGATTATTGGTGAGTCAAATGTCGCCTCAGGACTTGTCTAATTAGATTTTCTTCCCAGTTGCGGAGTGGTGTGTAAAAAGTACCAACAATGCTGAGCAATATACGGGATACTCTGAAGATAGATGAGCATTGAAGGTACTAATTGGTAGGAGATGAACTATCCAGCTCTTGTTTTGACATACATAATTGAGCTATATATGTAATGTCAGCTTGTTTTGACATTGGATCTGTTATTTGTCAAAATGCCAAATCATATTTTCACATCCTTTTTTGGCTTACAAATTTATTTCTTACTATGCGATTATAACATCTTTGGTTAATATGGTGTCTTAAAGCTATTACAAGGATACTTACTTTTAGAATCATCATGATTGTGGCAGCATTATGGTATAGATATGGCATAGCATGCATTTTGGTCAACAGATTACTAATTCAGTGCAGACTTATTTGCCTATTATATTTGGATTTCTCTGCAACTCTGCTCCTGATTGTGTTCTGTGTTACTCTGCTCTTGAATCCCATCACCTGTAGCTTTGGTGTGGGATATGGTCTAATTTGTTCGGCGAGTGTGGCATTCGTTGGTTGATGCCTTTGTTCTTTGAGTGGTCACTGGGCAGCCAGTCAGCAGCCATTCACATGCTTGACTGTGTCTGCCTGCTCTTGTTAACACTGAAGGTCCTAAAATCTATTATTAACAGTGTAGTTGGTTGTGATACTCTCTACACTAGCCATGTGAGACAATGGAGTTCTGGTGCTAGTTCCTAATCATGTGTCTGTTGGTGTGGCTTGCTCTGCACCAGTGGTTAGTTTGTGCTCTGGAGGCTTCACTTCTTTGTGGAGCATCCCTTTTCATGCTGTAATGTTTTATTGTTGGATCTTCGTGTTTGTTTCTCAGCTTATTCGTTAGCTGTTTTTCCCTTGTATTTTTGCTGTTAGCTCCCAAGGGATTACGGACTGATCGACTCATCTGTATTACATGGGTTCTCCATTGTTTTACTTTAGTCGGTATAATCTTTTTTTTTTTTTCCTTAAAGGTCGGTATAATCATTTATGTACCGATATTTCCAATTCCAATATAATACATGAATGATAGTTTGAAAATAAATTATAGTGGGATTTGTGGTGTTGCACTTTCTTTCTTCTTCTTCCTCTTCTTTTTTTTTAATTTTTAATTTTTTCCTTTTGGGAATGAGATATTGTCATGTACTTATTTGTTCATTAATTTGGTATGTTGCGAAAGTCTGGAATCAAGGGTTGTTGAAGCTTATCTGACACCCTGCTTACCCCAAATGTGCTTTTTGAACCATTGCAGTTGCTGACTTTTTACTCTTAACTGTTTCTTACATGAAAACATTTGCATTCAAATGAATTTATAGTAATCCTATGACGTCTCAGCCATGCCTGGTAATCTAAGGAGAGAGCTCTTACTCCAAATCATTTGAAAGATGTTTAAAATAAAAAAGCAGACGGGAAAGAGCATGCCATTCTCCAAGGCATTTATTAATGCTAAAGTCCTTGTCAAAAGCTCAGGTTGCATATCCTAATTAGCAAGAGCAGAGTGGGAAATTCCCAAAATGGTGCATATTCTAATTGAGCGAATTGGTTCATAAAAAGGAAAAGGAAGCATTATTCTGTTGACAAACAAAGATCAGGGCCATCAGCTACAACATTAGCTACAGATAGCAAATTATACAGCAAACATTAGCTACAGATAGCAAATTATACAGCAAACTGTTTTACACACAGGAACAGAAACACGCAGAGTTGCAGACACACATCGAATGTTTCTAAGTACGTCGCAGGGATCGAGTCATCATAGTCATGAACTCGTCCATGTCGACCATACCATCACCATCGGTGTCTACCGCTCTAACCATTCGCTGGCATTCTTCGAGGCTGCTCCTCTCTCCCAGCCTCTTCAGCACTTCCATAACTTCTTCCGCACTTATTTTTCCATCTCCATTCAGATCAAATGTTTGGAAAGCATTCTGGATGTCGATTGTCCTCACCCCACCTGCCTTCTTGTGCACTTCCATGAACTCCTTGAAGTTAATAAACCCATCCCCGTCCAAATCAACAATCTTGAATATCTTTGGCACTTCTCCAACCATGCTTTCCTTTCCAAGTGCTCTCAATATTGCCTTGTAATCCTGCTGAGATATCTTCCCATCCTTGTTGGTGTCAAATTTCTCAAAGACCCGCTTCATCTCATTGAGATTTGGCTCGAAACTAGGTGTTAAGCCAGAGTTTTGTCTGTCCCGGGAGGAAAACAATCGAGTTGGTTTGCGCAGAAACTTCCTTTTTGAAAGGTTATACTGGAAATCAAGGAAGCTCACGTTCGACATATCTGTCTCAGCTTATCGGAGGAAATACCAAACTCAATTTTTGATGGAACTCTCCAGATAGCCTTCAATATGAGATGGTGGAAATTGGGTGTTCTCGTGCAATCTTTATATGCTGTGCGCCATAAAGGTTAGAAAAAAAAGTTAAGATTCCAAACCTATGGCAACCTCCAGAACAAAAGATTCTAACGTGAAGTGAAAAAAGCAAAGAATAGATTAGAAAAGAACTTGTTCTTTGCAAAAGCTACAGGCAGCTACAATCTCCTTTCCAGTCGAAACTTTCCTTTGAGGAGTTGATATTTTATTAAAGATTCTTTGTCATTAATTAGATACAAAATGTTATAGCATCAAATCGGATTACAACCAATCAACAGATAATCTAAACAAAGGCAATACTCCAACACTGTCATCTTGTTTTACAAGTCAGGAAGTCCTCATCCTATATCTACCCCACAGCTCCCCAACCTAGTAAAATAATCGACAATGATAAACCTCTTTTACTTCGAAAGAGGGATAACCGGAACTCATCAAAATAAGTGTAAATATTCCCGATATAGAAAAATGGCAAAAAAAGTATTCTGTTCAGCTCATGGTGGTTTTCCGTTATCCAAATCTTCCATTACATCAATGTTGGTGCGAGTTGTTATCTTTTGTACATATCCTGCAATGATGAACATCTAGTGAGAGAACTCTAGGGTTGTACATCAAAAGAAAATGGGGTTTAGAAAGAAACATTCGTGTCTATATTAAATACACATGCAAGTAAGAAGGAAACGTGTTCAACTTGCAAGACATGCACAAGAGAAAGCACAAAAGTTAACTGAAGGAATCAGTATAGTTTCTATACCAGAACCTCCACATCATCAGATATTCGCATACATCCCTCTTAGTGTTCTATAAATGAGATTCCTGAACCTCCAGATATTTGAATATATCTCTTAGTGTGCTATATAGGAGACTCCTAAGCTTCCACATCATCAGATATTCGCATATAACCCTCCAAGTGTCCTATAAAGGAGACTCCTGAACTGCTTGCTATACATTATCCTTGGTCTTGGTTTTGCCATTAAACCACCAACTGATACAAAACCAAAGTGGCAGACTCAAGGCATAAGTTCTGCCATAAATTTATAATAGTCACAAAAAAAAGAAAGTGGAGATATGCTTATCTGAGTTTACCAACCAAAAACAAAAATATGCTTGTGGTCCTAGTTTTTCCATTAAACCACCAACTGAAAGAAAACCAAATTGGCAGACCTAGGAAGTGCCACAATGAACGCAAAGTCTGATATTCGTTGATAATGGACCAAAAAAGAACCAAGGTAAGGACATGGTTATGTGAGTTTTCCAATCCAAATATAAATGCTTATCTGAGGCAATCCAATTCTAAACATCTTGAAATGATAGTCATTTTCCTATAGGGTAACTTTCTAACAAGAACCTAAGTTGAGGACTTAGCTTGGAAACTTACATCTCACCCATAAGATTAAATATGAATGACTAAATTCATAGTGAGTGAGATACATCCATGTGATTCATTAAATTACCATTAAAACTGCTTAGTCAATTCAACACAAGAATCATGATAACTTAGTAGCTTAGCCGCCCAATGCAACTATAAGAAGTGCCTTTACACGATAAGAGTTGTATATTCAGAATAGAGAACATCTTGATTTTTAGAAGCATCGAGTTCAAATAAAAAGAGGGCATTATTTAAATTCAAAATTACAAGAACTGACATGTAATGTCTGCAGTATCAGAAAGTTCAATGTACTTGGGAATAATGCGAATTTTCAATAATGAATTACGAAAATACTAGATAAGTAAATATTTCCAATGAAAGACCCTTTATGGAATGCTCAGCAGATTCCCATAATCTCTGACTTTCATCAAGAGGGTAAATAGGTTTCGTAATATACTGTCCAACTTAGCCGATGACTCTTTCCACAATCCTTGTACTAAGAATTTTGAATAACCAAATGGGAATATGTACACCAGCAGATTCCTATCTCAAAGAACTATTCCCGAGTAGAAGGGCTTTGTTTGCTCAGCTTTTGAACATTAGGGGACTTGAACCACGGACTTGGATACAACTGTATTCTAGGGCCATAGAATTGATAATCCTATACTGAAGGTGTGTATTAACAATTAAGCATGTTGAGTTAGCTGTCAAGTCTACCAGTTGGACATACAAGTTTACTACTGCCACAACTGAAAATATATAAACTACTCAGGTATGCAGAGGGACATCATCATTTCTAAACACATTTAATGATTGGTATCATAACTCCTCAGTGAGAGCAGAGGTTATTTACTTAAACTTCATGGATGGACACACGCCTGCGCACATACATGTACATGAACCAAAACCAGAGAAATGCCACATTACAGTCATAAAGCAAAGTTAAATAAATAGATAGCAAGATACTTTAACATGCACCTGAGCTAAACCAAGGTAAGAAAACCATAATTTCATCCATCAACAATACAACCTCAGAAAAATCGACAAGCATCTTACCGATTCCTTGGCAAGGTATGCATTTGCAGACATTTTCCTTCCCTCTTTTGTTATAATAACTAGCGTATCCTGAGCCCTGGCAACTCCTACACTTTCCTGTCCATTCATACACTACTATCTTGCAATCCTACACAACATCCCAAATTTCTCAATCAAAATTATCCACATCCAATTTTGACAAATTCATCACCAAATCAAAGTTCAATTTACGATTCCAACCTCGACTACAGGGTCACACCGGAGCCTCTGGTCAATCACCTCCGGCGTCACCGGAGCCGTATCTGGATAAGTCATGGGGAGAGGCAGCGCGTCTCCATCGTCGACCAAGTAACTCTCTCTATCCCTCGACCACTTCGGCTCCTTCGCCGTCACCTTAATAGCACCGCCGGAGCTTCCGCCGCGGAGCCGAGCCGCGCCGCCGCCGTCGGGTTCGGTGTCAAGGCCGATTCGGCCGCTGACGGAGGCGACGTCGGAGGCGGCGAAGGGAAACTGGACCAGGCGAGGGAATGCGGCGCCTCGAGGTGGGTCGCCGGCGGCGGCGCGGCAGCGGAGGGCAATGGAGGGTTTGGAGGGGAAGAAGAGGCTAGGGTTAGTAGCCAACATTCCAAGGAAAATGGGAGAGAGGAAATTAGGTGACAGAGAGAGAGAGAGAGAGAGAGAGAAATGAAGGCGGGATTTTTATATAGAGTTTGGGGTGGAGCTGAGCGCGGTAATGGTAGAGACTAGAGAGCTAACGTGGTGTGGCTGGTGTGGTTTGTTTGTGAAGTGGAAGCGTGTAGCTTGTTTTAAACGTAGAACAAAGCTCACACCAAACAACATAGTTTTGACTAATCCAATTTCAAGCATTTGCGTTACCGTGAGAGGTCGTGAGTTCGGCTCATAGACGGTTGGTTGTATGAGGTTTTCACTGTCTAAAATTAAAATCAATGACATAGACACATTAATTGTATCGAAAATTGAGATAAACTTAACCTCCTCCCTTTTCTTCTTTACCCTCGCTCATTCGCCGCCCTTCCTAGTTTTTTTTTTCAATCTTTTCAGGGTGTTGGTTCGTGGAGGTGTTCCTACACCTTTTTATGACGGTGTCGTTTGTCTCTGATGGACTTGCTGGAAAACTGACTTCTTGAGGGTGGGTAGACTCTCCAAGAATCTCCAAGAAAACTGACGTCACGCGGACGATAAGAGCAGCAAGCTCCTATCTTCATACCACCTTTGTGAAAAGTAGTAAGAGACATGCTATGCGTGATTAATTATTAACCTATCAATAAATCAATAAATTGAAGTTGTTTTAGCTATAAATACACAGAATGTCTACGCGGTAGGAGAGTTACAGGACTGTATTATAAATTTACATATAATGTATTTATTAATCAATGCAATATTGAATGAGATATTGGAACAAACTATTAGTTTGAGCATAAAACATACACATGTTGTTATGATTTGATTAGAACTCATTTGATTACATGAGCTGTACTATTAGGTTGAAGATATAATTATATTCAATTCAAAAGATTATAAGTAGTAGACTAACTCAGCAGAGTCAGAATGGTATGGATTCTTTGAAAAAAGATTTGGGACCTGTTCAGGTTTCTGTGGCTGCCACTTCAAGCCCTTCCAAAGTTCTTGGTTACTAAAACCTGAGAATCTATGTAAGCTTTTAGGAAATTAAAGGTTCGTCTGTAGAATCTATTTCATCATCACCTATACGAATCTTAAATCCTAATAAGAAGCATGAATCAGTACTCAAGGACCTCATCAGGCGAAGGACGAGTCACATGACGTTGGCCGTTTTACTTTTACATTAGGTAGCCCAAGCATATATGATACCAGCATAATGCAAGACTTTTTTTTAATTATGAAATATTAATTGAGTTCTTGTGGGATGTTGAAGTTCTTAACCATGACTTGGAGAACTTCTCCTTCGTAATATAGTTATCTTAGTAATTAATATTCTGCAATTGTCACACGTACAATACAATTGACTTAGATGCCTTATCATACCTTTTCATCTTAATAGTGGTGTCTCTCTCTCTCCTCGAGAACCCTAAATGCCGGTTTTTCAATCCAAGATTTCGTGCTCGTCCGGCGGTGCCAGGACGCCGAGCTGGCCTCTAGCCTCGCCGTTGTCATGGGTCTGCTGCCGGACATGTATTGATGGCTATGGCTCCTGGGGTTCCATCATATGGGGTTTGCTCGGGTTTTGTCGGAGGTTTGGCTGGGATGGTGTGTGACGGGGGTCATTCGAACAGGGGCGGCGATCGAGCTCTGATGACAGGTTTTGCTTGGTGGACGGCACCACGGGGCTGACTCGATGGCGGTGTGAGGAGGGCGACCTGGATCAGGTTTGGCTTTCTCTGTGGTGGCGTGGGTTGCTACGATGTGGACTGTGGCAGTGTGGGTTGCAGGCGGTTAGTTCACTGCGGCGCGGATAGAGGCGGTGCAGATCGTGGCGGCGTGCGGCTGATGGAGCTTCGTTGGTCTGTTGCGAACGACGGGGAAGCAGCTGGTTTGGGTGGACTGGACCGGGCCTGCCATTTGGGCCTTGGGTGGACTTCTTTGCTGGCTGCCCTATTTGGGCTTTGAGTTTTGGGCTAGGGTTTTGGCCCTAGTGCACTATCTAGGATAGTAATTTTATTACTTTCAATAAGTCCCTATTTTTTAGGGACAATCTAGGCACTTTTGTGCATTTAGTTTTTGCATTTGGTCTGGTCTTGTCGACTTAATTCTCAGTGGATCTAGGTGTACACCAATTGAGGTCTCTACGCAGCTAGGTTTATTGGTTAAAGAGTTAGGTTGGAAGGGCCGGATCTTTCTAGCGCCTCCGGCATAGTACCAAAGGGGGATTCCCGCTATGTCTACATATTGATTGTACAATGAGTGGGTCTATTTTCTATGTACCATTGTGGGTACTAACATTATCTTCTTGTCTGTCTATAGATGACAGCGGAAGGGTATGTAATGGTCCTATTCTGGCTAGTGATAAATATATATTCGCCCTACTGGCTCGATTATTAAAAAAAAAAGACTTAGATGCCTTATCATAGAAAAGTAATTAAATTTTAGGCAATTGTTACACATGCATGCACCATTAACTTAGTTGATATATGTAGGGAAATGTCTATTTATCTAAATTTGAGCTACATTAACCATACTTACCTAAACATCTTATGAGCTTGCCCACCTACCTAATAAATTATATATCTTTTGCCCTAATACCCAAACAAGTACATTAGTTTGAACAAAAAAAAAACCTAAGCTCTCTAGTCCTAGTGCCTCGAGAGAGAAAAAGCCAAAAACACCAAATCATTCCCTGTCCGGCGATAGCTAGAGATGGCGTCAGCGATGTTGTCACTGTGCTTGCTGCCGGACGGGCACTTCAATACCCTGGGCTAAGGTCATGAGAGGAGATGCTTAACTTATGGTTTGGCTGGAGGTTTTGATGTCGGGTTGGGGTCGCTTTTCTAGGCTTCTTGTGATGGTTCTTGTGCAGGGATGGGGCATTCCAATCCAGCGGTGACATGGATCTTGGAGCTTCTGGGCGACGGTGCAGCTCGTAGAGTGGGGAGTGGAGCTCGGGGCAGTGCTAGCATGCTAGAGCTCAACAACGCGGCTCTTGGCATAAATTTTGGGCGGCGCGGCTCATGGTGAGACTCTGTGGCGGAGCGGCTGATGGTGGCGCAACTCTTGGAGGGACTAGTGGGCGGCGTGGCTCGTGGAGGGACTTATGGGCTGCTGCAGGCGTGGTGAATGGTGGTTTGGACGTGGGTCAACCGTGGCTTGCTGGGCCTCTTTTCTTGGGACTGCCCTCTAGGGCGTAATTTGGTCAGGGTTTTTGCCCTAAGCCCTGTTGACACCCAAAAATCCAGCTAACAAGCCTAATTCATGCCTTAAGCCCAATTTATATTTCAAGGCGAATTACAGCCGCAAACATGACGCCATGCACGTGGACCCAAGCCACGTCTATGCACTTGGGGCTTACAAGAATGGGTGTGGTGTGGAAGGTTACAGAAAAGTATGATGTCCGTCGCGAGTTTTAGGCATGCTGATAATTTTGGACTTGGGACCAAAATTCAAGCCAGCGGCCCAATTCTCGACATCGGCAAGGTGAAGAAGAGAGATAGCACAATTCAAGCCCAATATCTCATTAATGGGGATAAAACCAACCAACAAGCTAAGAAACCCAAAGCCCATTGAAACAATCCTCTCACCCAAAGCCCATTAAAACCATCTTAAACTCACCACGTCCAAAATCTTGATCCCAGAAACATAACAAAATCCTAGCAGCGCAGCAGAAATCCTGGGATTGCAGTCCCAGCAACAGATTTCAGCAGCGGGAATCCTGGAAAGGTAATCCCAGCAGCAGGATTTCTGCGATTATGATCACAACTACACGCCAAAGACAAGGCAGCAAGCTTAATGCTGCATCACACATCAACTCTCCTATAAATTAAGAGTTCTTACTATTGTGAAAGAGATTCAGATGCAACCCCAAAGAAACCCACATGCAAAGCAAACCCAAGCAATTCCCCATTACTTATCCTAGAAACATGTAGGCAAACATAGAAACAAAACCAAGCAGTTTCCTCCAAGACCTATCCTAAAAACCCATTTCCAATCCAAAACTCATCAACCACAATCCGAATCCAAGCTTTCATGGCTGCTGCAAATCTATCATCTTCATTACAAATCATGCTTTTCTAGCTCCCACGCCACATGCATCTTGCTAAGCCCCTTTTGAAACGATCAAGTCACTGTCGTGCAGGTACAAGGAGCTGCCGGGAAGAACACAACAGCAACCTTCCTAGGATTCTCAGGTCCTTCGAAGTTTGTTGGCCTAGTCTTCGCTAACTCAGATAAAGGGGCAAAGTTTTGGGTCCTTACCCACGAATATCCACTGCCGTACAACCCTGATCAAAAGTGCCCCTACAAGCCCATACCTATGTTTTTAGTTTTGTCTAATTACAATAAATTCCTTGTATTTAGGAAGCTAAGCACCGTTGTGCACTCTATGTATCTCTAGCGCCTCTGGAGTAGTACCAAAGGAGCGTGATTCGCTACCTCTATGTATTTGAATGTATAATGAGTACGACTATATGTACGTACCACATACATGTGAGTACTATCACTAGCTTCTTGTCTGTTTATGACCTTAAATGACAGCGGAAGGGTATGTAACGGCCCATTTTGGCTTGTGATAAATATACTATTTCTTTAACTCAACAAAAAAAAAAAAAAACTTTATTGGCCAGTTTTATTGGGGGCTAATAAAAGTCTTCTGTGACCTTTTTAGGGACCTCTAGCAACCTCTGGACTGGTGATTGAAGTCCAGCATCCGGTTTTATTGCCCCCAATGATACCCAATAAATTATTATTGCCCCAAATAAAAATTTAATTAGGTTTTATTGGGGTTTGACAAAAGTTTCCGCGACCTCTCCGGTGACATATAAGATCTCTGACAACCTCTTTGGGGACCTCTGGCTACCAGCCGATGATCGGACTCTCGCGACCGGTGACTGAAGTCCGGTGTTCAGTTTTATTGCCTCTCAATAAACTTTTTATTACCCCCCCCCCCCCTTCCCCCCAAAAAAAAAATTATTCGGTTTTATTGGGAGGTAATAAAAGTCTCCGGCGACCTCTTTGGAAACTTCTGGTCAGTAACCGGATTTCGAAGATCGGAGTCCGACAAAGTCTCCAATGACTTTTTAATTATTCGAAAGGTAACTTATATTTTTACCTCTAAATAGGTAAGTATGCACATAAATACATAATTCTTTTAGTGAAGTAAGTGGACATTTATTCGGCCCAAACACACACACACACTTGACTTGTTAAGAGTTTCTCGCCCAATATCACCAAGTGAAACAAGCCTATACTACAACGACTGATTATACGTAGTTATCAATTGCAACATTTCATTAGAACAGACTTTCTTATTGAGCTTACTGATTTCGTTGGTTAAAAAGATAAATTTTAACCTTCATTTTCAAGTTTCATACTTTCATCACGACTCGCTCCATATTTGAAAACTAATACTACAAGTGGTTGAATGTACCTTCAACTTGATTAGACTGCTGCGCGCATGCCTACTTGTTTCTTCTTATGTCAAATACACCCCAGAATGCCATAATATTGACCACAGATTTGAGGCATGCAAAATGTCATAGCAGTTCTATGAGGATTAGTATGAGGCTGGCATATGCTTCGCGTGATTAATTGTGGGCATACAGTTTAATTTTAGGCAATCATAACTCATAAAAAATTCGATTTCAGCAATTTCGAAAGGACGTACTGATGATTTTTTTTTGAAGAGAGCTAACGTGGTGTGGCTGGTGTGGTTTGTTTGTGAAGTGGAAGCGTGTAGCTTCTGTTAAACGTAGAACTATGCTCACACCAAACAAAATAGCCGACCAAGAGGACTACTCCAATTTTAGGCCTCTGTGTTAAGGTGGGAGGTCGTGAATTCGACTCATGAATTGTCGGTTATTATGAAATTTTCGCTCTCTAAAATTATAGTCAATGACACGAGCACATTAATCATAAGGAATGATGGCATACATAAGAATTCGGCTCATGAACTGCTGGTTATTATTAGATTTTTGCTCTCTAAAGTTATAATCAATGACACGAACACGTTAATCATATGGAATGATAGCATACATAAGAATTTGGTTCATGAACTGTTGGTTATAATGAGGTTTTGCTCTCTAAAGTTATAATTAATGACACGATGGAATGATAACATACATAAGATTTTGTAACAACAAGACTTTAATGCATTAAATTTTAAATCCTGATGAGCTTAGCTCGTAAGTAATTATATGGCTCAGCCTAAGCTACTTGAAGTTACAAAATTGCTCTCTTTCTCCAAATGGATAAACTTAACCTTCTCCCTTTTCTCCTTTAGTCTCGCTCATTCGGGCAGCGGTATTTCTTACATCGTCGAATGGTCCACCATTCCTAGTTTCTTTTTCAATCTTTTCTTACTTTCATATCTTCAAAAAAAAAAAAATTCAGAGTTTTAGTCCAGGGAGGTGTTCCACATTTTTTTTTTTATGACAGTATCGTTTGTCTTCGACTGACTTGTTGGGAAACTGACTTCTGATTCTTGAGGATGGGTAGATTCTCCAAGAATTCGAAGACTAATTTTGGATCGTCACATGGACAATATGAGCTATAAGCTCTTATCTTCATACCACCTTTGTGGAAATTAGTAGCAGATCGACATGCATTGTGTGATCAAGTGATATGCTTTGTCGACATATCAATCAATTGCAGTTCTTTTTAGCTGTAAATTTACATATTCTGATCGATATACGTGGGAGAAGAGTTATTAGCTATAAATTTACATATTCTGATATACGTGGGAGAAGAGTTATTTGACTGTACTACAGTTTTAGATATATTTATTAATCAATGCAATTTTGAATGAGATATTGGAACAAACTATTAGTTTGAGCATAGACGGTGTTGTAATTTAATTAGATCTCATTTGATTACATGAGCAGTACTTTTAGCTTGGAGATATAGTTATTCTATTCAAAAGGTTATGCAGTAGACTAACTCATAAGGTTATAATTCTATTCAAAAGCTTGGAGATATAGTTATGGTATGGATTCTTTGAATGTATTTGGGCTCTGTTCACGTGTCTGTGGCTGCCAGTTCAAGCTCTTCCAAAGTTTTTGGTTCCTAAACGACCAAATTTTGAGAATCTATTTCAGCTTTTGAGGAAATAAAGGTTTGCTCATAAAATGTATTTCACCGTCACATATGAGAATCTTAAATCTTGATAAGCATGAATCAGTACTCATGGAACTCAGGCCGAAAGATAAGTCACAACACGCCGGTCATTTTGCGTTAGGTAGCCACAAACATATGATACCAAAATGCAAGATCCCTTTTTAATTATTAAATATTTGTAACTTTTGACTTCTTGTGGGCTGTTGAAGTTCTTAACCATAACTTGGAGAATTTCTCTTTTGGTCCACAAAGAATAAAAAATGGACCACAAGATCTTCTTAATTTTTGTGGACCAATGAATGCATGAGGACAGAATGAGGATAGTGTATTGGGGACAACTGATTTCATCTAAATTGTTACACATACACCATTAAGGCATTAACTCAGTTGATAGCTATATGTATATCGCATTTGACTCATTAAGAATTTCTCGCCCAATATCACCAAGTGAAACAAAGCCTATACTACATCTACTAATACATATGTAGTTATCAATTAAAAATTTATGAAAATACCAGATAGAGCTATATATTGCAATATGATTGATAGATATGTTTGACAAGAGATTAATTTACTCAGAGAGAATACAACAATTGCTAACGCAGTGTAAACCTCATCACTGAGAAAACTTCACTGCGTGGCTTGTAACATAGCCAACACGAGAAACAAATTCACTATGAATCAAATGTTTACAGAATACAAGTAGTGATGTTATTTCACAATCACATTCACTAGCAACACAGCTAACTTGGTTTACAACTGATATAGTTTCTAACACATAACACCCTCAAGTTTCCACTTGATTTCAGAATCAATGACTCATTGATCTCAAGAACAATTACCGTGATGAATGCAGTGAGAAATACTTGTAGAAGAATATTAGAGAGAGTTATGCAAAAACAGTTTGTGAAGACTAAGCAACACACTATGAAAAACTTAAATCGATAACTCTGTCCTTCACGATAAGTTTCGAAACCTTTTCTAGGGGAGCAAGACTCCCCCTCAAAACAAAATCTCTTTTTCACCACAGAATAAGATGAACATGGAAAGGTTGCAAAACTGAAATCAAATTTACCTAACTATATGCAAATCCGATCATTATCTGATATGCATTTTGAAAACCTTTTAATGCAGATAAGTATATCAAATCAATTTAACCGATATGCATATCAATTTTAAATCATGTAAAATGATATGAAATGAATACCACCTTTAACTCAAGATCAGTGAGAATGATTCTCCTTGATTTTCTCTTCATGTTCTGCACGTTTCTTTACTTTCCTTGAACCATCGGGTAAGTAGGAGAAGTACTCTCCTAGTCTTGTGCAACGTCTATTCTCCTAGTGGCATTGGGAAAGTATGTGTTGAATAGTAATAGCCCAACATGCTTACAATTTCATCATAAGAGACTTCTTTATTTGTTGATCTCATTGGTTATGAAGATAAATTTTAACCCCAACTTTCAAGTTTCATCACGTGTCACTGTATATTTGTAAACTAATACTATAAGTATGTGGTTGAATGTGCCTTCAACTTAATTAGACTGCCTACATGCATGTTTCTTCTTATGTCAAATACAGCATGCGATAGATATTGAACACAGAAATTTGAGGCATGCAAAATCTCATAGCAGTTCTGTGAGGATTAGTATGAGGCTGGCATATGCTCTGCATGATTAATTGTGGGCATACAGTTTATAAGCAATCATAACTCATAACAAATTCGATTTCAGCAATTTCAAAAGAAGGACTAATGATTTTTTATTAAAGCATTGTTTCAATTCCTTTCTTTTAGCTATGGATTTGGTGTTGGAGTGAATTGGTGAGTAGTCTGCTAGGTATACTCATATTTACATCCTTAGTTTTATTAAATTAAATCAAGGGGTCTTGTCCATTTACCCCATTTTTAGGGATTTTTTTCCCACTTACTCCATTAAGGTTTAATTCCCTCTTACCCAATACACTCTATAAGAGAGTCTTCCCTAATACCCGATTAAGATTTTTTTTTTTTGTTTTTAATTTTTTTTAATACCATTTTACCTCTCACCCCTTTGTTACTTAGAGAGAGAGAGAGAGAGAGAGAGAAACCATAGGAGACTTCACCGGAGCCCATCACCGGCCGCCGGAATCCTGTCACCGATCGCCGGAATCCGGTCACTTACTGCCGCCCACCGGAATTTGCTGAAAATCTCACTGGAAAGTTTTTTTGCCCCCCAATAGACATCTATTGCCCCCCAATAGAACTTTCGGTTGCCGGAATGGGAACTAATCTTACTAAAATTAGACAAATAAAACTTTAATTAAAGAAAAAAGGAGGAGATTACATCAATTCAAAACGTCTATTACCTCCCAATATACGTCTATTTCTCCGTAATAGAATTGTTTTTTCTCCCATTTTTCTTCCCTTCTGGCCTTCTACCCCATTTTACCAAAAAAAAAAAAAAGATTTGGGCACCCAGAAAATACTCTAGGCACCCACTCTTCTCTTCTCTTCATCCTTCTTCGCGGGTTGTAAACCTGCATTTTTAAGCAGAGAGCGGAACCATTGCTTTTAACAAAACACAACTGCACGGTGAAGCTATCCATGAATGGATGAGAAAATCACAACGAATCAGAATAATTGAATGGATCGTGTCATGGAGCACCAACAAGAAGAGCTTCGTTGTTTGGAACCGAAATTGGGCCAAGAACTCGGCCCAGGACTTGAGAAAAAAGAACCCGAGACCGGCGGTAACATTGACCGAAATCTCGGATTCGGGCCTTTCCGGTAGGAATAAAAAAACTTCTTCAAATCGATGTCGAGGTTGACGAGGTAGAGCACCGGCTTGCCGTCCTTCTTGTTGTCCACGTGTTCGACGCAGAGGAGGAGGACCACGTAGAGCGACTGTCGCCGCCAGCCTGCCGGAGAAAATCCCTCATTGATGAAGACGTCGTTTCGACAATGATCGATTGAAGAGAGGAGAGAGATCTTGCCGGAGTTGAAGGTCGTGCCCGAGTAGAGCCGTCCCCGACTGTGAACAAGGACGACCTGCGCGCCGACGAGGATTTGGCCGACATCGTGTGAGAGAGAGAAGAGAGAGAGAGAGAGGAGAGAGAGAGAGAGAGAGAAGAGAGTCTGATCGGATAGATGAGAGATAGTGGTATGTAATTGTTTAATTAATATGAGGGTAAATTTGTCATTTTCTTTTAAATTGAGTTAGTAAGAATAAAAATCTGTTGTTGGGGTAAATGAGATAATTTTTAGTCATTTCGGGTGAAGGACCCTTAAATCAAATTAGATATAGGAAGAAACTAACTTTAAGTACCCAAACTAACTTTGAGTACCCAAACATCTAAACTTGAGTAGTGGGGTACACAGTGTGGTAACTCAAGGGTAGGGGGTGATTGGTTTTCCGTATTGGTGATCCTAGGGTTTGGGTCGTTGTGAATCCGCGGACACAAAAGTATGATTGTGATTAGAGTTACCTGGGGTTAGAGTTAGGTGGTAGCATATGTGATGTCATGAAATCAGTAGATGGTGCAATTCGATACTTAGCTAGCTAAAACGTGACACTCCCTCTCACTTCAAACAATTTATGGATCGTCAAACTTCCTAGTTCAATAGCCAATGCTAATAGCTTTGACTTGTTCAACTTCGCTTGTCCTCTAGAAGTTATTTTTCTTTTTTGTTGTAGTATAAAATTATGAATGATTGGTGTTTTTATAAATGATCAAATTGGTCATGCTTTCCAATAACATCATAATTGGCCTGATTAATTACGCTTGAACTTGCTTCCATAATAAAGATGCATGTATAATGTATTACCAAATTATGATATTTGCATATGAATCAATAAATCTAATAAAAATGTGTTTTATAAAAATACAACGTTTGATATACTTTTTCATAGCGCCGTTAAAATAAATTATTGTATAATCTTAGACCACCACATAAATGTGGTCTAGACTAATATGATTGGTCGGCATGACAAGTAGTCGTTGTTGATTACTCCATTAAACTAAGCTACAATGTGTATGTGGGTCATGACGGCAGGGGTAAATGTATGGTACATTAACATCACTCATACATATCTTATTTTATTTACTATTTAGCATTTTGAGGACTCATATAGTAAATAAGATAAAATATGTGTTAAGGTAAAGAATATCCTCGCCTCCTCGGTAGTAATTAAGTTCAGAAAGTGATAATTATATGTATGTATTGCAGAATTTTCCATGACGGCATAGCTTTTTTTTCTTCTTGGTTATGTTAGAATTTTGTTTTTCAGTTATTGATTAATTTAAATAAGTATTATTTTGAGCCAAGGTTTTGGTGTTTGTTGTTTAGACGGTTTTCTAGTGGAGATTGAGGTCTTGGTTTCAGTCCTGGTGGAATTATTGTGTTGAGTTTGAAGTATGGGGTGATATTTTGAGAAAATTAAAGGAGATACATTGACATGATCGAAGACCTTCCCAAACCAAACTAGTACTGATCTAGGGCTCATAAATCCCACTCTGTTGTCTCTCCACGCTATGATGCAATCGCTCCATTCCTGTCAATCTCAACTCTTTTAGTTTCATTACAGCAACTACAATTTTTAAATTACATCTTAGCCAGAGTTTTGATCTGCTCTCTTCCTGATTTTTCAACCTGCAATGTTGTTTGCAAGTGTTACCTTAATAGGTGTCCACGAAGTCACAAATTAATGGAATGCAAACTAGAAATTAAGGTTGTTGTTTCTTACTGATCTGTATTTTCTTCGTTTGTCGCGTGTCAGGCACATTGCCCTTAAGTTTGTTATTCTGAAGATATCTGTAAACCAAAAGCATGATACCACAAAACATTAAAACAAACATGTGACTGATCTATTAATTGTTTTTCAAATACTCACATCTCACGTAATTTTGGAAGTTTGCCTAATGATTCAGGGATTTGTCCTTCAAGCTGGTTGTTCTCCAGATGCCTTTACCAGGATAACAGAGAACAGAATCAAAGCATTGCAGAAGACATATGCATGGATTGATAATTAAGTATGGGAAAGTCATAAAAAAATGAATACTTATAAAGATTAGCTATATCTTACAAAGTTTCCAACTCCTTTAATGAGCCCATGTCTGGGATCTCGCCTTTAAGTTTGTTATCGCCAAGCCAACTGCAAGGAAATAATGCCATCAAAGGCACCATTTAAAAGGTGGTTTGATGAGAGAAGCCCATGAAAGCTGGTAACATAATATTGCATGATTACTTACATATGGTGTAGGGCAGTTAAGTTTGCTATGTTTGGTGATAGTGACCCAGATAGCCCGACGCTAGTTAAATTCCTTCACATGACAGGACAAACATATTGACTGCAGATCAATATTAAATCCTCTAGGGTAAAATTATCTACGAATTTAATCATCTTATAAGTACGATATACAAATATATATGCCACGTTAAAGAAGTTAGTCTGTAAAACATCTTTGTGAACTTACAGAGATATCACTCGAGAAGAATTTCCATGAGAACATGTAACACCAGTCCAAGAATTGGCTTCAGGTAAACAAGGATCGCCACTCCAATCGGAAGGTGGGTTGTCAAAACTCCTTTTCACCTCATGCATTGCCTCGACTATAGTAAAATCAAACAAGAAATTACAATCTTGTTTTAAACCAGATAGAGAAGATGTGTTTGATAAACAATAATCATGAGATTAAATAGTCCATGGCCATGTACCATCTCTGTGGAGCGTTTCTAATCCAAGAGGAAAAATCTGCATGATCTCACCAGCAGTGACGACCGGCCCAACAGCCATGCCCACGGCAGGGGCTAGGACAATCTCAGTCTTTCCAGACAGAGGCCACTGTGCTGCATAAACTGTTAAACCCTTGGTGGTGACATTGAGATTGCCAGAGAAGGGCTTGCCATTCACTGAAACATTGAAGACTCTCCAACTAAAAGGGCTTGGGTTCCGGTTGTCCTGGAAATACAATGCAATGTAGTAAACTGCGTTGGGGAGTGACACAGGTGGCCACTGGAGCTGAAGTTCCTTCCCTCGGCTTGTTGTGATAGAATTCTCGAATAATTTTGCTGGTGGGACATTCCAGAAATCAGAGGGAGTGACATCGGCCTTGTTAGTGGACACAGGGTTCTTGTCCTTGAATGGTTGCCATAACCGGTTGAATTTGTCATCTGGAAAGCTAAGTTCAAATTTACACATTCACCATCAGACCATAGTGCTTCATGATTTATAATTGCAGCTGATTCCTAATGGATGTCTACGCTAGATGACATAGATTTGACACAAAAAACAAGCCCAAATTCAAATATGAAATTAACTTATATTTCCTTCTGGTTTATCTTCACAAATATTTCATCTCCAGCATTATAACTCAAGATTCGTTTTCACTCGTGTACAAAGAAAGAAACTTTTTACGGCCAACTTTGCTATGACATTTCTACAAAGGTGGATCAACGACAAATACAATTAATGTAGAATTACAACAACATAAATGACTTTCAAATGACCCTCTCACGTAACCTAAGATTGATATTTGCTAGTATAAAAAGAGAAACTTTTTATGGGCAACATTGTGACTACGTAAATTTCTTACCAAGATGGATCAACAGATGTGACAGATGTAGTAGTACGTACTTCTATTAAAAAAACCATTGCACTCAAAATCTTAAGCCGTTATAAAGCCAACACCTTTATTTAAAATCACACTCTCATGTAGCATGGAGTTGCAAACAAATACCGAGGAAAATATGGAAGTGCAGATCCACACTACAACTCATATCAACAGTGGGAGATGAGAATTAGAGGTTTGAACCTCACAAACTATAGCTCTTTGCCAAATTAGATAATTCCTATAACCTCATCAAACAAACATATATCAAGCTAACAACTGGTACCAAGATAATTACAATAAAATCATCTGGATCATATTGTAGAGTACGTATCTAATAGAGGTAGAACTCAGTTCTATAGATTAGTCCTGCCTCATTAGTTATGTATACACAGGATACCAATGGTATTAGATGTACTAAAACATGTCATCTAGTACAACAATATCAAATTATTAAAAATGCAGTGCGTAATAAAGGAGGAGTGGAGTTCGTACCCAATTACGTCACCATTAGTAGGAGTTCCGAAGTTTGCCCTTGCCACAGTACTAAGTCCATACTTGTTAAAATCGGTGGAGTTATACACCGAGTCATCCAAGTACTCCAGCTCAAGAGCTGAGATGAAGGGACTAGAATCAGTCCCCGTCATGTTATTCCTAGCAAGACACACACTTAGTTCCTTCCCCTTTGCCGACACCACCATCTCATAATACGAGCTAAGTCCATTGGCAAAGTCCTCTGTTGTGTTAACTACACTCCACTTAGTCCCATCCACAATTTGGTCAAACACCGGTGGCTCCTTCCCACCATCAAAACCACCATAATAGTAAGTAGTCCTCACAAGGTACTTTCCATCTTTGATCACTGGAAATTCATAACAATATTTTCGCGCAGACTTGTCTGGAAAATAGCGCAATGTAGTGAGTATGGGAACCAAGTCTTTCTGCTTGATGTTGCTCGTTTTTCCAACTGATATGTAACCTTCATCTGTGACATACTTCAGGCTACCTACGATCACATCATTATTGGATGAGGCCCCAGCGCCACAGTTTAGGAGGTAACCTGCAGTTTTGGTAATGCTTTAGAGAACACATACATAAATTTTCATATGACATTGAGGTAAATTCTTGATGTGGTTAGCTCAATTTGCAAGAGATATTGAGAAAAAGAGTTATTTGGTCCCTTCCAATTTAACCAAGAAAATTTCCAGATGCATTAGAGAGACATCAATTTGCAAGGACCATTATATTCTATTACAGCTAAAACAAAATGAGAAACGGACCAAGAAAAAAGAACAGAACTTTAGCCATTAGAAAAACAATTTCCGAAAATTGGGATCAAACCTGAAAATTTGGTTTGTCATGTAAACTTGCTGATATGAAATATAAAGACCCAAACCCCAATCTGAAAATCAATCATTTCTAAATTGTCCCATAGACAAACAAGGGAAAACCCATTAACAAACCCCAACAGAGAAAATTAACAAAATGGGTTTAACAATCATCTTAGCAATCAACTAGAGGATAATGTTGGATTGTTTAGGGTGAAAATGCCAATATTAAAAAATCCCAAAAGCAAAATGAACAAAATGTGGTTTAATAATTATGTGTACAGACCTCTAGGGTTACTTTGAGAGTTGGCTTGGAGAGGAATGGTGACCATCCATAGGAGTAAGAGCCAGAGGGACATGTTTGTCCTGGGAAGGCACAAAAGCTTTGCCCAGAAAAAAAAAACAGCCAAAACATGCAAAACCATGGGAATTTTTAGTTTTCTTGAGAAATACAGGAATACGGGCCAAAGTGGAGGCTGGGGATGACCTGGTTCAATTTGACACATCAAGGGCTCTGCTTGAAGATAGACAGACTACACAAGCACATGTTTGACCAAGTCAATATTATTTAAATTTTTCTACGGTGTGTACCTAAGAATATATTTTTTTTCATCCTAGTTGTTAGAATAATTTTTATTATGAAATTACAATAATATATATACATTGTAAAATAAAGACCAAACAAATCTATTTTGTATCCAACATTGGTTATATGCAAAGTCTCACAAAGCTAAAGTTGTTTTGATCGTAGATCACCGTAGAGTCAATATTAGAGGAAGAGATCAACGTAAAATGTAGAGCTCTCTCCCACATTTAGAAAGAGTGAAAAGACCCCTTTTTATAAAGGTTTAGTTGGGTTTCATCTCCCCAAAAAACAAGCCGATTAATATCTTTCTAGAACAATAATAGAACAACCAAGCGCCTGTAGCTCAGTGGATAGAGCGTCTGTTTCCTAAGCAGAAAGTCGTAGGTTCGACCCCTACCTGGCGCGATTTTGAAGTTTTTTTTTTAATTTATTTTCGTTTTTCTATTTGTTAACTTTTGTCCTTCCCAAACGACGTCGTTTGGGCAGAAGATATTGGACGATTCCGAACCCTAATTTACTCTGGGTTCCCACTATTTGGGAGGATTGGTTTTTGGAACCTGCTTGGGTCATTGAACTGAGGAGCACCAATCCTCCTCATCATAAACTCGATACAGCAGCAGCGTCGTCTCCAGATTCAATATTCGACAAGTATTTGTGACCACTAGTTTGATTACTGTGACCACTTTGAATCCAAAACCTGAAAGGTAACAGTATTGTCTTTCTCAAGCGTTACTCAATTTAGTACATGCTGCTATATGGTTGAAATCTTTCTTGAATGTTCAAGTGCTTGCTTCATTGTTTGCTGGTGTGGAAACTGGGTTTGGCCTTTGATTGCTTGATGAGCACTGGAATTTGATCATCTTTGATTGTTAAGTTTGCGGTAAAAATCCATTCATTCTTTTAAATTGAAACTGGGTCTTTCTTGTTTCATTGATATTGATGGTCATCAAAGCATTGAAAGAGTTGCAGATTTAGTTAAATCTGTTTGATTGTTCATTGTTTCTTTATTGGTAGATTGGTTTAACTTGATAGTTAGAAGGGTCAGCATAGCTCTCTGATATTCAGAATGACAACAGTTCCATTTGATCAATCCAATACGGTGTTTCTCTTATATATGTCTATATGACTATATCCCATTTAAGTGGTCCATTGGGACTGAGGTCAATATCCCAGAGATCAATTTGAATTCTTTTGTGAGAATGTGTATTGAATTGGTCACAAATACTTGTCGAACATTGTAGCTACCGCTTTTAGTAATGGATGCTAACATTGTAGCTACCGCTCCAGAGGTAAAAGAAAACTCTTGCCAACTCTTTTACAGAAATATTTGGTCTGATTAAAGATTTGATTTTTATCAAACATCAATTCTGATTCTAAAAGGGATTGGGTGGGGAATTTTCCATAGATTTTAATTACCGAGTTGTGGAAAAGCTATTAAGTTTCTGGGTCCAGCTTCAAAGTTTTAGATAGGATTCAATATTCATTCTACTAGCTTAGTTGCAAGTGTTCTTCTTCTACTTGTTATTGGCATTATGCTGTAGAAATGCACCTGGAAGTGACTTCGTGTTCTTCTACTTGTTCTTGGTATAATTACTATGCAATTGATTGTAGCTATTGAATACGTTTAAGCCTTTTTGTTTTCTCTGATGAACTATTAGCCTTGTTACTTTCACCATTGGATTACTAATTGGCAAAGTATTGTTTGGGAGCTGTTTGATTCTGTATTCCAGTTAAGAAATTGTGAGCTTCGATTCCGTTGTTTTGTTGCAGTGTCACAAAGCTCACAACTTTGAAGGACTGACAATGAAGTTGTTTGAGGTCAATGGAAGCACCCTCTCTCTTGCTCTCTTCATTGAAGTCACCAATTCCAAGTACGTTTTCTCCCTCTGTTGAAGCCCAGTTTAATTGGGTGTTTCTTTCTCGTGGAAAATTCCGGGAATACATCCTATGAATGCATTGCTATCCTGTAGGACAATATTGGGGATTTTGTGCTCTTAGATATTGGTGCATAAATATGAACTTGTCCGTAACTTCATTTATATATATATATATATATGACGGTGAGAAACTTTGCTTCTTCTTTTCGGCAATCATGATGTATCTTGTTAGCATAGTTCTAATTGTAACCAGATTATCATTGCTTGTGAATGTAAGTTACGTCCCCAAAGGAACCAAAGGAACAAATTTAGAGTTATGAACACTGAATGGAGCTTAAGCTCAAGTAAAAGTTGGAGTCTCATCCAAAATAGAAGTAAGAATGAGCACATCTATTTGAGTTATATTTGAATAAAACTCCCTGCCATGTATGCTGTGTGAGTACTTCTAAATGAGAGTATCGATTTAATTCTTCTCCCCTGAAACATTCACCTGCAATAAGTTCAGTGTCTGTTATTATATATGTTATGTGAGAACTAAAGTCCTTAGTAAACCTATTATCTTGCAGGGAACTGCTTGATTCTATGCAAGCTGCGACATTAGAGCCAGAAGTTGCATTTCTGAATGCGTCACTTGTATAGTCCTATATGCTTTGACCAACTTGTATATATATTTTTTTCTCTCAAATTTGTATTTCTTTTCGGAGATGCTTGTATATATGCTGAGTTTCACTAATGCTACCTTCATTCACCATGGAAACAGATCCCAGATGTTTTCCCATTGCTTGCAGCTGCACATAAGACACTTATATCCAAGTCCCGAGACTCACTGACAACACGCACTCTTCATTCTGAGCTTGTTTATAACTACTCAGGATCCAAGCATGTAATCAATTTCCAATTAACTATTATGGTCTATGATTTATTCCTTACTTCCCCGTTGCTGAAAATATCTAAACTTTAGCTTTGATCATGACCAGATCACAGAATCCTTGAAAAGATGTGGCATCTCCGAGAGTTCAACTTATGTGCTTGCTGCTCGTTTCAATGCTACTTCTGATGAGGTAAGATCCCTCTGTCTTGTAAGATGTAGCAGTTCAAACCTTTTATTGCTTCCGTAGAGCAGAAAATTGTTCGCCCTTCTGGTTTTGATAATTTCCTTGTTGTAGTAGATAGAACAGAAAGCAATAGAGAAACTTGTCAATGGAAAAGAGATTGATTTGGAGGAGCTGGGAGGGAGAGCTGACCAAGCCCAGATACAGAAGGTATGTGTGCATCTTGTTCACTTTAGCTGCTACTTGTTTTCCTATGATGGTGGTTTTTCTAGTTAATGATTATTATCAACATTTGTGTTTTCAGCATTATAAGATAACTAGCCAGGAGTTAGGGATATCCTCACTTGCTGATGCTATTACATGCCGGATTGCTGCTCGTGATGCCTTGTGAGAAGAAAGCATTGTAACTTGTTTGATGTTCTGGGTATTGAGGGTACAATTAGGTGGCCAAGGGAACAGAAAAGTGGAGGATTCACTGTTTTTGATTAGCAAATTGAACCGTCTGCTGGTGTTTGGTGTAATTTTCAGCAAAGCTGGAATTTTAAATTGCGAGGCTATAGCCTATAGACCCTGTAATGAAACTATGCAATATTACCTTAAATTGTGAGGCTGAGAAGAGTAATCCCACCTTATCATCACTGATTTTTCTTAGCGATACTGTTAGTCTCATGGGTGGACTTTATGGGGCATCACATAGTTTAATTTCGGTGTGGGGTTGCTTAACAATTGTGTTTTGGAGTGTAATATTGTGCATGGAGAACTTTTATCGAGCCACCCTATGATAGATTCCTTTGTAATGTTACTGTCTAATTAATAAGATTATCGCTTCTGTTAAAAAAAGAGAGAGAAAAGGATAGGATGGGCAAATAATACAAGAGGAAGACGCATGCTTGTACACCAAAGGACATGAGAAAGTTGAGGACGATTCTTACCATAAAATAAAAAGTTCAGAAAAGAAAAAGAAGTGTTCACAAAACTCGCATTTGGAAATATCGGAAAAATTATCTCTTTCAAATTTAGGCATGCATTCTAAATGTTGTATGATTCACAACATTTGCACCTATTTGCCCTACATATGAGCTTATTAGGACTACGTTTAGTGACAAGTGATGAGTTCAATTTTTTGTTCGGTATTATTTCTTCATTACAATTTCAAGATACTCTATAGGTTTGTAGATAAGGTCATTATTTTATATGTTACGTTTATAAGTTATTGGAGTGAACTAAATTAAGGGTTGACATATGTGAACTGAATTAAGGGTGGGCATATTTGACAATTGCCGTTTTTGATTAGCAAATTGAATTGTCTGCTAGAAGCTTATGTTTGTACATGAATCTGGACGGGGATAGTTAAGCGGAAGGAAGGTGTGACTTCGTTCTCACTTGATATCTCCTAATGAACATACAACAAAGGTAATCGTTATGAGGAAGTCCGGAAGGTTCTGGACTTCTCTCCTCCGACGCTCAAGTTAGAATGTGAGTAAAGCGGAACCTATTGATAAGAAAGTCAGAGTGGGAGGATTGGAATGAATACATCAAGCCTGAGTGAGGCTCCCTTTATATAGGTGGCAATTGTTAGCCAAATAGACACCCTCAAATATAAGGGTTAAGTTATAGTGTAAGTATTATGAATATGAGATATGATACCCATTGGATGATAAAACCCACTCTAGCGAGGGAAAACCTAAAAGGTGCTACATGAATATGCAATGTACAAATCACAAACAAGGGCTCACAAGTGAAACCAAAGTTTATGATGAATATATGTAAGATGGTGTAGTGGTTTGATTTTGGTTTTGGAGATGGTTTAAACTCAAATTAGCACGCAATAAAAACTTGAAATGTAAACTAAGCTATGCTAATCTAGATGTGATAGAATGAATGGAAGTTAGAGCTTTAGGTTGTTCACCATAGCCTCTTTTGCATGCATTGATGTTCAAACTCTTAAGTAATGCAATCCCAAGTATCCAATTACCCTCTTAGCATCCAAATAAGACTACTAAGGCCTAAACTCTTTTGATTTTATCAATTTCCATTGGATAAGTGTGAAACTAACTACCCGAGAACAAGTTATATTACCGGATAAGTATCACTTCCTTGCTCTTAGATGCATAAAGGTTTGAGTTTAGACAATCAAGCAAGCAAACCAATCCTAGATCTAGGTGCTTTTAACTCTCTACCCTCACATAGACATCTACTGTGATATCATGCTTTTAATGTTCAAAGCTAGCTACTCTCTAAACATTGTTCATGTAATTACAAATGCTAAGTATTCAAATTAGCTAGATTCAAATACAAGCATTCACTTCTTGATTTAGCATGTGAAGATGATTATTGAAATTGCATCAAATAAGATTCAAACATCAATTCATTACAAGTTTGGCTAGGGCTGAACCCAACAATAGACTACTCATACATATCTACGTGAACTACCATCAACATAATGGAAAACATTAAGTTATCAAAGAATAAAGTCTAGAAATGACTAGGGATGATCACAAGTGAAGGATGATGAAGTGTTGATCATGAAAATTTTGTCATGGAGATTATGTGTTGGATCCTTTTATGCTCTAGCTTCTTCCTTGAACTCCTTCTTCAAGACTTGAGATGATGATGATGATGATGATGCTTGATATATGTAAGATGTTATGAGTAGAGATGTAGATAGAAAATGAAGCAGTGGAGATGGAGGTTTTGTGGAGGAGATGGTAGTGGATTGTGTAGAGAATAGAGAGAAAAAAATGTAGTGGCTAAGTGTGGGTGATACCTTCTTCCTTGAGAGAATTGTGCTTAAATAGATAGAGAGAGAGAGAGGTGTGAAATAGTGTTGAGAAGCAAAAATGAGCAGCTCAAGCCTTGTAAGAAGCATGGAGTTGGAGTACAAGAGTGATAATAGATCCTAAAAGCAAGGAAAAATGGCATGAGAGTGATGGCGTAAGTTAGAATAGGAAATGATGAGTGAGAGATGGTGATTAAGCATAAAATATGATAGATATTGAAGTGATGATGGTGGTGGACTTTTGGGTAATAGGGAATGTACGTATGGTTGAATTATAACCAAAATGTTTGGAATTTGGTTAAGATAGAATGATGGTGAATGAATGTAATGGAATAGATGCTTTGGTACCCATCCTCCTTGCTCCTCCATGAATATGGCCGGAAAATACATAGCATCACTACGAGTGGTGGTACGCTGTCACTTGTGTCGCCAAAAGTGGTGGTGCATGAAAAATTTGCCGGAATTTCACTTTTTTTTTTTTTTTTCTCTTCTTTTTCCTCTTGTCAAGATTTTCTACAAAACACAAAATTAGATTAGTCAACATTAAAGTAAACTTTAGAACAAGTAATTTCCATGTTTTAGGGCACAAATATATATATATATATATATATATATATGAATTATGATCGAACAACGATATGAGCAGAGATTCCTGCCAGCTGTCGCTGTGCGAAGCCCGGGCTTGTGCTGAGTTATGATCACACGAACACAGCCGTATGATGGTTCCGTGTACCCACCAATAGCTTAGACCAAATATGGGCCTTTGTTCACTAATTTTCAGCTTAATAATCCTAACAGTTTGACATATTTGTTCAAGTAAATCCAGCATATGTGTTTGGCCCAAACTCTAGGTTATTTGACATAGTTAAAATAGGATCTTGAATTAGAGATATTCTCGGAGATATTCATAGATATCCGATTAATTGTATGATTATCTTTCCTTGTACAACTCTGATTCTATGTCTTGTAATCCTCTATATAAAGAGACCCCTATTATCAATGAAAGTACGACTCAATTCTCTCCCAATTCAGTTTTCCTTAAACACATTATCAATAGGAAGCCCCAACCCTAAAACATATAGCTAACACCCTAAATCCGAATACAAAACCTTGAAACTTTTTCTGCCTCCGCCACAAAACTTGAAGCCCTCGACCCCAGGAATCCAGAACTTGTGGCAGAAAGACCAGAACCGGCCGAAAACCTACCTAACAGGCCACCGGAAACTCCAAACCACCCGCACCAAATATTCCATTGGTTCACCAACTTCAGGACCTCCAATTGCTACCAAATTTTTCCAGCAGTAGCACCTCAACCCTAGGATCCGGGAACCGAAAAAATAGTTCCCAGAAATGGCACAAAAGCTTTTGAACCGGCCTCCAATAGTAGCTGCACCTTGAACCGACAGAGAGAAGAAAAGAAAAAAAAAAAAGGGAGAAGAAGCTTGGCCCAAAAAGAAAGAAGAAGCAGCCTAGCCTAGCCCAAAGAAGAAGAAAAAACCCAGAAGCCCACAAACCTGATTTGGCCCACTACCACATCAGCATCCAAGTCACCCTCCGCCACGTCAGCACAGGGACCCACTGCCACATCATCATCGGACCCCACTGCCACGTCATCACCGAACCCATTGCCGCGTCAACTCCGGCGACGGGAGACTTTTTCCGGCCAGATTTCCTGCGAGATTTTTCTGGCGCCTTTTCTGGCAACCTATTTCGAGTTAATTTTTACTAAAAGTTCCCGTTTTTGAAGTTTTAATTCTTTTTCTTGGGGACTTGTAAACTCTCTTCTTCTACCCCTCTTTCTTCATCATAGGGGAGACCTAATTAAGCCGAACTGTGGGGGTTCATACTCACTTCAAGCTTGGAGCTTGTTGAGACCTCCAAACTTAGAGTTTGTAGAATATTTATGATCGACCACTTACGTCATTGTTTCAATCTAATCCAATACCTCTTGGAATTGAATTTCTTGGAAGCGATTACGTTAAGAAATTTTATATGTTTTCATGGTAGCTTTTTCCGCTCTGAAACTAACCATTTTTCTTATTCTCTTTCAGGATGAGAACTTGAACAAATTGGACTTTGCTCCATTGGGAAAAACTGGCTCTAGATATCATAGATGAGTTCGTGATGTCCGCTAGCATCTCAAGGCCGATAGAATCATGGATACGATTCTCGAGCCTAGCCAGGACATGCTAACTGTTGAGCAATCTCAAACTTTGGAAGCAAATAGAGCAGTCATAGAGGTAAATAAGGTGAAAGCCATCATCCTAATGACTCATCATATGGATGATTCGCTCCAGTACGAGTGTATGAATGAAGAAGATCCCAGAAGGCTGTGGGTCTCACTCAAAGAAAGATTTGACAACGTCCGTGACTCCCTGTTTCCTGACCTAGAAGTGAGATGGCATAGCCTCTGCTTTTGTGATTTCAAGTCAGTTCTTGATTAGAACTCGGAAGCACTTCGCATTAAATCCTTAATGGAATTCAGTGGTATAGAGATCACATATGCGATATTGATTGAGAAGACTCTCTCTACCCTCCCCATCTCTGCATTGATAGTTGCTAAGAACTATCGAATCGATGTTATTGCATGACGAATCATAAGGTTTCATGAGCTCATTGGAGCTATGAATGTCGCTGAAAAGCATGACAACATCCTTGTGAAGAACTATTCTGGAATCCAATTATAGTCGCGCCCCTAACGGAGGGCGCCAAGAGCGAAACCCTAATCTTAGGGATACTTCTGGATGTTCTAGTCCATATAATCCTTCTACTTAGGAAGGTAACCACCAAAATAGGCGAACACGGAACCGAAGAGGTCAACGTGGAAAGAGAGAGGGAGGCAACACCTCTGGCCATATTGGTGGAGCCACTAACACTAAGAGCTATCTAAATGACGCTTTCAAAGTGCCTCAATTAATGGAGTCTGAGCAAAGAGATATGTGTTCTCGATGTGGAGTATCCGGTCATTGGGCACACATTTGTAAAGTTCGTGAAGAAATTGTCACAGCCTACAAAGCATATTGTGAAGCAAGAGAAGCTCACTATGCAGAACAAGAAGATCAAGAAGATGATCTAGAGTGAAGGGTTGAAGACTACAAGTCTGGCTGAGATCAATAGATCGCCAATTCTATTTAAGTCTTTATTTTTCCAAGAGACGTAATAGGCAATTGCCAAATACTTTGTAGTAAATGCCATTGGTTTAGTTTTTCTTCACATAGGCTCATCCAAAATGAGTATGATGTCTAGGAATGTTTTGAGATAAGTGGTACTTAAGCGAGCTTTGCTCCACCGACATCTCTCTACTCACCTGGTCATATTTATTTTGGAGTTACCGAAAGAAGTCAAACGACTACATTTGTTTTGCATTAGCTAGCATTTGGATTAGATTCTCCTAATGGTTAAGAGACAATGATGTACTCTGTTGGCTTATGAATACAATTTTGAGTTCTTTTCATTATGACTCCATTTTGATTCTGAGCATATTACATGGAATAGTCCAAGTTCCCCTTGCCAAATGGCACCTTGATTACTGTCACAGAAACTCTCTACGCTCCTAGGGCAAATCGCACCTATGAATAGCCAACGGATTCCATGTGAAAACACATGTAGAGAATGAAAATGAGTTCCTTTGCAATACCTCTAACGATTGCGAACAAAGGCACATCTTAGAGAAGTTTATGTGTCTCTATGTCACCACTATTCGAGCTATTAAATCCAATAAAGTTATGAGAGATGATCTCTTAGATTTAGACACATATTGGCTTTGTCAGGACATGATAGGTAATCCTGGTAATGATATGATGATCCGTTTACTAAAAACTTCACACAGACATCTATTTTTTCGAGCGAAATAAAGCACGAATCAAAAGTTGATTCCTGGACTAAGTATGACCGCTGCTGCTGCCTAGGGCATTACCGCCATCCACCACAAGCCTAGGGCTGGCATAGTCCCTATCCGTAAAGCCATGGATGGCGTCCATCATGGTGATGGTGCCATATGTGATAATGCAATCACAAACTTTGCTTCAAATAGCGTTTAAGATGCTCAGGCCCAACCAAAATTCTCATTGGTTACTTCTAAGGCCTCTCGCTCGTTTTAAAATCCCGTTTCTTAGGGAAATTAGGACTGAGACAGTCCTATGCAAAGGATATGAAAATACTCACTCTGTTCTTACATAGAGTCTGTGGGGATTCTGTGGACTAGTTCAACCAACTTGCGGATATTTGAATATCTCATGATGTTGGCTGACAAGCAAACACGCCGGTCACGTGTTGTGCCGTTGTCCACTTGTAATGCTGCTTATGCTACATCCTAGCACATATCATATGACAACGGGCTCACTCCCCGGATCATCCTATTCCGTCAATTGGACTTGACAATGCTAGAGAGTTTGAATCAAAGACTTTCGATGGTTATTGCATTGGAACTGTTGTTGGACATCATATTCCCATGAACACACCTAAATAGTCTCTCAAAAACAACTACGATGGTAGATAGGACATTGGTATTGCACACCAATCTCCTTATATCCTCTTGGGGTGATGCAATATCGCATGCAGTTTTGCTAATTCGTCTACGACCTACCGCCACTCAATGTATCTCTGCGTTACAGCTAGTGACTGGGTACAAGTATTTCATACTTACGCACATTTGAGTGAGCCATTTATGTGCCAATTGCGTCGCCACAACGCACTATGATAGATCCTTACAGACGAATGGGCAACTACGTTGGATTTAAGATTCCAACAATCATCTGTAACTTAATGCCCTTGCAAGGCGATCTCCTTAACGCTAGATTTGCGAGGTGTCACTTTGATGAGATAGTCTTCCCGTCATTAGGGGGAGATAAGAACATGAATGTTCAGCAGGAACGACATGAATTGTTGTGGTCTGTCCCCACTGTGTCTCATCTCGATCCCTGTTAAAGTGACAAGATCACACATAACTGCTGCAAATATGCTTGCAAGGATAGACGTCCCTAAGAGGGGACGTAATGCCACCCTACATGGAAGTAGGCATGACACCAACGCCAAGAGAGTGGCACTCTAGCGTTATAGGTCATGGTCCCAGCTAGGATGCGTGGGAGGCCCATGGGTTTGAAAGATACTTTGGCACATTCCAATCTTTTGATCATCAAGACTCAAAATCGATCTTATGAGAATCTTCCGGATTATGGTTATCATTGGGGGACGCCTCAACATTAGAACCTATTCATGAGAATATAGAGCTCTATGAAAATTACACTAGTGTACATGAGACGTGGGATAGAAACTCCATCATGATTGATGATATATTCGCACTTTTCATGCGCATGAGTTTGTTGGGTCCGATGATATCGAACCACGCTCCATTGATGAATGAATGTCAATGTAGAGAAATTTGGCCTAAATGGATAGATGGGATCCATGTTAAGTTGAATTCGCTAACGAAGAGGAAAGTTTTCGAGCCAGTAATGCCAACACCTCCTAACATAAAACCTATTGACTAATGGGTCTTCGTTAGAAAGTGTGGTCAGAAAAAGAGATGTTAATCTCGCCTTATGGCGCAAGACTTCTCACAAAACGCCCTAGAATCGACTACGATAATGGATGTCGTTGCACTCTACGATAATGAATCGACTTCTCACATATTCTCTCGTAATGGATGTGTTGCACTCTACTACCCTATCAGGTTGGTAGTTTTCAAATAACTGAACATGTAGCTTACAAATGTAGTCACTACGTATCTCTATAGGGATCTAGATATGGAATATACATGAAGGTTCATGGTGGACTTCATTTACCCAAGTCAAGTGGCTCAAGACCATGGAGCGCGTTTGCAATAAGGTTGAAATGCTCACTAAAGTAACTACTTGATTGGGAAGGGATATGCCTGCCTGTTTCCATGATACGTTTGGATTCTATCGCTGTTCATGTTGGACATGATCTTCATTGGAAGCCCTTAAAGAGTTAAGGGAAACCGCTGAACACTTGAAATCCGAGTTTGAGATGAAAGATTTTGGGAGAACATGATTATGTCTCGGTTTGGAACTTGAGTTTTGTGTTGGTAGATGCTTAGGCATTTTGACAAGGTCAAGCCTTCAAGCACCCCCATGATCGTCCGTAGTCTTGATCCTGAAAAGGATCCTCTTCATCCGAAGGATGATGTCGAAGATGTGCTAGAGGCAGAAGTGCCCTACATAAGTATAATAGGTGCATTATTGTACTTAGCTCAATGCACAAACCGAACATCTCATATGTGTGAACTAGCTAGATATCTCTGCGAGCACGAGCCATTGGATTGGTGTAAAAAATATACGGAACTTGAGACGTATGATTGATATGAGCTTGTTCTATCCCTGAGACGATGGATTCGGACCCATCACACACCAGGAATGCCTCCAATAATGGCTTGCGTCCTCTATCCTCATCCCAAAACGACATCTGGAGGTGGTCCGATGCTGAGGTTGTAGCCCGTCTGGCGGTGTGTCTGCATGTCATTCCTTCGGTTGGAATTAGTACCTTTGGCGGTACAATGAGCATGGCCCATTATAGCTAATTATGCTTGCAAATGTACATGTATGTACATCTCGGTTTGGAACTTGAGTATTGTGTTAGTAGATTCTTAGGCATTTTGACAAGGTCAAGCCTTCAAGCACCCCCATGATCGTCCGTCGTCTTGATCCTGAAAAGGATCCTCTTCATCCGAAGAATGATGTCGAAGATGTGATAGAGGCAGAAGTGCCCTACATAAGTATAATAGGTGCATAATTGTACTTAGCTCAATGCACAAGACCGAACATCTCATATGTTGTGAACTTGTTAGCTAGATATAGCTCTGCGCCAGCACGACGCCATTGGATTGGTGTAAAAAATATATTTCGGAACTTGAGACGTATGATTGATATGAGCTTGTTCTATCCCTACAAAGAGACGATGAATGCCTCCAATACTGGCTTGCGTCCTCTATCCTCATCCCAAAACGACATGTGTTTTGGAAGGTTTTGCTGATGTTGGGTATCTCTCTGACCCACACAAAGGTCATTCCCAAATTGGTTATAAGTGTTCATCATGGGTAAGACCGCGATATCTTGGAGGTCTATAAAACAGACTCTAATCGCTATATCTTCAGACAATGCAGAGATTATTGCTCTTCATGAAGTGGTTCGTGAATGTATTTAGATTGGATCCATAATTACACATGTTCGAATAATTGTGGTTTGAAGTCTACCACAGATGAGGCTATAAGCATTTAGGATAATGCTGGTTGTTTTGAACAAATGAAGCAAGGCTACATCAAAGCGACAACACCAAGCATAATCAGCAACAACAGACTCTCCTCAAGATCAAAGTGAACTAGGTTCGATCTGAGGACAGTGTGGCAGACTTGCTCACTAAGTCATTGCCTAAATTCCACTTTCGAGAACCATGTTGGTAGCATCGTTTGCGGAAGTTATCCGAACTCCCATGACCGTAGTCATCAGGGGGAGATGTTTACATGTATGGTCTTGAAATGTGAAACGTGTGTTGTGCTCTTTTTCCCATTCGACCGAGGTTATTTTTGTCCCACATGGTTTTTGTTACTTGGCAAGGTTTTTAATGAGGCAACGAGAGGAGCACCATGTTTGGGGACACAAGGGGAGTGTTCAGGTAAATCCAGAATATGTGTATGGCCCAAACTCTAGGTTACTTGAACTAGTTGAAAACTTGAAATAGGGTTTTGAATTAGAGATATTCTCGGAGATATTCATAGTTATCCGATTAATTGTATGATTATTATATTTCCTTGTACAACTTTGATTCTATGTCTTGTATCCTCTATATAAAGAGGCCCCTATTATCAATGAAAGTACGACTCAAGTCTCTCCTTATTTAGTTTTCCTTAAACAATATTTGATTTATTGAGATTTAGTTGAAATATGCAGTAGATCGAGAAATTGACAAATGCATCGAAATTAGAATAGAATGTTTACGTAGATCCCTGTAATCAATATGATCATATATTTGCTCGATTGTTTGAGGTTTTGATTTTTATCAAAAATTTGTATGAATTGAGCAATTGACTCACCAAATTAATAAATCACAAAAAAAAATTAATGAATTAGTTACTTGGTAGCCGTGGACCGGTAAGGTTGGACAGCATAAAAACATTCATAATGAATTAAATTTTAAGGCATAAACTTTACGTGTGTCGGACTCTACTCTTGATGAGAACCTATTTTACTTCTTCATGGTCGTTCTTGTAGGAGTAAAAAATAAAATAACTGATTTACAAAGTTTTTCCCTTTACCGCTTCATCCGAAACTTAAATAGCATTTTTCTTCGCCAAAGAAGTTATTCCGTCGTTAAATCCAACGCTTTCCGTTAGCCACCAAAAAAAAAAAATCAAACCCCCCTTCCTTTTTATCCTTTTGGCTAGGGACGTCAAATCAACGCTACTCGCTTTCGAACTCGCTAACTCGTCTTAAACGCAGAAAGCAAAGCACCTATAAAAGAAGCCCCACCGAGTCATCAACCAACTTTTAAAACTTTAAAACTCCTCTCCTCCCAGCAAATCCCACTCTCTATAATTCCGCTCTCCAAATCCTCCCCTTTCAACTTTTCCAAATCCCTCAAATTCCTGAGCTCTGATTCTCCGCCATGGGAACCTCCCAGAGCCGCGAGGACTACATCTCCGACTCCGACGACTACAAAGAGGAGGAGGAGGAGGAGAAGAACGATCCGACGATACAGAAGAGTTCCAAGACGCTCGAGAGAACCAGCCCACCCCAATCGGCGATCTCGACGCCAAGCTTCAAGCCTTGAAGCTCAAGTACGGAACTCCTTCCTCTTCCTCCTCCACCCCCTCGTCCGCCGTCTCACATAACGCCGTCAAGCTCTACCTCCACATCGGCGGCAACGCTCCCAACGCCAAGTGGATCGTCTCCAACAAGCTCACCTCCTTCTCCTTCGTCAAGACCTCCAACGTCGACGGCGACAGCGACGACGACGACGACGACTACGAGGGATCCTCGTCGGATGGTAAAGGACAGTGGATTCTCAAGGTTGGTGGCAAGGTCCGAGCTAGGGTTTCCACCGACATGCAATTGAAGATGTTCGGCGATCAGCGACGTGTGGATTTCGTGTCTAGGGCGTCTGGGCTCTGAAATTCTTCACCGACGAGCAGTACCGGAGATTCGTCACCGAATTTCAGGACTGCTTGTTTGAGAACGTGTACGGGCTTAAGGCGACGGAGGAGAACAAGGTCAAGATTTACGGTAAGGAGTTTTTGGGGTGGGTGAAGCCGGAGGCGGCGGATGACTCGGCGTGGGAGTATGCTGACGATTATGACATGGCCGCCGGGAGCCCCAATTCGGTGACGCCGGTCCGCTCCAACCAGCAATTGATGGAGGAGTTTGAGGAGGCTGCGAATGGAGGTGTTCAGAGCTTGACGCTTGGTGCATTGGATAATAGTTTCTTGGTGAATGATTCTGGTGTTCAGGTGTATAGGAATTTCAGAGATGGGATTCATGGGAAGGGTGTGGTTGCGAAATTCGACAGTGGGGGTGGTTCGAAATCGACACCGAAGAAGGCTCTGCTTATTAGGGGGGAGACTAATATGATGCTTATGAGTCCACTGAAGGAGGGAAAGCCTCAGGCAAATGGGCTTCAGCAGTTGGACATTGAGACTGGGAAGATTGTCACGGAATGGAAGTTTGAGAAGGATGGGACAGAGATTACAATGAGGGATATCACCAATGACACTAAGGAGTCGCAATTGGATCCTTCTGAGTCGACATTTCTGGGTTTGGATGATAACAGGCTTTGCCAGTGGGATATGCGTGAACGCAGAGGAATGGTTCAGAACATTGCTAGTTTGAATTCGCCAGTGCTGCAGTGGTCTCAGGGGCATCAGTTTTCTCGAGGGACGAATTTTCAGTGCTTTGCTACTACTGGAGATGGGTCTATTGTTGTTGGGTCTCTGGATGGGAAGATACGGTTGTATTCCAAGACCTCTATGAGGCAGGCAAAGACTGCTTTCCCAGGGCTGGGTTCCCCCATTACTCATGTTGATGTGACTTATGATGGGAAGTGGGTGTTGGGTACAACTGACACTTACTTGGTCCTTATATGCACTCTCTTCACTGACAAAGATGGAAAGACCAAGACTGGGTTTAGTGGTAGAATGGGAAACAAGATACCAGCTCCCAGGTTGTTGAAGCTGATCCCTCTTGACTCACATTTGGCTGGTGCAGACAATAAGTTTCATGGAGGCCACTTCTCATGGGTAAGGATACTTCCCTTAAAAGATTTATGCAGTAATTGAATTGTTGGATATGCATGCTTTAATGAGATTTTAGCAGTCTATGATATTGTTTGCTGTAGTTGGTAATTTGTTCAGTTTCATACTTCTTGGTTTCAACTGTCCATCTATATTAATGAGTCTTAAAAGAGTTCTGTTTTCATCAACTGTTACACTTCAGTTTCATATATCTTGGTTAGATTAATGTTCATCTATAGCAATGAGTTTTGAAAGAGTCTTGCACCTTTCATGTTTGCTTAATTTCCATACAGCATCTTTCATATGCAACCTTTAGATTTTCTAAACTTCTTTATTTACTTTTTTTTTTCCTGTGAGTTCATGATTTCTTGGTTTCGTTGTGGCTTGTTAGGTCCTATACTTATTTTAATTCTATAACCATGTATAAGCATAGATAATTCAACCATGTTTTAACTAGTGCTCTATATGTCAAAACCAAAGAGTATCATTTATTACCAATGTGTGAGGAGTTGATAAAATAGGCAACATGAAATAGTTCTTTGATCAAAAGTTTGATAGTGAAGACTTTGAATTTACTGTGCTGGAAAAGAACCCTGATTCATCTTGCTGGAAATTTTACATTACCTAGTCATTTGGAAGTTTTGTGCAACCAGCAGATGGATTTTTTTTTTTCTAGCTATTTATAATTTTGCTTTCCATACATTGCTTTATAGCCTTGTTTAATTGTGTCTTGCTTAGTCTCATATCGTGTGTGTCAATTCTTCAATATCCACTGCCCCATATGCTGATATGGGCAATGGCTTATCTTGCAGTGCATAATACCATGAGAACAGTTGTTTTGGCTTTATAGGTTTTGCACTAGTATAGAGTTGCTCTGATTTTCTCATTCTTTAGTAGTAGTAAGGCTTAAAACTGATTAGAAATTGTCTTAAAATGTGAAGGTTTGTTGGCATGCTTTGTTGGCTTTAGAAAGTTTGTGTACTTGCATGGAATTGTACTTGATTTTGTGTTTCTATAGAAATTGCTCTGTTTTTCCCCTAGAAATAAACAGGCAGCAAACATTATGCCTTTGTTCATCCAGTGTCTTTCAAAAGTGTTTCCACATCAGCAGATCTGATATTTTTAGTTTTTCATCATTCATTTCGTACCTGATTTTGGATTCGGGATACAGAAGACTTGCATTAGATTGTGTGTCCATCATCATAGTATAATTTGAGAAATTCCACGTGTTTGGGGTTTGAGATTTCTTTGCCTATTTAATAGCTTGATTTCTGAAAATATCTTTGTTCATGTCTGTTTACAGGTCACTGAAAGTGGTAAACAAGAGCGTCACCTTGTTGCAACAGTGGGAAAGTTCAGTGTGATATGGGATTTCCAGCAGGTGAAGAATAGTGCCCATGAATGTTACAGGAATCAGCAAGGCCTCAAGAGTTGTTACTGCTACAAGATCCTTTTGAAGGACGAGTCCATTGTGGAGAGCCGTTTCATGCACGATAAGTATGCTGTCAGTGACTCCCCTGAAGCTCCTCTGGTGGTGGCAACCCCGATGAAAGTCAGCTCGATCAGTCTCTCTGGCAAAAGATGATCTCTTTGTATATGTTCACATTTTTTGTTTGTGCATACTAAATTGCTCTAGCTAGTGCTAAGTTTCTGCTGCTTTGTTACGGATCATTAGATTTGTTCTTGCCTCGTAGTTCTAAGCTTCTCTTTGTACCTATTCGAGTTTTTTATCTAGCGCTTTTTCACACTTACGAAATGTGGTGTTTTATCGATGGTTCTATTAGTTTGTACAATTGAATATGATGATTGAGTTCTAACAGTGATGATATTGAAATTGAATTTTGTTCTGGCATGTCGGAATAGGTGAAGGAAAGAAGGCTTACCCTTACACTTTAACGTGAGTCTAAATCTCCCTAATGACTTGCATTTTACCAAAAAAAAAAAACATCCAAAGAGACATGAAAGAAAGTACCCTAAATTATGTTCGAAAAACATGAGTTTGGATTAGTCTCTGGGCCTAAGAAGCCTTTGAAGATACCGTGTGATTGAACAATAAAAAAAATGTTCTAAAAACATGAGCTTGCAATTCTCATCGCAACGCCTTGCAACAATCTAGAAAGATGATGGTCGATTTATATTGCTACTAACAATTTGTCTCAGGATTCTATGATCTTCTCTAAATCTATATTTATTTGTTACCATATTTGGACTACCAGAAACAATCTTCTTTTTAGAAATGTTCATAAAGAGGCTATTCAGGTTGCTTTTGCTGCTGCTAATATGTTCCTGGCTTATTCAAGAAACTCTGATGTTGTTAAGACTCATTTCCTAATACCAAAATTATTAAGTGGCTTCCTCCTCCCTCTATTTTTGTTAAACTCAACTTTGATGATTCTGTTTGAAATAACAAACAAGGTGCTACAGGTTTTATTATTCGGAATGATCAGGGTATTCCTATCCTAGCCTCTTCTAAGAAGGTAGGTCATTCTAATGTCCTTGTAGCTGAAGCTTTGGCTCTAAGAGTAGGCCTACAGGCTGCTGTTCTTCATGGTATGTCCAACATTAAAGTTGAAGGCGACTCAAAGATCTTGATTGACTGTGTTAATAATAAGATCACCGTTCCTTGGAAGATTCATATGCTAGTCCTTGACATCAAACTGTTGGCTTCTCACTTCTCGGACATTGAATTCAAGCACGTTTGACGTGAGGCGAACTTTGTTGCAGATGCACTTGCTGATTTGGGTCACGACACCGACATAGCTTGCTGGAATCATAGCCTTCCTCTTTCTGTCCTTCATGCCTTTAATTTTGACTTTCATGGTTTAGGTTGCTCTAGGGGTTTTTCATTGTAATTTTCTTTTCTTATTGAAAAAAAAATCCAGAAAGATGAAATACCACTGTCTGACTCCTCCCCCAAACATTGCTTCGCTCTATCCCTTTTGCAGAATCCTCCTTGAATGCCTACCTTCACATTGTTGGATATATAACCATTGAGATTAAAATTTTGAAGATTTAGATTATCGACTGAGGCCTCCACGCGATCTTTGCATTCGAGTAATATAATGCTTCTCAGGTGCTTCGCATGGATGTTGATATATCTCAAGCTTTGGCCTTCAAAACAAAGCCGCTTGTTCAAGCCGTGGAGATTTTGAAACCAAGGTAAAAGATTCAAGATTCTTGGATTGATGTACGGAAACATATTTAGGATCGTAATCCCTGATTTCTAAAGACTTGAGTCACCTGACACTAGAACTTGAAACTTCAAGCAACTCCATGCCGCGAAACATGTGAAAGATATGCTTAGAACATGTAGTTATAGACAAATCCTCAATAGAAGGGGAGCCCCGGATTAGTTCGGACAGAACAGATCAATTCAACAGGCTTATATTTCTCAAGGGACAGAGATTCTAAAGAAGAAAGATGTATAGCACCAATAGTATCATCATCCCTGATGCTCACATACTCGAGACTTAAAGTAACTATATATAGACTCGACATTAAGAAGTGTCGAGGGTACGTATGGTGTAGTTGAAGCCTTTCTCTATCATGGAAGGTGGAGTTTTAAGGCTGAGATCTAACTCTTTGACGCTTCTCTTAGCTGCAAACGCAAACCACTTTTCTAGAACATCTTCTCTAACCGGGTTCATCTCCATACGTAGTCTAAATTTATGTAAGGGCCGAGGGTCACTCTCACGGAACTTTTAAATACCTATCCAAGATTTTGGTGAACTTCATATTTTCAAGGGCCTTCATATTTCCCATTGCTTGGAGAGGAGCTCATGATAGCCTATATATAGTGTTGAGGGAGCAATTCGAAGGAGTAGGTGAATAAAAACAGAAGTTCACAACTGTAAATATTTGCATCAGAACCAACATTGATCAAGTTATGGTCAATGCAACGGACATCAAAAAAGTTGCCGTTTGTATTTTATTAGTAGATTCATATAGGATTAAATTATGCTTACTACCTTGTACTTTCAAGGGTTCATCAGTTCAGTCCCTGCATTTATAATTTAATCAGAAAAGTCATTGCACTCTCCAATTTCATCAAATTAATCTAATCCGTCACTATTTCGTCAATTTTCGCTGTTAAAATGCTGACATGAGACCTTCTCACAGAGAAAATTCCCAAACTACCCATCGCTAGGCAGTCCGCCGACGCGTCAGTGTTATGAATGCAAATGAATAGTTTGGAAATTTTCTCCGAAAATTGATGGAAATCGATTTGATGAAATTGGAGAGTGTAAGGACTTTTCTGATTAAATTAGAAGTGCAGGGACTGAACTGATGAATCCTTGAAAGTACAGGGTAGTAAGCAGAATTTAGTCCATTCATATATACTAACATTCCAAATCAGTCATTAATTATGCTAGATTGAATGGCACAAGTTCATAAAACAAACAAATTTATCAAATGTGACTTCAGTAGTCAGTACACAAGAACCGCATATCCTAGCTACTTGATATCTAAATTGACTGCAAGAATCTTGGTTGGATAAGAATGATGTTAATGAAATTTTGTTGTAAACCAATATCCATTGAATTCCTACTTGTAAAGTGATGGGAGTGCAACCTGGAGGTGGCCTATCTCCTCCTTTGTTAGCTGCGTTAAAAGTGAAGCCCTGGTTGTCCTACTCCTTTGCTGAAAGCACGGCCCTGGAGAATTCTCATTCAGTGACAAACCCTAGTGAAAATTTGGGACTGCGCACGCAAATTTTCTAAATTAGAATAAGGCATTTTATCCATGGTCCTTTTGAGAAAGAAATTTTTTGTCACGCCCCTGATTTTATACACAATAAAAATCGATATATAACCTCATAATTATATATGCGTGAAACGTTCAGCCATCAATACAAAATACTTAGAAACTTATTCTCTTTTAACCCAAGTACATATTGATGCCTTGAACCCACAATTTCAATATTGACTCGCTCCACAGAGTCACATAATACACGAGCTTACGAATTAAATTGTCAACAACAAAATAAAACGTAAATGCTCCTCAGAGCTTACTACAAGCGGAAGTCTTTATAACGGTAAAATCACAAAATTGATTTCTTACTGTTAAGCTGCAAGCACGATACCTCAGCATCAGCCACGATTAACCTAACCTGCAGAAATAACCCCTACACCGTTGGAATGGTGTACCGAGTTGCCACACAACAAACCCGGTAAGATTTTGCAAGCCCGTATGAGTAAACTCAAAACCACAAAGCAAAACACATTTTTTAAGTCACCCCAACCTAAACAACGATAAGCATACAGCTCACACCTACAGCCATCTACTTCACTCTTCCATCTCATGCTTAAGTAGGTCAACTCGTGACTAAACTACATGCTCAGATTCTCAACCTAGCATCTCATTACACAAATTCAATCAAACAAGACTTCCTCAAGCAATGTTTGACGCCAATCTAACGCACTACGGCGAATTCCAAATCACACTCATTCCCTCCCCCCTTAGGAGCTTTTGTCATCAACATGACACCAAGGTGAAAACAGTGAATCACCTTCCTATCCTCACACAGAGCACAATCGTCACCACTATGGTTTCAAGATAAATCAAACCAACAATCAATCAAATCAAGAAGAAAACAAGGCAATCACAATTCAAAACAAACAAAACAAATCATGGTAACCCCTGCATATAATTTAGTTCAGGAGGTCACACTAAGTCAAGCAATTCAAGTCAAAGTAGTCATCGTAATCCCACACTCTGACGTCTGTAGGTAACCCCGACCATCACAACAGTCCTCTTGATCTTTGTTAACTTAATAACAATTCAACTCCGCTACCGAGCTGTCATCACACAGATAGCCATCATCTTACTGATCATTACACAGATAGCCATCATCCTACTGATCATCACACAGATAGCCATCATCCTACTGATCATCACACAGCTAGTCATCATCCTACTAATCATCACACAGATAGCCATTATCTAACTAATCATCACACATATTCATCACACAGATACAGATAGCGATCATCTAACTAATCATCACACAGATATCGCCAGTCATCACACAGATAGCGATCATCACACATATATCCCTACACAAGCTACACAGATATTTCTACACAAGCTTTACTTGACAATCATCACAAAGATTCACCATACTAATGTCATCAATTCATCACACAATATTCCTACACAAGCTACCATATCTTAAATCTCACTTAAGACGCATATTAGACCCATGGTATCTCAACACATGATAACCTACAATCACAACTCAATACACAATTTCATCAGTCATCACATAGATAGCAATCATCCAACTCATCACAAGATTCCACCAATACATATATATATACATGATCATCCACTCAGGAATGCCACTAATACCACTATAGTCACAGTTAATCCCAAAACTCCAAGACAATATGGTAAACCCTTTAGTGAATGAACATTGTGAGATTACTCACCTCGAAACTCCTGCTGCGTCTTCAATACAGAACAAGGCAGCCAACCCATAAAACGACAGTCCAAGAATACTTCGTCAGTACCTAATCACAATCGGTTTCCACTTAGTAACAATTCACAAACGATTTAAGTCTGAAACCCCTGTTTTGAACTAAAATCCCAAAAGTGACGCCAATCGAGGCGAAACCACATCCGAGACCACCCAATGTCTCCAGAATACATCTACGATCGATATGCCAAACCACAAGTCGATCAGATAGTCGGATCCTCACGGATCGATACATCGAACGGTCCGAAACCGTAAAAACCCTAACATGCTCATACGATCTCCAAAAATTACAAACAATATATCGAAATGCTCGTATCGACGAGTAGATCGAACTCAGGAATAGAAACTATCCCTGAGGTGGCCGGAAACCGCCAGAAAAACACCACCACAGTGGCGGCACCGCCGCCAGACCAAAGTCGGAATTTGACAAAACTCCCAACATCAAAGTTCTTCATCTCAACTCCAATTTAAACTTTCATAACTAACACAAAGTCTAAATCATAGCCGTTTGGCCGGAATTTACCTCGCAACATCTGAAATTCGATGAACCCTAGAATTTCAAAGCTTCGGTTTGTCCTCCACAAGTGAAATCGTCCCAAGCCGCTTTGGGAGAAGCATCAACGTCCTATGGGCTTCAAAAGCCCTCAAGAAACATCGGCGATGGTGGCCGGAATCGGAAGTTCACATCTGGGTCCAATGTAGCTCCGCCGCCAACTTCTCGACCTTGCACCGCCCTCCATGGCTCGTTTCATGCTCCAAATCTTCCACATACCTCAAGAGGGGATTGAGGTGAAGAGAACCCACTTTGAATAGCGTCCTATGGTGGCCGGAGGAGGGAGAACGAAGCTGGCGAAGGGGAGAGGCGACTCAGGCTCGGGGAGAGAGAAAACAGAGCTGGGTTTCCGTTTTTGGAAATCTGGCCTTATTTGCAATTTTCCGGAAATTTTCGTCCTTTTATACCAAAATGGAAAGTTTTTTCGAAGCCCATAACTTCTTCATACGAACTCTGATTCTTGCGTTCTGCATATCCACGAACTCGTATCGACGCGCTCTACAACTTTTGTGAAGGAAGTTTTCGGAGAATCCCAATGATTAAAAAGTCAACCCTTGCGCCCCCCTAAAACGACGCTTCATGAATGATTATTCACCCGAAACACTTCCGCTCCATCCACGAGCCACGAAACCGTCCGATACCCATAATTTAAATTCCGGAAAATCCTCGGAAAATAAATACGAATTTCCGGGGTATCACATTTCTATTGACGGTCTCTGTGATTTTAAGAATTTGATGACTTTGCAATTGAATTTTCGTTCTCAACGGTGGCATGTCGAATATATAGGTGAAGCAAATCAGTGAAGCTAAGCTAGCACGTATTTCCTTCCATCCATTATTTAGTTCTACAAGGAAAGGAATTTATAAGAACAAGAAAGCATGAAGCATGCATAATCATAAAAATTAATTTCTCCCAACTGACCTACATGGGAAAACATCACCAATGGTCACTGAGTTATGACTTATTTGACACTTAAGTCACTGTATTTTCAACAATATCACTTAACTCACTCAGTTTTACATCGGTCTTTCACTTAACTCACTGTAGTTAATTCTACCGTTAAAAGCTATTAAAATTGAGGGTATTTTGTCTAAACACTAAAAAAAGCATTTTTAACTTTTTTTTTTTTAAAAGACAATTTTTTTTTTCAAATTATATTTAAGTTAAAAAAGTCATTTTTTTTTTTAGAAATCATAGAAATTTAAAAAATTGAAAAAAAGTCTAATAAATATAAATTGAGGGTATATTTGTCTAAACACTATAAAAATGCATTTCTAACTTCTTTTTTTTTAAAAAGACAATTTTTTTTTCAAATTATATTTAAGTTAAAAAAAATCATTTTTTATTAGAAATTTCAGAAAATTGAAAAAAAGTCTAATAAATGTAGTTTTTTAAAGTTAAAAATGATTTTTAAGTGTTTTGACAAATATACCCTCAATTTTAATGGCTTCTAACGGTAGAATTAACGGCAGTGAGTTAAGTGAAAGACGGATGTAAAACTGAGTGAGTTAAGTGATATTGTTGAAAATACAGTGAGTTAAGTGTCGAATAAGTCATAACTCAGTGACCATTGGTGATATTTTGCACCAAAAAGACATAAAAGAAAGTGCAGTAAACTCTGCTCCAGACAAAACCTGTGCAATACTTATCACAGCTCCTGGAAAATAATATATCGTTTGAACGATGAAAGCACTACTTCATCAGTTGAGAAGTCTTTTTCGAATTCCTTCGAAACATGGCTTCACCCCTGTCATCATATCTCTCTACCATTGAAAATCACTCGGTAAATACTTGAGATGAGATGCATGTACGACAATACGCTGAAGATTGTAATCTCTAATTTCCAAGGTCTTCACACTAGAACTTGAAACGTCGATGGATCCCAAGAGATCACATGAAGTCAATGACAAATACTCAATGGAAGGGCACTTAGAAAGTAGTGCTGAAAAAGTAGAGAGTGTTGAAACCAAGGTGCCGAAACCAAGAGAGTGCTGAAACCATAGTCTTCAAAGACGGAAGAAAAACTTGAGATTATGCATACTCAAACTTAAAGTAGTTAATATTAATTAAGGTCTTTAACAGAACTCTGAACTTTTGATGGATGAGATCACATGACTCAAATACTCAATGGACACTTAGAAAGTAGTTGAAAAAGTATGTTGAAACCAAGCTGAAACCAAGAAGTGCTGAAACCATCAATACGACCCTTATTTTGACCTCCAAACTTAAAGTAGTCAAGTTTTCTGGTTCGCTTTTGGGGCTGAGATCCAACTCCTTGACACTATTTTCAGCTGCAAAACTCCTCAATAACTTTTCCACAATGTCTTTTCTGACCGTGTCCATCGCCATGCGAAGCCTAAATTTATCCAAGGGCTGACGCAGTCGGAAAGTAACCCTAGGTTTAAAGCAATAAACCTAAAACAAGGATTCTGGAGTCCACCATAGGTAAATGAGAAAACTCTCAGTTTGATTGATAATATGCTAAAAGATAGGTTCTGCAGCCGTTTAAGGTTCTTTATATATGAGAAAAGAAACCTTAGTGCGACTAACAATGAAACCCTAAAAAAGAAAACAAATCCAAAACAAACTAGAAAACCGAAAATTCTGAAAAATAATAAATTGCAGTTTTGAGGCCCTAAACGACCCCAAAAGCCAGAAAAGCCCACACTTGTGGCAAAGTGACGAGTTTTGTTCCTGGCATCATTTTCTTTCCAGAAAAGGTATAGCAATCACGATTCAGATAGCGAATGCCAAATTTGCAGCAAACCAGGTTTTCCTTTGGATTGATCAAGCTGTTCTTTGATTCTTCTTACCAGCCATTCTACATCAGTCTCTTCCACCTCCGAAGAACTCGACCCCGAGTTTTCTTCAGGATAAAGAACCTCATCTCCACGAAACTCATGCAGATCAGCAACATTAAAGGTGTTAGAAATGCCCATTGAATCTGGAAGTGTAACAACATAAGCATAGTTGTTGATCTTCTTCAGCACCTTAAAAGGACCATATTTTCTTGGCTTCAGCTTGTTGTAGGTACCAACAAGAAACCTCTCATTCCGCAGAAACACCATCACGTCATCGCCCTCTTGGAACACTTTAACTCTTCGATGCTTGTCAGCTGTAGCTTTATACTTAGCATTAGTTTCTTCTAACTTGGCCTTAACTTCTTCACTAACAGCCTGCACATCTCTAGCCATGCCCTCAGCAGCAACACTAACACCAGAAACCTTAGGAAGCTTCACCAAATCAACCACATATCGAGGAACATTAGTATAAACTAATGAGAATGGTGACTTCCCTGTTGCACTATGCACAGCAATGTTATAAGCAAACTCCACCTGTGGCAAAGCATAATCCCACTGTTTGGGCCGATCTTCGCAAACACTCCTGATCATGTTACCCAAAGTTCTGTTAGTAACCTCTATCTGCCCATCAATTTGAAGATGAGCTGTGCTGCTACGATTCAAAGCTGTGCCAAACATCCTGCACAAAGTAATCTAGAAGTGACTAAGAAACTTCGTGTCTCTATCAGAAGTAATGGACTTGGGCACTCCATGCAAACAAACCACCTCCCTGAAAAACAGTTTGGCTATATTGGAAGCATCAGCGGTCTTCCTACAAGCTATGAAGTGTGCCATCTTGGAGAACCTGTCAACTACCACAAACACAGAATCCACACCCCTTTGGATTCGGGGTAACCCCAACACAAAATCCATAGCAAGATCCTGCCAAATATCATCAGGAACAGGTAAAGGTAAATAAAGACCAGTATTTTGGGACTGACCCTTAGAAACTTGGCAGGTGTAGCACTTCCATACAATAGCTCCTACATCATTCTTTAGCTGTGGCCAGAAATACCTTTCCTCAAGGCTAGCAATAGTTTTGTCTCGACCCAAGTGTCCACTCAAACCCCCTCCATGTAGATCTCTGATCAGTTTCTCCCTCAACGATGAGCCAGGAATACATAGCCGATTGCCCTTAAATAAATAACCATCATTCACATAGAAATATGCAACTGCATGATTGGTACTGCACTTGGCCCAAATCTCCTTAAAATCAACGTCTTCCTCATATAATTCTTTCAAGAGATCAAAACCCACAATCTCCTAAGCTAAAGTGACCAGCAAGGAAGCCCTCCTACTCAAAGCATCTGCCACCCTATTAAGAGTACCAGATTTATGTTGAATCACAAAACAAAATTTCTACAAAAAACTCACCCAATTTCTTACTGTTAAGGTACTTCAAGGCCTGATGATCAGTGAACAATACAAACTCTCTCTGAATTAGGTAGGCTCCCATTGCTTCAATGCCAGGGATATTGCGTAAAATTCCTTATCATAAGTACTCCACTTTTGATGAGCTTCACTCAACTTTTCACTAAAGAATGCTACTGGCCTCTTCTCTTATGATAACACAGCACCTCCTCCCACTCCACTAGCATCACATTCAACCTCAAACACCTTGTCGAAATTGGGAAGAGCAAGAACCTATGCAGTACAAAGTTTCTCCTTGATTAAAGCAAAGCTCTTTTCTTGCTCTTCTGCCCACTGGAATTTGCCTTTCTTCAAACATTCAGTAATAAGAGCAGCAATGGTACTGAAATTTCTTACCAATCTCTTGTAGAAAGTAGCCAAACCATGGAAGCTCCGCACCTCTTAAACTGTTTTTGGAGCTGGCCATTCTCTTATTGCTCGTACCTTCTCTTCATCAGCCTGAATGCCTTCTTCTCCAACCACAAAACCCAGAACAATAGCTTGCTGGTATAAAAAGTACACTTTTTCAGGTTAATGTACAATTTATTTTCCTGTAAAGCTCCTAAAACCTGCCTCAAATGTAGCAAATGTTCTTCTTTGGTCCTGCTATATATCAATATATCATCAAAATACACCACGACAAAAGAACCAATAAAAGGACGAAAACCTGGTTCATAAGCCTCATAAAGGTGCAGTGCATTAGACAACCCGAATGGCATTACCATCCACTCATATAGCCCATCCTTGCTCTTAAAGGCTGTCTTCCACTCATCCCCTGGCTTGATTCGAATCTGGTGGTAACCACTTCGAAGGTCTATCTTTGTAAACACCTTGGAACCCTCCAACTCATCAAGCATGTCCTCCAAACGAGGAATAGGAAACATGTACTTCACAGTTAGTTATCTTATTTATGGCCCTGCTATCAACACACATCCGCCATTGATTGCCCTTCTTAGGAACAAGGAGGACTAAAACTGCACAGGAACTCATACTTTCACAAATGAACCCTTTCTTCAGCAAGTCTTCAATCTGCTCTCTCAAAATCTCATTCTCCTTAGGACTCATGCGGTAATGGGGCATATTTGGCAAACTAGCTCCAGGAACCAAATCAATTTGATGTTGAATATCCCTCATAGGTGGTAACTCGTTGGGCAGCTCATCCGAAATCAACTCCCCAAACTCTCCCAACATATTCTGCACTTCCTTAGGATTACCATATCTTCCTTTTCTACAGTCAACAACCCTTTAATCACCACTGGACAAATAACTTCAAATTCTTTAAAGGCTTCCTCCATCTCAAATTCACTGCTAGACAAGGTCAGAATACTCTCCCCTTTCTTTCCAGACCTCTCAAATTGATAAACATGAGCCATGACAATTTTATGACTATTCCACATAAACATCATCACATTATCTCTGCCTTTATAAGTCACATCCACATCATATTGCCAAGGTCGCCCAAATAAAATATGACAAGCATCCATATCAATAATATCACACAGAACTTCATCTTTATAATGCTTACCAATGGATACTGGTACTTTGCAGGACTCAGCAACTCGAACTTGTGGACTTTTTTTACCCACCCCAAAGAATAAGGTGCCTCATGAGGCTGTGTAGGTAACTGCAAATAATCCACCAACTTTTTGGATACGAAATTTTCGCAGCTCCTATTATCCACAATCAGATCGCACACTTTGTTATTAATGGAATAAAGTGACCTGAAAATATTGCGTCACTGCCCATCTTTCTTAGGACATAATAAGATCCTCTGCAACACAATATTAACCTTTTTAGGGACTCCTCCACTGCAAACTCAACCCCTTCATACTCATCACCTCTTCCAACTTCTTCATCATAATCATCCATAAAGGCAGTTTGTCTCCTCCCAGAACACACATTAGACCTATGTCCAGGCTTGTTGCATTTATAGCAGATTTTTGTTGTAGGCCTCACATAAGGATTATTAGGCTTCTGATTTGGGACCCTATTTTGAGCAACACTAGAACTGCTAGAACCGCTAGTCCCTTTAAAAGGAGGATTGGAAACCCTAGGAGCACTCTCTGTATTCTGCTATATGGCTTTTCCCTTGCTAGTTGAGGAGTTCACCAACTCTGTGCTCCTTTGATAGGTATAACTCTGGAAAAAAGAAGCTCGTGAAGGCTTCTCTAATTATTCTGCTTTCAATGCTAGGCTTGAAGTTTTTGTCATAGTCCACACAGTTTGCAACCCAATTTTCTCCTGAATAGCTGGCTTCAGCCCACTGACATAGCAAGCCACCTTCCGACTTTCAGTTTCTCCTAGTTCATTACGCTCTAAATAGCATATGAACTCAGTAGTGTACTCAGCCACGGTCTTAGTGCCTTGGACACAATCAATATACAACCTGTACAAAATCTGCTCATAATCATCTGGCAAGAACCTCTCCATCATCAGCTGTTTCATTCTTCGCCATGTTTTAATGCCCTGCTTCCTCTACTTCTTTCGAGTATCGTGCAAATTATCCCACCAAATTGCAGCAGTACTCTTCAATCGCTAGGCAACATGCTTAACCTGCTTGTGTTCAGGTACCTCCATAATCTCAAAGAATATGTCCACCTGAAGCTGCCAATCCAAATAATCTTCCACACCCAAGTTGCCCGAAAAGAAAGGGATTTCAGCCTTGATTTTATAATCTTGGTCCGCTTGTCCTTGTTGTTCAGGTTGCACAATTTCTTCTTCACAATCATATTCTGAATTATTATCAACAACTTCACCACATGGAGCCCTAACTCGCTGGCCTCCTTCCCGGCCTCTATTCCAATTGTTGTTGTTGTTATTATCCCTCTCTCCCAACAATCCATGAATTTCTCCAATCTGAGTATTCACGGCGTTGAAGGTAGCAGTAAACGCTGCGGTAAGAGCCTCAAGATCTGCTTTTGTAACTTCACCCATTGCTATTAAGGTAAATAGGAGAGACAAGGAAGACCTGATCTAATACCACCTGACGCAGTCGGAAAGTAATCATAGGTTTATAAGCAATAAACCTAAAACAAATATTCTAGAGTCCACCAGAGATAAATGAGAAAACTCTCAGTTTAATTGATAATATGATAAAAGATAGGTTCTGCAATTGTTAAGGTGTCTTATATATGAGAAAAGAAACCTTAGGGCGACTAACAATAAAACCCTAAAGCCCACGGGTAAAAACAAAACAAATCCAAAACAAACTAGAAAACCAAAAATTTTGAAAAATAGTAAATTGAAGTTTTGAGGTCCTAAACAACCCTGAAAGCCCAAAAAAGCCCACACATCGTGGCAAAACGATGAGTTTTGTTCTTGGCATAATTCCCTTTCCAGAAAGGTATAGCAATCACGATTCGGACACCGAATGCCAAATTTGCAGCAAACCGGGTTTTCCTTTGGATTGATCAAGTTATTCTTCGATTCTTCTTGCCAGCCGTTCTACATCAAGGGCTTGCAGTCTTTCTCACGGAATGTTAGATACCTTTTCAGGATGTTGGGGAACTTTATATCTTGAATTGGCTTGTCGAGGTTTGCGTCATTAGCACCCTCGTCAAGATTAAGTACAGGGAGAAAACACAATACATCTTCAAATTGCTTTCAAATTCAAAGAAAGCTCATGCGGAAGGCGGAATTAGTGGGGAAGGAGTGAGATAATTTGACGGAGAATGTCTTTAGGTAAGTGAGGTCGTGTTGTCTTGACTAGCCCAAAGTTATGGTGTTTTGGCTGTGTGTTGCTGTTTTGTTAGCCATGAATCCATGATAGCTTGATAGATGCAGCAGGCGTAGTGAATGCTAATGGAAGAATTAATAGGCTCGATCTCCTAATTATAATGCAAGTAGAATAGCCTTGTCCTTGTAAAACCTACTTTCCCTTGCAATATTAAGAACCTTTACGAGATCAGGAAACCTATTAAAAAGGGACAATCATTGAGAACAAAAAGATGATCCACATTTCACAGTTTACTAAACTTTTGTTTTTTGTTATTATTATTTCAATGCAAGGGACATTTAATCCTAAGAAGAAGCAGTTCACTCCACCATAATAAACCTCCATTTAGGATAACCAAATTTCTGAGTATGAAGCAATAGTTGAGGATAACCAAATTTTCCAAGTAGGAAGCAACATTTGAAGTATGAAGTAAAAAATGTTATCCATTATGCATTTAATGAGTACAATAAATGATCCGGGACCGACAGAAAGAGCCATTACGTAGAGTACACTACCCAGCACACCCAAACACAAGAGCAAATTACTTAGCGCACACTGAGTACACCCACATTTTAAGATTAAGCCCAAAAGAAAAAAATAGAGCTCCGAAGAGGAACAAAGGTGACAACAGAACCTCTCTCTCTCTCTCTCTCTCTCTCTCTCTCTTTTTCTTTTTGGTGATTGATAGAATTAGGCCTCATCAAAAAGCCCGCAGATCAAGTGGGCCAATGGAGGCCCGCCGGCCCTGAGGGCTAAAAGTCCTGCCCGGCCCGTTAAAAAACCCGCAAAAGCTCGCCTCGGTGGGTAGTGGGTCGGCCCGCCAAAAGCCAGCAAAACCCGGCCCGGCCTGGCCCGTAAAATATTATATTTATATATATATGTGTGTGTGTGTGTGTGTGTGTGTGTGGAAGTTCTTATACTTCTATATAGAATATGTGCATTAGTGCATATATATATATATATATATATATTCTACATATCGGTTGACCAATTCGATCAGATTTGAAAATATGGTGAAATTGGCTAAATTTTTTACCACACTCATAATTTATTGTAATAAACTCATCCAACGGTCGGTTTTTCCATTTTCTTTGAATTGATAGGGGTTGCTCTTTGGAGTGTATGATATATAAATATAAGTTTATAAGAGTAACTAAGTTTGACCTAGTGGATCGAATTCGAAACGAGAACCAAATTGGCTGATTTTTCGACAACCACCATAAAACATTACAATCTTTCCATCGAGCAGTTGGTTTCTCCGAATTCATTTTCCACTTCATGGTTGCTTTAGAATGAACCTTAACAATTTAAATGTAATGTACAAGTCATACAACTTTAGGAGGAAAATTGGTATAGGCCAATGTGTTTGTAATTAAAATTAATTTTTTTTTATCTCATGTCCACACACATCCATCGATGGAATATTTACAAACGTGATGTGAAAAAATAAGCCCATTTTGTGGTCGTCATGCCATCGGTCAACCAAGAAAACATAAAAGTGACAACGGTTGACCAATTCGATCGGATTCGAAAATATGGTGAAATTGGCTCAATTTTTTCCCACACTCATAATTTATTGTAATAATGTCATCCAATGGTCCATTTTTCCATTTTCTTTGAATTGATAGAGGTTCTCTTTGGAGTGTATGATATATAGATATAGGTTTATAAGAGTAACTAAATTTGACCTAGTTGATCGAATTCGAAACGAGAATCAAATTAACTGAATTTTTTACAATCACCATAAAACATTACAATCTCTCAATCGAGCGGTTGATTTATCTAAATTCATTTTCCACTTCATGGTTGCTTTAGAATGAACCTCAACAATTTAAATGCAATATACAAGTCATTCAACTTTAGGAGGCAAATTAATATAGGCCAACATCTTTGTAATTAAAATTGAAATTTTTATCTTATGTCCACGCACATCAATCGATGAAATATTTACAGACGTGATATGAAAAAATAAGCACGTTTTGCGGTCGTCATGCCATCGGTCAACCAAGAAAACATACAAGTGACAACGATTGACCAATTCGATCGGATTCTAAAATATGGTGAAATAGGCTAAATTTTTTACCACACTCATAATTTATTGTAATAATCTCATCCAACGGTCCAATTTTCCGTTTTCTTTGAATTGATAGGGGTTGCTCTTTGAAGTGTATGATATATAGATATAGGTTTATAAGAGTAACTAAATTTGACCTACTTGATCGAATTCGAAACGAGAATCAAATTAGCTGAATTTTTTACAATCACCATAAAACATTACAATCTCTCAATCGCGCGGTTGATTTCTCTAAATTCATTTTCCACTTCATGGTTTCTTTAGAATGAACCTCAACAATTTAAATGCAATATACAAGTCATACGACTTTAGGAGGCAAATTGATATAGGCCAGCATCTTTGCAATTAAAATTGAAATTTTTATCTTATGTCCACGCACATCCATTGATGGAATATTTACAGACATGATGTGAAAAAATAAGCACGTTTCGCTGTCGTCATGTCATCGGTCAACTAAGAAAACATACAAGTAACGACGGTTGACCAATTCAATCGGATTCGAAAATATGGTGAAATTGGCTAAATTTTTTACCACACTCATATTTATTATAATAATCTCATCCAACGGTCGGTTTTTCCATTTTATTTTAGTTGATAGAGGTTTCTCTTTGGAGTGTATGATATATAAATATAAGTTTATAAAAAATATTATCTTTAAAGATTTATTTGTAAATAAAACCCGCGAGGCCTGCATTAAATGGATGGGCTTGGATCCTTCAATTTACAATGAAGCCCGGCCCGCTACTATTTAAAAATGGAATAAGGCCCGGCCCGGCCCAAGCCCGCCACCAATGGGCCGGGCGGCCCGTTGATGAGGCCTGGATAGATTCCGATTTCTGTCACTTTTAGTTATGTGACTAATCTTAAATCAAACTTTTTGTATTTTTTCATGAACTCTTCTCGATTCCATAAAATCAGCAATTTTTTTTTAATTAATCAAAGGAGGAAGTTCATTCATTCTGTAAAATTACAATCAAGTCCCCGCCACCTGGTGTTGGGAAGAGTAGCACGGTACTCCAACACACTTCAAAATTCAAAGTTCAATGACTCATATATTTTCCAAGGGTTGTAATGAGCCACTCGGGCGTCATCATAGTTAATAAGGTCGCTCAAGCTCCATGATGGACAATTGATTGCGCGCTCTTAGAACATAACTAGAAGCCTAAAATTTACTGATCGATCAGGTTTATTTCCTGATCGAGTAGTGCTCCTTGACTGATGAAATCAACAATTGGAATAGATTATCGTGGCATTTGTTACCCTTTCATCAAATTAGTTGGAACATAGCTAAAAAGGTTAAAAAAAACTAGCCAGTTATTCTCTACAAATGAAGACAATGAAGATATGTGCTCCTATTGTGTGTTAAGAGGCTTGTCCCTTGTCATCCATCAATTGATTACTAAACCCTAAAACCGTTCATGATTTGATAAACTATTAAACCAGTCATCAAGTTAACTACTCCAGGATTTTTCAACTAAGCATCAACTAGAAAGAAACATGTTTTAGCAGTTAACCAAAAACAATTCATAATCTGATAATTTATTATCAATACTGATACCGGCCAGGATTAAAAACATAGTTCAGACTGAAAAAAAAAAAAACGATTAAAAACATAGTAGTACGTACTGGTCCAAATTTGCAGGAACTTACAGACAAACTTTGTAGCCAAATTCATTTATTTTTTATTTTAAGTTCTGCACAAGGTGCCATCCAAAGCATGGAATTCCACAAATCTGAATCTCTTTCCTTGAGCTTTTCTTTACGGTAGACTACAAGATGCTTGAGACTAGGCAACGGTGGACAAGAGACACTTTTTCTGAAGCTTTCTGGAAAGACGAAATCCACCTCAGCATCATCAACATGTAGGAGTATTTTTTTGCTGTGACCAAATATTTTAAGAAAGTCTACCAAAGTAGGGAATTGTCTCCCGCACAGAAGTGTAATTTTTGCTTCCAATAAATTTGGAGCTTCCATAGAAATCGTGGTCTTCAAATTGCCAATAAAGTTGAAATACCTTAGATTTGGGGTATCAATTGTGGCTTCGACACAATCTCTGCAGCCACCTAATACAATGTCATGCAGGTGCTCAGAGCGAATGTTCACATGTTTCAAGTTTTTGCAATCATGCAAAGCAGTTCGAGTAAGTTGCCCAATTTCTGAACCAAGTAGCGGGATTTCTGAAACCAAGGTGAAAGATTCCAGATTCGTAGCTTCAACATTAAACTGCTGAGCATTGCAATCGGTAACTTCCAAGGTTTTGAGACTAGAACATGAAAATTGAATCGAAGACCGACGAGGAAAAGAGCATGAACTGAGTGACAAATACTCAACAGAGGGGCATCTGGAAATTAAGTCATGGAAAGTGCAAAGTTTCAAGTGGACAGTTTTGAGGCTCATAGTTTTTAAAGGCAGATGGCGTTCCCTACCATCATTGGTATAAAGTACCCTCCTATCATCAGTATCACTCTTTATTTTCATATTCTCCAAATGTAAAGTAGTTATATACTTCAAACCCAGAAGAGTCTCTAACGATAAGCAAAACTTTTCATGAGTAGCGTACTTGAAATTCAATGACAAATTCTCAATGTTAGGGCACGATGAAACCAAACGTGTGAGAGAATCTTGCGAGTCCACTTCCACACTTTTGAAGGACATAGTTCTCAACAATGGAAGTTTTATACCATGATTTCCTAAGTTCATTCTCACACATTCCAAATTCAAGGTAGTTATATAATTTCGTTCGAGAAAGGCCGAGGACATGTTGTAGTATGCTAACCCAGGTTTGGATCTAAGGCTGAGATCTAACACCATGACGTTTCTCTTGAAAGCAAAACGCAGATATCTAGATATAATAGCAGAGTCTTTGGGTGAGTACCTCAACATGCGCAGCCTGAATTTATCTACGTGCTTGTCGTTTTTGCGGGAATCCAAAGAGGTCTCCGAGAAGTTGATGAATTCTGTGTGCTGATGAGGATTGTCGTCATCCATGTCAAGTGGATCGCCCTCGTCCAGACTTATTGACCACAGATCTTCGAACTGCTTGGAAACACAGCGCATACGAACGGCTGATTTGGTGGGGAGGAGTCGGAGGATTTGGTGAATAATATCATCAGGTAACTGAGGTAGTATAGGGTTTTTTGCGGTAGTCATGATAGACGCAATAGTTGTGAGATCTGTGAACTCCCAAATATGATGAAGAGGAACTCTCTTTTATAGACAACTAACCCTAGTAGGATTTTAATTTTATTGTTTTATTGTTATTAGCTCTGTAAACCTCGCCGACCTATACAAACTAAAATCCTTACGGATTATAGGATTTTTGAATTGATTATCTGTCTTTTTTTATTTGTCCACAAAATAAAAGAAATTTATATCATGTTACCAACATTGTAAAAATCATGAGTTCGATTCTCACTGACATATATAAGGGTGAATGGGGCTAAATGTTTTTTTTTTTTAAAAAGAAATTTTTAATAGGATTAAAAGGCTTTTCCCATTGTGCCTTACAACCTTACAAAGGCTTTTCCCACTTCAAGGTGTGTATGTAAAAATACAGGAGGCCTAAATAAAACCACAAATAAATAAATTCAGAATAAACTTGAGGAGGCCTCCAAAATGTTTTGGTCTTTCAGCTGGTCATCACCAAAGGATGTTGATGATATGTTTCTACTTACAGACATTCCACCATTCACACAAGGTCACAGTCTCAAGCAGGGAAAATTCTTAAACATAAAAGATTGAGAATCAAATTTTCCAAAAAAAAAATTCAAAGCATAAATTTCAAATGGCTGGTCTTTGCAATGCATAACATCCAACAGTTTGAGACATGAACGTGAAGGGCATATCAACTTCGAGAAACTTAAACGCACAATATTCACCGCACGTGTTTCTTTATTTTTGCTTTTTGCTGGGTCAACGATGCATTACCCATATCAGCGTAAATGAGGGACTCTCCCTTATCAGTACATATCATTAAGGGTCTAGTCGATCCCAAGGAATGAAGAAGGTGCCGGTTGATTGTTTAACTTCACATGAATGCTTACATTATAATACATTATTACTTATTTTGAATAAGATAAAAATGTTTGAAAAGATCAATAAATAATGAATCACAATAGTATACATATAGCAGCTACAACTGATCAATTTTCTCAATGAGCTCTACTGGTAGAGTAGTTTACCTTTGGCAGAAATTCTGAATGAAACAAATATCTGACAGTCACTTTATCCCCAACAACGTTCTAGTTCTTTATCATTTCATTTCATCGATCTTGACCTTTGCATCCCTCGTGAACTTCTTCTCAGATTTCCACAGGTTCCTCCATGTACCATGCGCCTCTTGACCAAATCCTCAGGGAGGATCTCTGCCAACTTTTGATTCTGTACCATTTTGTATAAATGGGCTATTCTATTTGCACAGATATGGTGGGGGGATGATATCGATGAGGTAGAATCTCTGCAGACGGTGCTATCCAAGCCAAGGAAGGATCCAACCAATAATCTCTGTCCCCTAACGGAACAGCAATGGTTAGCTGCAGCTGCTTGACACTAGGTAATGGTGGAGACCCTTCCCTTCTGCAATGTTCTGGTATTATGACACCCTACAAGCCATTGACAACAAATAATTAAAGAGGGAAAAGAACATAAAAGAATTACACTTTGCTGACTTGTTTTTCACATTGCTTTTTGTTGCTTGTGAAAAGTAACACTTTGAAACAGCTAGGTGCAATATGAGAAACAAGAGACTGCAAAATATCTGTAGCACTAAAAGAAATGAAAAGGAGATTCTATAATACCTCAGCATCACGAATATCTATCTCCATTTTTCTGGAGCAATCGAAACTTTCAAGACAATCTCTCAGAAACGAATAATATTCAAAGGTCCACCCGTAATTCGTAATTCTGACTGTAGCCTCTAACAAACTCGGTGGAGATTCCACAAAATGGACCTTGGCCTCCGCAACACCACTAAACAGAATATACTCCAGATTTGGAGTGAAAATTGCGTTCTCCATACTCTCTTCGCATCCAAGCAAATAGAGTTCTTTCAACCCCCCACACTAAACACGTAAAGAAGCTTCAGGTTGTCACATTTCCACATTATGGAGGGCACAGGTACACTCGGAAACGAACATAAAAGACTCAAGATTGATACGCTGAACTACAAAATCCAACGAATGGCAGTTCATAATTTCCAATGATTTAAGACTCGAACACGAAATGTGAAGATCCGGGGGCGTGTAGCCAAGATCACACAGATTTAATGATAAGCGCTCGAGATGAGGGCAACCATGAATTAAGATCTCAAGATCAATTTCGTCATCGAATTCAACCTCTTTGAGGGACATGGTTTTCAGTGACAGTAGTGTTATAGGATCATCATCAACTCCAACTCTAGTTTCGGCTTCGACGAAACAGAGCTCTAACTCTTTGACACATCTCTCAATTGCAAACGTCACACACTTGTCAATCTTGTCCTCATCGTCTCCGGCGAGACTGTATGTCAGTTTCTCTAAGCTCCTCTGTTTCTGGCACCGTATCAAGCAATTCTCCAAGAATCGGAGGAATCTTTGGAACTTGGCAGGGTCGTCGGAATCGGAGGGGTCGCCCTCGTCGAAAAGCCGCCCACTGCTTCGAAACGGCGGTTGCCTGAGCGGCGAGTTTGATGGGAAGGAAGGAGAGGATTTGTTCGATGACGCTGTCGGGTAAGTAAGGAATTGTGGCGGCGGAGGTGGTGACGGTAAGGGTGGCGATCGGGGGGGGCCCTCCGATCGTGGTCGGTTTTGAGTCGTTTGAATTTTGGGGATTTTGCGTTGTTCTGGCGGAAGTAGAGAATGGTCGATATTTATAGGAAGTGGGAATTTCACCGCGGAATTATCTCGCGAGATCACTCTTCCTTCTCTCTTAAATTTGATGGAAAGCAAATTGAGTTTTGTAAAATTGAAGGAAAATCTTTGAATCAAGCTAAAATATAAATATTTTTTTTCATCTGTAAATAAGTGAGGTTGAGTAAACTTTTAGGCCTCATTTAGTTGCCGAGAAGGAAATTGGTTCTTTGGTCTTTTCCATGAGCATGGGAAAGTAAATTTCTCACTAATTTCCCTGCCAATGTTTGGAAACACTGGGAAAGTAATGGGAAAATGTATTTTACTTTCTTTTCCGATATTTGGTTTGTGCATTAATAGGAAAGTAGATAACATCAATTTTTCAATAATATCCTTATTATCAAAACATAAACAATTCAAGATTCAAAAGTTTCATGGATAATTTGGTAATAACAACAATTAAAATAATCTTTAGAATAGGTAATTAATGTAGGGAAAGTATGAGGGAAAATGAATCCCATGGGGTGCGAGAGGATCCATTTCCCCTATATTTTCCCTTCATGCAAGAAAATTGTTCCTTTCCTTGGGTGTGCCAAACACAGGAAATGATCAACTTTCCTTTTCCAACCTTTTCATTCCGCGAACCAAACGAGACCTTAGTTCCTTGAATTTCCATAATAAATGAGTGAAATGACAGATATGAGATTGAGTAAACTTTTAATTCCTTGAATTTCCATAACAAATGAGTGAAACAACACAATGAACTATAATGATGCATAGTCATTTGAAGAAGTCAGATTAGTACTCAAAGTTAAATTAAATATTACTTGGCTATTTGGGCGCGAATTGGCACGCCTATGCATTGACAATTCACTTGAAAGTCCCTCGGTTGTCTCAACTTGGTGGCCAAGACAATTTTGAGACAAAGAAGTTGTTATGAATATCCTGTAGAATAAGTTTAATCTTTTTGTCTTGAGACATATCATTAAACCACATTAATTCTTGGCGTTCAAGTGTAAAGACTCATTAGAACTAGACATCAGCGTTGTCTAGTTAAGCTGATATTTTTGAGAAGTTTAGAGTTCAAATAAATACTAATACGTTGTATATATAAACTTGTAATCGAAAATAGTTATATATATATATATATATTTAAATCTGTTTGAATTTGAATTTCAAATGGTGTGGTTATCAATATCAATCCAATCTGACAAGGATAAGGAAGTTATGCAACAATTCCTTAATGGATGGAACTGCATTACTGTTTTGTTTGATATAAAGGATAAACAATGCCTGCATTGATCCCTGCTAGAACACCAAACCTCAGTAAAATTGTCCCATTAACAATCTGAGATCAAGGGTGGATTTAGGAGAAGAACAATGGAAGGAGGTAGTGGAACTAGTTAGTATTTCTACACACCCTTTGTCTTTTATTTCTATTCATATCGTATACTGCCATATATATGTGCTTATTGTGTTATAGGATTGCAGTGATTTATGCATCCTAACTTAGGATCATAATAACATATCAGTCCTATATTTGTCATAGTTGATTTTGTTCATGTAAATTTGCTGACATTAGGATAGATATACTGTTTCAGTCCTAAATTATGATACGACTATTACAACAATCCTAACGTGCAAATTATAGTATAACTTCTAACATCAAGTACTTAAAATACTTTTATTTGGTGGTGAGTTGTGTTAGGAATGGCAAACGGGGGGGGGGGGGGGGGGGGGTACCCACGGGTTTTCCCCGCATTTGTCAAGCGGGGGTGGGGGCAGGGTTTCCCATTACCCATGCGGGTTCCCTTTTTTTTTTTTTTTTTTTTCAACCAGGGCATTTTTATAATTTTTCTTATTCCCCATAAGGATTCGACAGTTGGATCTTCGTATAATTGTAAAAAGATGATTCAAAAGGAGATCCGTGAGGATTTGACCGTTGGATCATCGTATAATATTGTGAGGATGATTCTAAAGGCAATTTGGGACGATCCAACCGTTGGATCTTCACATAATTTTGAGAGGATGATCCTAAGGGAGATCCGTGAGGATCCGACCGTTGGATCGTCATATAATTTTGTGAGGATGATTGTAAGGGCGATCCGGAACTATCCAACCGTTGGATCTTAGTATAATTTTGAGAGGATGAACCTAAGGGCGATCCGTGAGGATCTAACCATTGGATCTTCGTATAATTTTGAGAGGATGAACCTAAGGGTGATTCGTGAGGATCCGACAGTTGGATCATCGTATAAATCGGTAAAGATGATCATCTAGGTGATCTGTGAGGATCCGACCGTTGGATTGTTGTGTAATTGTGATTTGTGAATTATTTTTTGTCAAAAAAGGAAAGGAAAAAAATCTAAAAAGATAGAAAATAAAAAATTTCAAAATGGAAAACCAAAAAAGTTCATATAGAGAAAATGGCAAATGTGGGGGCGGGGGCGGGGGAATCCCCTGTTTGCTCATTCTTAGTTGTGTATTCTACTTGATTTCCTAACAAAAACTTATCATTACCCCGAACCCCTCAAAAGCTCTCATCCGGATTAATTTTTATATACTTCTTATCCCTTCTTTTTTTTCTTTTAAGAAAGAAACGTATGTTACAATTTTATTCAAAAAAGAACATATGTTCAATTACACTCCTCCTTTAGGAGATCAACTAAAATATGTGTGGAGAATGAAATAAAGTAAAGACTGAAGGACTATGTAAAACACATTTAGATTACTAATGAGTCATTTCATTGACCTTCTTGTAAAGATGATGGAACGAAGATCCTGAAAAGTCCTAGAGATGTCTACAAATATCTTTACAAACATGCCCCAAACATGACTCATACGAGTCAGTACAGGAAGATAATGCTATTGATGCCCAAAAAAGCACTAGACATGCCGTACGCACATTTCAACCTTAAAAGGGAAATATAAATGCAAACTACATTTGGAACGATAAAAAATTACATATCGAACCGTCATGCCATGCATGTAGACCCAAACCACAACTACGCTCTTGGGGCTTGCAGAAGTGGGTGTGATGTGGAAGGTTATGAAAACACATAATACTCGTTTATTGATTTAGTATCGTTGGTGATTTCAGTCTTGGGCCCGAAATCCAATCTTGATGACTTAAATCAAGAACGAAAAGGTGATTATGAGAGTTGGCTCTCCTTTGAAACCCAAAGCCCATATCAGAAAAGCCCAACTTCCCCTTTTTTTCTTCTTTTTCATTTCTGCCTCATCTCTTTTCCTTGCAGCAACCTAATATCTTACATTCCTCCATGCAACAATCTAATACTTAAAGAGCTAGCCAAAATCCCTAAGTACGACTTATTCTCTCTATTTGTCACGCCCTGATCCCAAATTCGTAGAGATCATTGAGTCTTTGACAACCATTTACAACTCAAGAGACAGTAAAAGAAGGTAAAAGAATAAGCACTTCTTAGTTTAAAAAAAAAAAAAAAAACATGGCATTTTATATAAACCACTCCAAAGAAACATATTACATATATACAATAGTACAAATGTACAAGAGTTTACATATATACAAGAGTTGAACTATATAGAAACATGATCAAAACCCTTACAGCAAGGGATAATGCCGAGTGGCACCAAAACATCAAAACTAAATAAGGAAGTTTACAAAGACAGAACTCTTAACACTCAGGCACTCTTTTCACAACCCTGCTACCCAAGTATCTGCAAAGAAACAAAAAAAGAAAATAAAGGAGGCATGAGCAACTAAAGCTCAGTGAGTAGCTAAACAAAAAAAATGAAAACGTAAAGACTAACAATCAGTACTCCAAATGAAAAGTAAACAACACCAGAATTTATCACCCAAGCCATGATCAACCCACTGGTATTAATCACAGAAAAATCTGAACTCCAACAAAACCAGTTGCCACATCAAACTCAGACATGAAAATAATCAGGCTTCCAAAGCCCCGGAGCTACCACAACTCAATGACCGTGCCACTAATCATAGTCACGTCATATGTAATTTGCACATTGCCAACACCACTCTCTTGTTGACTAGAAGATTCGAAAACACAATTAATGTTAAGGTAATTCTCAAATTATGATCCATAAAAATTGCAGCACAATAAAACCAACAAATTCACAATTCGAAACACATACTAAGTTGATGACTAACCGAACATATAATCAAAATCCAAAACCCAATACTCCAAAGTGAAAATCAATAAGGAGATTAACAAAGTAAAGAAAACAGATAGAGGATACCACAAAGTAGAAACATGAAACCCTCACCCTTGACTTAGTACCAGAGCTTCTTAATACCCAAACCAAAAACAAGCTTAGTTTGTACTCTCTTTCAAAACCAAGGTCTAAATTGTTCTCTTTCTTCTCTCTTCAATCCCCAGTCTCAAAGAGAAGAAATCTGGAACCATGTAGTACCCTCCCCAAATCAGTTTCTCGATGGGAACCAAAAGCCAAAAAGAAAAGAAGTCAAAGGAAAAACGGTGGAAGGGATAGAATTTAGGCTAGGTGGGCTTCTAGGTATCAAACACATCATCTCAACACCCATTGATGCTAAACAAACAAACATAAAGTTAATTTAATTAACAATCTCTATCAATAGCAAAGAATAAAGAGAACAAGATAAAAGAACTCTTTCTAAAAACAACCATAGGTAAAGAAAAATAAATAAAAGAAGATAAAAAATGAAGAAAAAAAAATCAATTTCAGGATTTCACACTGTTAATCATTGATAGAGAAACTTCATGACCAGTTAAGGGAATGTTCAACCCCCCTGTATTGTAATAAGGGGTTTAGGCTCAATGTGCCCCCCCCCCTTTGTATTCGACAGTTTCATTAATCATGGCTTGAGGGCAGCCGCACCAGCCCTTTATTAAAAAAAAAGGGAATCGTTCCCTCTTTAGAATTTCAACTTCCGATATACCTTGTCCACCTTGTTCCTTGTTTTCTGTCACTGCGATGATTTCTACTACAGTATATGTCAACAATTGCTGTAGCAACCTTCACTTTCTCCCAAACCCTTATCTCTCAAGTGAGCACCTATTTTCCTGATTTTTGGGATAGAAATTGAGTATCGATTGAGGAGGAAAGGTTTTATCCAGAAAATCAAATGCTTTGAGTCACCACAACACCCTCCAACCAAGCCTATAAAAATGGAGATTTGAGACTAGGATAGGCATCAGGTAACATCCAACAATACCCATAAACAATCAAGCCTTCAAGCATAAACCCAGTTCTCAATCTCTTTTCCAAACTCTCCTTCAAACCAAGTTCCCAGAAACCCAAATCCAAGAACCCCCAAATTCTCTCACCACAATGTGTTTCTAGCTCCCACACCATACTTCACACTGTCAAGCCCTATTCATGATCTAAATCACATACGAAGTCCTCCCACTAATCGAATTATTGGGTTGATTTTGGCCTAATCGCTGTTTAATTCAGAAAGAACCCTCACAAATGCATGAAAACCAACCCAAGGCAGCATGACGTACTCAAATCTATCATGCCCAAGACATAATAGCAAACTGACATGGCAACCTTCCTATACTAAAGCCTTCACCCGTATAGGGTAATAAACATGTTGGATATATAGTCAAAGAACAACCCACAAGAAAGGAGCCCTCGTGATCTCTAGCTATCACTCAAATCTCTAGCTAGTAACCTCATCAAACGCACCATCCAATGTAATGCTACACCATCCCCACATGCAGGAGACATACCCATCGTGTACGAGTCCTAGTTCCTTTTGAGTGTCGAGTATTGGCTCGACCATAAGTGTCCAGCCATGCAAAAACGTGGAAGCAACTTCCACAAGATTAGACCTTTTCAATTAAAAATTTTGCAGTGGGAATTCAGTTTCCTTTTTTGTACACAATTTAAATTCCCGATGCTTTATTTTTTTCATTGGTTTTCCATTACTTGTAGACTTGTACTTCAACCTTATTTTCTTACCCCTTGAGGATTCTAGCATTATGAAACTAGAGGTTATGACTCTTCATCTTTCACAAACTCCTCAGCATCTACTATGGCAAGGAAAATAATTAAACATTTGCAGCAAAAACCGAACGAGCAGTAAAAAGTTCAAGGGAGATCATAGCCAAAGCGTCACGCCTAAGAACAAAATAGTACCTTACTAACCTGAAATTGTTGTCTATGAAATCCTCCAACGCATTCCTACTCGACTTGCTGTCAGGTTGTGCATTCTGTCAAAACAATGGATAAATGTATGGTGTTCAATCCCTGTATTAGATTTTGACGAGGGTGACTCATATGTTCATGATGGCACTCTCAGCGAACGGATAAAGTTCATAAGATTTATGAATGGGTGCTTGAAATTCCGCCAGAAAGACAAGGTCCTAGATAAGTTTAGGCTTCATGTGAGATAGGGTGGAGGAGTTATGATTATAGACAGGTGTCTGAATTTTTCTGTTGAGAGAATGGTCAAAGAGTTAGGTATCAGCCTTCGAAGAAAACCTCAGGTCGAGTACAGTTTATCTCATACCATTTTTACTGCAAATTATTTAACTACTTGTTATAAAGTAGAGAGAATATGGAGAGAGAATAGTAGGGAGGAAGTAGAATAGTAGGGAGGAAGTAAAAATGTTCTCATTCAGTCTCATTAGCGTCCTTTATATAGAGGTAGAGTTTGCATCAAAGTACATAACTAATGAGTATTTACGTGGACAGCCATATAAATAATAATATTTACAACACTACTTTAAATTTGGAGAATGTTAAAATAATTAACATTGATGGTGCTATAAGCCTTCCTTCTTTGGAGACTCTGCATCTCAGAGTTGTACGTTTTGGTCACAGGGAGGTTTTTTCCCACTTCTTAAGAGAATGCCCTTCCATTAAGTACTTAGTACTCACTTCATGTTCTTTTGCTCTCTCACACCGGGCAATTAAGGTTTCGAGTTGCAGTCTTGAATCCTTCTTATGGTGCAATTTGGCTCTATTACAGTTGTGCTTATAGTCTTCTGTATAGCTAGTTGGTTACTGTTGCTAAATTTTGTCTGATGGCCATGTACTTCTCTTGGTTTTGATCTGTGTGATCTGTGTCCTTTACTTTCTTTATCTGATATTTGGCTATACAGATTGATAGGCTTACATGGCCAAAAATATGTAGTGTAGATGTTAACATACCATAGCATATACAAGTATAAATTGAATTCAAATTTCAAATCTATCATCAACTAGTCTATGATAATCATTAATGTTGGAAAATAATTAAGGATTGAAACATAAATTAACTTACCAATTAAGGGCCTCTGTAAGATAGGCCTTCCATCATAAAAGTGGATAGGGAATAATTTACTTTCCTTTAGAGATTACCTTGAAAACATTGATTTTCTCTGAAACAATTATCCTGTATACTCATCGGTCAGTATTTTATGTATATAATAACTTTTCAATTTACATAGTTTAATCAATGATAGTTTGTGCAATTGATTATCAATCCTAATATGTTGAATTCCCTCTTTACTTAGTTTGTTGTAAATGATGTTGCAGGGTCTACCCACTCGTTGAACAGTGAAGTGTGCTGCACTGCCCACTCGTTGAACATTTCACAAAGTGGCCACTTGTATTTGATATAATCTACTGCAATGCATAATAGGTTTCAATAGTGGTTTTATACATTTTCCTGTTATTTTACTGCAGCTCATTGCAGTTTAAGAAAAGCTCGTATAAAAACAAGCCTAGTACACTAAAAAGAAGCCTAAAGAAAAAATCATTCATCTACGTCTCACTTGCTTACACGCAGTTGTGGTACAACTGAAACATAGAAACATCTCTCTAAAAGCTACTTCTTCACATACTAGATTTGAAAATATAAAGTTTTTATATTTAAATAATAGCTAACTCCTTCCCCTTATGGTTGGAGTTAGCAACATCACCCGAAGTCCCTCCATCTGGGATGTCAGATTCTTCCTAGCCTTGGATCTTTTTCTCTTTTTCTTTCCACCTGGTTTAGCAGCTTTCTTTCCTTTGCCTGCAGTGTTGTAAGGCAGTTTGTATTGGTGCCAACCGGGGCGGCCTCTTTTTTTTTTTTTGCCAGAGCTAGCCACATACGGCTCTAGTGTGATCAATCCCATAGTAGCAGCATCGATACTTCTCTTCCCAATTGCCAAACTGAGCTTTGGTTTCTTCGGGGACACAGACTGATCTTCTACTCTCTTTCTCCTCTTCCCCGTGACGGGTGACATAGCCTGTGGTTGTTTTCCAATCTCCTAATAGCGACTTGGTGCCGAGCTTTCTGGGGCAGGAAGGAACCTGCAAAAACAGAAGAAAGAGTGGGAGCTATACCCTGAGGGATCTGCGCCTTGAAGACCAAAGTCGGGCCAGCCACCATTAGTAACCCTAATTCGGAATGAACTCGCCACCAAAGCTGCAATGCCAGAACTCCCTATTGCCCTCCCAATCATGCACCACTAACATTCTCTACTTCCTCCAGAGGCGGCCCCGAACAGGGCAAGCCCACATGAGTCACAAACTTGCATCTGCCACACTTGCCGAAGTGTTTGTCATACTTGAACTGTAGTTGAAATGCACAATAACCTAGGGGTCGTCAACGGGCCGGGCCTTACTATATTTTTAAATAATTGCGGGCCGGGCCGGGTAGGGCTTTATTAAAAATCAAAGGATCCAAGCCCGTCCATATAAAGCGGGCCTTGCGGGCTTTTTTGGGCCGGGCCTTGCGGGCTTTATTTATAAATAAATATTTAAAGACACAAGTTTTTTTTTTTAATCAAGCTTTGGAAATTCAATGGATAATGATCAAAGACAACCAAAGATAATAGATCTAAATAACTATATTGTACCAAAAAAAATCTATATTTATATATAGATACTAATTTATTGATAAATAAATTTTTAAAGACACTAATTTTTTATAAACCTATATTTATATATCATACACTCCAAAGAGCAACCCCTATCAATTCAAAGAAAATGGAAAAACCGACCGTTGGATGGGTTTATTACAATAAATTATGAGTATGGTAAAAAATTTAGCCAATTTCACCATATTTTAGAATCCGATCGGATTGGTCAACCGTAGTCACTTATATGTTTTATTGGTTGACCGATGGCGTGGCAACCGCGAAACGTGCTTATTTTTTCACATCACGTTTGTATATATTCCATTGATGGATGTGAGTGGACATAAGATAAAAAAAATTAATTTTAATTACAAACACATTGGTGTATACCAATTTTATTCCTTTAGTTGTATGACTTATACATTGCATTTAAATTGTTTAGGTTCATTCTAAAGCAACCATGAAGTAGAAAATGAATTCGGAGAAACCAACCGCTCGATGGAGAGATTGTAATGTTTTATGGTGATTGTAGAAAATCTAGCCAATTTCGTTATTGTTTCGAATTCGATCAACTAGGTCAAACGTAGTTACTCTTATAAACCTATATTTATATATCATACACTCCAAAGAGCAACCCCTATCAATTCAAAGAAAATGAAAAAACCGACCGTTGGATGAGTTTATTACAATAAATTATGAGTGTGGTAAAAATTTTAGCCAATTTCACCATATTTTCGAATCCGATCGGATTGGTCAACCATAGTCACTTATATGTTTTATTGGTTAACCGATGGCGTGGCAACAGCGAAACGTGCTCATTTTTTCACATCACGTTTGTATATATTCCATCGATGGATGTGCGTGAACATAAGATAAAAAAAATTAATTTTAATTACAAACACATTGGTGTATACCAATTTTATTCCTTTAGTTGTATGACTTATACATTGCATTTAAATTGTTTAGGTTCATTCTAAAGCAACCATGAAGTAGAAAATGAATTCGGAGAAATCAACCGCTCGATGGAGAGATTGTAATGTTTTATGGTGATTGTAGAAAATCTAGCCAATTTCGTTATTGTTTCGAATTCGATCAACTAGGTCAAACGTAGTTACTCTTATAAACCTATATTTATATATCATACACTCAAAAGAGCAACCCCTATCAATTCAAAGAAAATGAAAAAACCGACCTTTGGATGAGTTTATTACAATAAATTATGAGTGTGGTAAAAATTTAGCCAATTTCACCATATTTTCGAATCCGATCGGATTGGTCAACTGATACGTAGAATATATATATGCACATTAGCACATATTTTATATAGAAGTATAAGAACTTCCACACACACACACACACATAGTCACACATATATATATATATATATATATATATATGTGACTATGTGTGTGTGTGTTTATAAATATATATATATACATAGTCACATATATATATATATATATACATAGTCACATATATATATATATATGTGACTATGTGTGTGTGTGTTTATAAATATATATATATATGTTATATATATATATATATATGACTATGTGTGTGTGTGTGGAAGTTCTTATACTTCTATATAAAATATGTGCTAATGTGCATATATATATTCTACGTATCGGTTGACCAATCCGATCGGATTTGAAAATATGGTGAAATTGGCTAAATTTTTTACCACACTCATAATTTATTGTAATAAACTCATCCAACGGTCGGTTTTTTCATTTGTGTGTGTTTATATATATATATATATATATAGATATATATATATATGTCTGTGTGTTTATATATATATATATAACACATAAATATATATATATATATATCTATATGTGTCTATATATATATATTTATTTATAAACACACACACATATCTACATATATATATAAACACACACACACACATATATATATAATATTTTACGGGCTTTTATGGGCCGGGCCTAGCTGGCTTTTACGGGCCGGGCCTAGCGGGCCTTTGGCGGGCCGGGCCGGGTTTTTGCGGGTTTTTTGACTGGCCGGGCCGGGCTAAAAGCCCTCAGGGCCGGCGGGCCTCCATCGGCCCACTTGATCCGCGGGCTTTTTGATGAGGCCTATAATATAACCCCGACCATGTCCTTCAAGCAATATAGTCCTTGCAAACGCAAGGGTTGAATGAATTCAATCTCAACTCGGATAGGTAGCACGCCTCGCGGGAAAGCCGGCCTATCCCATTCCTTCATGTCTCCAAGCGTACTGCTAACCATACGCATCACCCTCTCAGAATGAAAAGTCAGTAGAATTTTCAACAGCGTGATCCAGTAAGAGCACCAGATCGATCTGCTCGATACCATCATATTCGACAAGAGAAATTGGGGCACGATTGAACCCCACGGGCCACCGCGCCACACTCAGGCTCTGCCAACAGGATCCAAAAAAGTAAACAGGACCTAATCTCCATCAACAGGTTCAACCCTAAAATCCCCATTGATGTTCCAAACAGATCGTAGCATCCCAAGAATGATCACAGTAAGTAACGTACCCACCATATAGACCTCTGGATGTCGAAGACCCTTACACATCGACGGCCTTAGATTCACAGCCTTCTTCCCCTCCGCCAGAGCAAAAGAGGATGCCAGTCTTGTTGTGATTGTGTTGATGTCTGCCATCACTTTCAATCTTGTGAAGTTGCTCGCTGAAAACCCTCACTCGAGAAAAAAACCCTAACCCTCGAACCAAACCATTGCGAGAGAGAGAATACAACACATGAAATTTTTATATCGGTATAAAGGGATTGGTCTGCAGAAAACAAAACAAAGAAGTTGTCATTACTTTCCTGTCCTTGCAATTGTCCGTATTTTGTAATGCATATGGTAAAAAAAAAATTTACTACTTGTTCAAGGAAAACCTAATTTGTGTTTAGCCCAAATTCTAGATTACTTGACCTAGTGGTAATAGGATTTAATTAGAAGGATCTAGAATCCTAATCAATGTAGAATTACTTTCCTTGTATGATTGAGATTCTATGCATTGTAATCCTCTATATAAAGAGGCCCCTATTATCAATGAGAATATACAGCAAATTCCTCTCAAATTCAGTTTCTCTACAACACGTTATCAGCACGAGCCTCTAACCCTGAAACCCTAATTTCGTAGCCCTCAAAATCCTGCAACCACCGCCCCACATATCGATGCCCTAATCCCAAGGAGCCCAGAACCGGCGGCGGAACCACCGGAACCAGCCGGAAAACTCCTGAACCAGCCATCGGAAAAATCGGACCGGTCTCTGCCCCTGCCGAACCCCTGTCGAGTGCTGCCGAGTACCTGCGCGCATCTGCCGAGCAGCTGCCGAGCCCCTGTCGAGACCTGCCGAGTGCCTGCGCGCATCTGCCGAAGCGTCTGCAAGAACCTGCCGAGACCTGCCGACAGCCCCTGCAAGCACCTACCGTACCGAGAGCTGCCGAGACCTGTCGACATCTGCCGAAGCCCCTGCAGACCCCCCTGCGACATCTGCCGACAGCCCCTGCACGAGCCCTGCACAGCCTTCGCACAGCTGCTGCACAGCCTCCGCATACCCCCTGCACAGCCCGGCCTAGCTCCCGCCACCACAGCTGGCCACCAATTTCCGGCCACTTTTCCGGCGACCTCCGGTGACCTTTTTCCGGCCATCTACAGTAGCTTTTTCCGGTCAAGATTTCCGGCTATTTTTCAAGGTAAACTTTTCTAAAAGTTCCCGTTTTTGAAGTTTTTTTTCTTTTTTTTCTTCTTTTCTCGGGGACTTGCAACCTCCCTTCTTCTACCCCCCTTTCTTCTTCATAGGGGAGACCAAAAGCCGAACTGTGGGGGTTCGTGCTCGCTCCAAGCTTAGAGCTTGTAGAGTCCTCCAAACTTAGAGTTTGTTGAGAAGTTATGATCGACCACAAACACATCATTGTTTCGATCTAATCCAATATCTCTTGGAATCGAATTTCTTGGAAGCGACTACGCTCGGAAATTCCTAATTTCTTGGAAGCGATTACGCTCAGAAATTTCATATGTTTTCGTGGTAGCCTATTTCGCTCCGAAACTAACCCTAATTTCTTGTTCTCTTTCAGGATGAGTAACCTAAACAAATTGGACTTTGCTCCATTGGGAACAACTGGCTCTGGATATCACAGGTGGGTTCGTGATATCCGCCAGCATCTCAAGGCTGATAGAATCCTGGATATGATTCTCGAGCCTAGCCAGGACGTGCTAACTGTTGAGCAAGCTCAAGCTTTGGAAGCAAATAGAGCAGCCTTAGAGGCAAATAAGGCGAAAGCCATCATCCTAATGACTCGTCATATGGATGATTCGCTCCAGTATGAGTATATGAATGAAGAAGACCCAGAAGGCTGTGGGCCTCACTCGAAGAAAGATTTGGCAACGTCCGTGACTCCTTGCTTCCTGACCTAGAAGTGAGATGGCATAGCCTCCGCTTCTGTGATTTCAAGTCAGTTCTTGACTATAACTCGGAAGCACTTCGCATTAAATCCTTAATGGAATTCTGTGATAAAGGGATCACGGATGCGATATTGATTGAGAAGACTCTCTCTACCTTCCCCGTCTCTGCATTGATGGTTGCTAAGAACTATCGAATCGATGTAAATGCAAGACGGATCACAAGGTTTCATGAGCTCATTGGAGCTATGAATGTCGCTGAAAAGCATGACAATATCCTTGTGAAGAACTATAATTCGAGATCCGTGGAAATAGAGCATATTCCGGAATCCAATTATAGTCGCACCTCTAAGAGAAGGCGCTAAGAGCAAAACCCTAATCTTAGGTATACTTCTGGACATTCTGATCCATATAATTGCTCTACTTGGGAAGGTAACCGCCAAAATAGGCGAACACGGAATCGAAGAGGTAAACGTGGAAAGAGAGAGGGAGGCAATGCCTCTGGCCATGTTGGTGTCGCCACTAACACTAAGAGCCATCTAAATGACGCTTTCAAAGCGCCTCAATCAATGGAGTTCGAGCAAAGAGGTGTATGTTCTCGATGTGGAGTGTCTGAGCATTGGGCACACATTTGTAGAGCTCGTGAAGAACTGGTCACCGCCTACAAAGCATATTGTGAAGCAAGAGAAGCTCACTATGTGGAACAAGAAGATCAAGAAGATGATCTAGAGTGAAGGGTTGAAGACTACAAATCTGGCTGGGATCAATAGATCGCCAATTCTGTTTAAGTCTTTATTTTCCAAGCGATGTAGACGATTGCCATATTACTTTTATTGGATCAGATTTTCTTTGATCAAAGAAACAATGATGTACTCCGTTGGCTTATGAATAAAATTTCGAGTTCTTTTCATTATGACTCAATTTTGATTCTGAGCATATTACTTTGTGACTACGATGGCTGGGCCATCAATATTAATTCAAGGACATGGAATAGCCCAAGTTCCACTTGCCAAATGGCACCTTGATTACAGTTGTCACAAAACTCTCTACGCTCTTAGGGCAAATCGTACCCTATGAATAGCCAACGAATTCCATGCGAAATGCATGTAGAGAACGGAAATGAGTTCCTTTGCATTACCTCTAATGATTGCGAACAAAGACGCATCTTAGAGAAGTTTATGTGTCTCTCTAGTGGACTCTATGTCACTATTCGAGCTATTAAATCCAATAAAGTTATGAGAGAAGATCTCTTGGATTTAGACACATATTGGCTTTGTCACGACAGGACAGATCATCCTAGTCATGATATGATGATCCGTCTACAAAAGACTTCACATGGACATCATTTCTTTTGAGCAAAATGAAGCAAGATGACGCCATAAAAGGCGCCAACCATGGGCATAACGCCATGGTTGTTCCTCCTTGTTGCCATGACGCCATACATGCTAATTTCCATGGCTCCCACGCCATGATGGGAGATGTAGTCACACATTTTGCTTCTAATAGCGCTACAGACGCTTAGGCCTAACCAAAACCCTCATTGGTTGCTTCTATGGCCTCTCGCTCGTTTTACAAAGCCCATTCCTTAGGGAAATTAGGACTGAGACCGTCCTATGCAAAGGATATGACAATACTCATTCTGTTCTTACAAAGAATCCGTAGGGATTTTGTGGATTGATTCAACCAACTTGCGGACGCTTAAATATTTTATGATGTTGGTTGACACGCAAACATGCTGGTCACGTGTTGTGCCATTGTCCACCTATAAATGCTGCTTATGCTACACTCCTAGCACATATCATATGACAATGGGCTCACTCCCCAATTCATCATATTCAGTCAATTGGATTTGACTATGCTAGTGAGTTTACATCGAAGACTTTCGATGGATATTGCAATGGGTTTGATGTTGGACATCACATTCCCATGTACACACCCAATTGGTCTCGCGGACACGACTACGATGGTAGTCCGAACATTGGTAATGCGCACCAATCTTCTTACATCCGCTTGGGGTGATGCAATATCTCATGCAGCTATGCTAATTCGTCTACGACCCATTGCCACTCAATCTACCTCTGCGATACAGCTAGTGACTGGGTACAAATATCGTACTTACGCATATTTGAGTGTGACATTTATATGCCAATTGCGCCGCCACAGCGCTCTATAATGGGTCCTTACAGACGAATGGGCAACTACGTTGGGTTTGAGACTCCAACAATCGTCCGCCACTTAAATGCCCTTGCTAGGCGATCTTCTTACCGCTAGATTTGCGGATGTCACTTTGATGAGACAGTCTTCCCGTCGTTAGAGGGAGATAAGAACACGTATGTTCAACAGGAACGACAGGAATTGTCGTAGTCTGTCCCCACTATGTCTCATCTTGATCCCTATTAAAGTGACGAGATCACACAAATATGCTGCAAACATGCCCGCAAGGAAGGACGTTCCTACGAGAGGACATAGCGCCACCTTACACGGAGGTAGGCATGGCGCCAATGCCAAAGAGAGTGGCACTCTGGCATTACAGGCCATGGCCCCAGCTAGGATGCGTGGGAGGCCCGTGGGTTCGAAGGATACTTTGGCACATTCCAATCCTTTGATCATCAAGACTCAAAATCCGTCTCATGAGAATCTTCTGGGTTATGGTTACCGTTGGGGGACGGCTCAATGTCAGAACCTATTCCTGAGAATATAGAGCTCTATGAAAATTACACTAGTGTACATGAGACGTGGGATAGAAACTCCATCAGAATTGATGATATAGTTGCATATTTTATTGCGCATGAGTTTTTGAGTCAGATGATATCGAACCACGCTCCGTTGATGAATAAATACCAACGTAGAGAGTTTTTGGCCTAAATGGAAAGATGCGATTCAGGTTAAGATGGATTCTCTAACGAAGAGGAAGGTTTTCGAGCTAGAAATGCCAACACCTCTTAATATAAAACCTGTTGACTAATGGGTCTTCGTTAGAAAGTGTGATGAGGAAAAGAGATGGCAATCTCGCCTTATGGCGCAAGGCTTCTCACAAAACGCCCTGGAATCGACTACGATGAGACATATTCTCTCGTAATGGATGTCATTGCACTCCACTACCCTGTCAGTTTGGTAGTTTCCGAATAACTTAACATGCAGCTTACAAATGTGGTCACTACGTATCTCTATAGGGATCTAGATACGGAATATACATGAAGGTTCATGGTGAACTTCATTTACCCAAGTCAAGTGGCTCTAGACCATGGAGCGCGTTTACAAAGAAGTTGAAACGCTCACTAAAGTGACTACTTGATTGGGAAGGGATATGCCCATGAATTTCTATAACAAGTTTCGGATTCTATCGTGGTTCATGTTGGACATGATCTTCATTAGAAGCCCTTAAAGAGTTAAGGGAAACCACAGAACACTTGAAATCCGTAGTTTGAGATGAAGGATTTTGGGAGAACACGATTATGTCTCGGTTTGGAACTTGAGTATCGTGTCGATAGATGCTTAGGCATTTTGACAAGGTCAAACCTTCAAGCACCCCCATGATCGTCTGTAGTCTTGATCCTGAAAAGGATCCTTTTCGTCGAAAGGATGATGACGAAGATGTGTTAGAGGCAGAAGTGCCTCACTTAGTACAATAGGCGCATTATTGTACATATCCCAATGCACAAGACCAGACATCTCATATGTTGTGAACTTGTTAGCTAGATATAGCTCTGCGCCAACGCGACGCCATTTGATTGCTGTAAAAGATATTTTTCGGTACTTGAGATGTACGATTGATATGGGCTAGTTCTATCCTTACGAAGAGATGATGGATTCGGACCCATCACACACCAGGAACGCTGCCAACACTGGCCTGCGTCCACTATCCCTATCCCAAAATGACATGTGTTTTGGAAGGTTTTGCTGATGTTGGGTATCTCTCTAACCCACACAATGGTCATTCCCAAACTGGTTAAGTGTTCACCATGGGAAAAGACCGTGATATCTTGGAGGTCTACAGAACAGATCGTAGTCGTTATATCTTCGAACAATGCAGAGAGCATTGCTCTTCACGAAGTGGTTCGTGAATGTATGTGGATTGGATCCATAATTACGCATGTTCGAAGCAATTGTGGTTTGAAGTCTACCACAGATGAGCCTACGAGCATTTAGGATAATGCTGCTTGTTTTGAACAAATGAGGCCAGGTTACATCAAAAGCGATAACGCCAAGCATAATCAGCAACAACAGACTCTCCTCGAGATCAAAGTGAACTAGGTTCGATCTGAGGACAGTGAGGCAGACTTGTTTACTAAGTCATTGGCCAATTCCACGTTCGAGAAACATGTGGCAAGAATTGACTTGCGAAAATTATCTGAACTCCCATGATCTTAGTTATCAGGGGGAGGTGCAGACATCAGGGGGAGATGTTTACATGTTCGTCTCGAATCGTGAAGGGTGTTTTGTGCTCTTTTTCCCCTTCGACCCAGGTTATTTTTTTCCCACTGGGTTTTTGTTACTCGGCAAGGTTTTTAACGAGGCAACGAGAGAAGCACCGCGTTTGGGCAACACAAGGGGGAGTGTTCAAGGAAAACCTAATTTGTGTTTAGCCCAAACTCTAGATTACTTGACCTAGTGGTAATAGGATTTAATTAGAAGGATCTAGAATCCTAATCAATGTAGAATTACTTTCCTTGTATGATTGAGATTCTATGCATTGTAATCCTCTATATAAAGAGGCCCCTATTATCAATGAGAATATACAGCAAATTCCTCTCAAATTCAGTTTCTCTATAACACTACTTAATTTGTATGTGTTTTTGAAGCAGACACACATATGTGTCATTTTCTTGAGCCACACGGTGAGGTGGCAAAAATCCCCAATGAGACGGAGCTCCATTGGATACCCGCCCCTAATGGGAGGAGAATTCGGAAACAAATGGGGAATGAGGATGGGGATCCCCAATCCCCCGCTATCTAAGATTGGGAATGGGGCGGGGATGATATTATGATCCCCATCCCCAAACCCGCCCATATTTAACATATATATATTAATTTATTTTTTATAATATAAATCACAAATATATATATTTATTACTTTACTTTAATGGTGTTTTGACTTTTGCACATTATGATTTATTAATTTAATCATATTTTAAATTTATTTGTTGTAGATTTTGATTTTAAAAAAGACAATATGAGAAAAATTATTTTATTTACTAAATTCTTATTGGGAATTTGGGGCAGGTTTGGAAGCTTAGTCCCCAATGGGGATGGGGACGGGGAATCCCCAATATATTTTTATTGGAGACTGGGACGGGGATGGGGGTAGAAAATGACCCCGGGGATGGGGATGGTATTGTGATCCCATCCCCAACCCGCCCCATTGCCATCCCCCGGCCCATACCTTGGCAGTTTTTTTTTTTTTAATTTTTAATTTTTTATAGCTATTAACTTTATCAATAAAATTATTACAAAATACTGTTTATTCCCTAAACTTATAGGGTGTCGACGTTTCAGTCCCTGACATTTCAATTTCACCCAGATACTCCCTAAACTTTCTAATTTCACACAAAAGGACTCTGCCGTCAAAAATTCCGTTATCTTGCTGACGTGACAACTTTTTCACCCTGAAATAACTATTATACCCTCACTTACTTTTTTTATTATTTATTTTATTTTATAATATTTTTTTTCCCTCTTTTCTTTTAACGTCTTCTTCTTCCCCCCTCTTTCATCTCCATCCTCATCTTCACTGCAAACCCAAGCTAAGAGTGCAGACTTGTGTGATCTTCGCGCCACCATCTCACAAGCCAAAACCTCATCATCCCACCACCGCCAGAGTACCCGCCGCTCCGAGAAAATGCTAACCATCCTACCATCCATCCATCATCCCCATCACGCCGGTAAGCACCACCACCCCTCCCAATCACCCCTCTCCATATGGCGGCTCCAAACCAAATCGGAGCACACCCAAACCAAATCAATTCACCTTCCACCGCCTTTTCTTCCTCAAATCGGAGCTCCCAAACTAAATCAATTCACCACCGACCTTTCTTCCTCAAATCGAAGCACCCAAACCAAATCAATTCACCATCGCCCTTTCTTCCTCAAATCGGAGCACATTTCTACCAAATCAATTCACCTTCCCCCTTTCACCAAATCAATGCACCTTCCAATTTGAAATTTCAAAACCATCAAGATCTGAAGAAGAGAGATTCTTATCAGGAATGAGCAGAGCCACACTGTGCACACTGTTGGGCGATTTGGGTTACGAAGGCGCCGATGCATTGGACCCCGACAGTTTCGAATGGCCTTTTCAATAAGATGACGCTCAACCTATTCTTGCTCCGGTGGGGTTTACGCTTCCCCTCTTGGGCTGCTGCTACGGCCACTTCTTCCTTGGAGAGAGAGAGAGAGAGAGAGAGAGAGAGAGAGAGAGAGAGAACAATAATAATAAAAAGAGTAAATTAGGGTATAATAGTCATTTCAGGGTGAGAGAGATGCCATGTCATTTCGTTGGAAACAATTCTGTTTTACCACGCCTTGTAAGTGAAAAATATAGAGAGCACACTTTAATCATAATTTATCAAAATAAAAAAAAATAAGGCCCAATACCATTTGGTCTAGTGGCATAGTCTCCCCTTTGTAAGTGGGAGGTTGTGAGTTCAACTGACAAAAGACTAGTTGTAGCATTTGAGTTGTTTATTTGATAAAAATAATAATAATAAGATCATAATTATCAAAATAAAAAAGTAATAAAAATCAAAATTAAACTCGTTAATAGCCATAATCGAACCAAACCACAATACAACAATTATAAATTACGAATCGTTCTTGTTGATCCTTACATGTGCCTTGTTGTCATCCATGCGGAATTACGGCTTGGCGGTTTCTTCCTCATTAGTATTAGTACACTTCAGAGGCAATTAATTGAATCTCGAAAGGCTTTCTAGGAATCTAGGGTATGAAATTATATGTGTTTTTTTTTTCCTCTTAATGCCAAAGGTATAACTAGAAAAGTGACTGAAAATTGACGGCATTGACCTTTTGTGTGAAATTAGAAAGTTTAGGGAGTATCTGAGTGAAATTGAAATGTCAGGAACTGAAACGTCGACACCCTATAAGTATATGGAGTAAACAGTATTTTGTCCATAAAATTATTGTTTTGGAAAAAAGAAAAAAAAATGAGAAGATGATTTGGATTAAATTGGTTAGGGTACATCAGTAACATAAGAAGCTAAAGACCAATGAGAAAAAGACATGTAATGTGGTTCATTGAATCAATGAAAACAGAAGATTTAATCATTTTAATGCAATATACTGAGCCGGGTCGCTTTGGCTTCCGATGGAAAAACTAACAACCAACATTGCTGATAAAGTTGGCCTTGGACATAGGCGGGATTAGGCCCTGGCCAATGACTCCCAATCCAATGAGCCCCCAAATTATATATATAATAAGGGACACACCTTTCTCAACAAAGTATTTATTGAAAAAGTCTCATTAAAAAGAATCAAAGACGAATGCCCATTTGTTGATGCAGTGTTCGTTATGTAAAGCCGAGGGAGGATTCAGTGCACCGACGTGCACTTGCACCGTTATAAATGAATGGTTAGATTATATTAAATACACTCTTAGGTTATTAATAAAAATATTAATTATAAATATTAAGGGTTGAGATCATCTTATAAGTGTTGGGTCATTTACACTGTCGGTGCATATAATAATTTCCATGTAAAGCCTCCATAAAAGATAAAATAAAAAAGGCATATCTGCTTGAGAAAATATTCGTTAATAAAGCCTCTCATGAAAAATAAATTAAAAAGGGCTATATTACTTTGTTGGTAAAGTCTCAAGTTAAAAGATATAACATAGATAGACAAATGTTTGTTGATGAATAGTATGTCACAAGATCCCAAAAAAATATATAAATGAACACACCTTTGTCGACGTAATACTTATCCGTAAAACCTTTCAAAAATAAATAAATAATTAAAAATGAATACCCTTTTTGGGAGAGACAATTCGTTGTTAAAAGCCTTCCCATTAACAATAAATACAAAAAAGACAGACTCTTACATCTAGGGTGCAGTACTCACCACTTTGTCTAGCAAAACAATGCATTGCTCTCCCACAATCCCGCTTATGTTGCTCGTAATTCGCTTGACAAGACAAAAGTTTCATTAACAGAAGTTAGAAGCCTAGTTCAACTCCATCTTCTTCAATTCTCTTATTTTGTTTATTAGTCAATATTGAAATTTGAAGTTTCTACATAAGTAATTATATTGTTATGTGTATCTAATGATTTTGATTTTCAATTATTGAGTTTTGCATAATTTGATCTTAGTTCTCAATTGCAGAAAAAAAAAAGTTTTTGATTGGAACACATTCATTTTATGTGTTATTCCATATTTATTTTAAATTCATTTAATAGCTCCTTTTATATCGGTTAACTAAACAAAATTAGTTCATTGTACTAAAATGTCTTGAGACCTGTAACTTTATTTATCCTTCACCCATCGAATTTTCAAGGTCAGCCAGATCGGAGTAACCTATTATGTTTGTTTTTCAGCACTGGCCAGAACCGCAAAAGTACACAGTCTCTTCCCATGTCCAACGTACCAAAGCAACCTCAGATGTCACTTTTGCCCACTCAAAACAACCACCCTAACCTACTCACTGGTGGTCTGGTGGAGGAGGTCAATCATCTTCAGAAGATGGATGAGTTTATCTGTCGGTATTTCGCCCATAAAGAAGTTTCTAGACATTGATTTTGGTGGTATTGATTGAGATCACTTTTGTACTTAAAATGCTATCATTAAACTCAACCTGTCCTAGGCTTAGTTTGTGATTGTTGTGCTATGAGCGGAAGCACTTTTAAATTTGCTGTGAGAGGACGCACTTCTGATTTTGCTGTGAGAAAAAGCAGCTAATTGTTTGGTAAACTGTTTTTAAAAGTGCTGTGAGAATGAAAAGCAATTTCAGAATGTTTGGTAAACTATGAATAAAAAGTGCTGTGACGGTTTATAATTACTAAAAATGACATAAATATTAAAAATACCAAAATAAATACCACTAAATAAATAAATAAAAACTATGTTCATCTGATTCTTCTTATATTTTCTATTGATTTTTTATTTTTGTTTTTTTGGAGTGCATTTTTCTATTGATTTGGAAAGGTGTCTAGACCCTTCGAACAAGACAATCTTTCTAGTTCATAAAATATAAGGTTCAATGTCACCTAAACCCTAAATATAACCTAACATATTATTATAATTGTACAATCTAGATAGATACCTTTGATGATAATTTAAACAAATGAATTAACAAAAAAACAAAATAAAAGCTTAGAAACAAGACACGAACAGTAAACAAAAAGAGAAGACCATTATCACTCATTCCCCATCTAATCCACAACTATCTGGGTAGAAGGAACTCAAGGAAGAAAAGCCAAATAGCCAATTTCATCTTGATCTTGTTCATTTTTTCTCCTGATCTACCTTTTTCTTCACTTTCCACTCCGTTTCTTTGCTCAATTTCATTTACTCATATTCGTTTCCCCTCTTTTATCACTCTCTCTCTCTCTCTCTCTCTCTCTCTCTCTTTCTCTCTCTCTCTCATGAATTCTGGATCTATGCTTTGTTTTGGGCTCTGAAATTTAACCATGGTGAGATGCTGTGATGATTAATTATGTCGAGTTTGTTCCCAGATGGGAAGGGGATTTTGAGTCAGCTATCAATCTTCCAGGTTCCATTCTGAGTTTCTTTTTTGGGATTTGAGATGATTTTTTTGGGTTTCAATTTGATGTTGATGAGCTCTTGAGATATGGATATGGGTCTGAGTCTACTTTGCTGGTTGATTTTGAGAGCTTGGGATTATGGGTTGGATGTTTTACCTCTTCAAAATTGTGGGATGTTGCTCTCTTGAATTTGAGTGAAGAGGAAGAGGCGGAGGTGTTGTAGATGAGGCTGTCGAGATCTTTGCAGAGAGAAGAGTGCAAGAGAGAAAGATGTAAAATTGAGAAAAGCATGAGGACAATTTGGATTTTGATGAATTTCATTTAATCTTCCGCATCGAGGGTTGATTCCCGCAGAAGCTGAAATCAAAAGCTACGAATGGTAGCTTCTTCAATTCCGTGGTTGGGAGAAGTGCTTCGGGTCAGAAGCTGATTCTCCATGGTTTACCAAACACCACCAAATAAGTTCAGAAGCGCTTTTGAGATCAAAAGCAGTTTCAAAAGCAATCCCAAACTAAGCCCTAATCAGACATTACCACTTGACCCTCATTTTCCTTACTGGTTGTCTTCTTACAACCCCAAACCATTATAATTGCCTTGTCAAAAACCTTAGAGGTCGGAAGAGAGAATATTGACAAGCCTTTGATGGCTGACAATTGTGGTTTCACCTACAATGTACTCTTCCATGTCCTTTAACAACAACTTGTTGAGCACACCTACCAAAAGAAAAATGGTAGATTGGGGGCTTTGGCACTGAAAATGGACTTGGAAATGGCATATGACTTGCTAAACTGGCCTTACCTCTCATATTGTCTGAAAAGGTTTGGTTTTCATGAAACTTGGATTAATTTAATTCTGAACTGTGTCTCAACAGTTTCTTTCTCAGTTCTTGTGAATGGTTCTCCTACTGGCTTTTTTAAACCTCAAAGAGGCATTAGGCATGGTGATCCTTTATCACCTTACTTCTTTATTCTTGCTATGGAACCTCTAATTAGACATTTGAATGGCCATGCTAACAGCTATAAATCTCAAGTAGGTTTACTTTCTTCCCCCTTGGGAGTTAGAATCTCTAATTTAATGTTTGTAGATGACTGCCTAATTTTTGCAAAAGGAACTAAAAAGAGTGCAAGGAACATAGCTCAAGTCCTGACCTTCTTCTTTTCAGCCTCAAACCAGAAGATGAGCTATCATAAATCTTCCATGTTCTTCTCTCCTAAGGTTAACTCTGGTCTCAAAAGGGATATTGTTAACATCTTGAACATTCAGCAAAAGTCTACAATTAGTAAGTACCTTGGCATCCATAATGTAATTTTTTTGAAACATCCTGTCAATGCTAAAGAGCTGCTCTTGAAGATGTCTAATAAGTTGGCAGGTTGGAAAAAAATCTTCTCTGTCAAGAGCAGGTAGATTAATTCTTATTCAGTCTAATCTTGCTGGCATGCCAAATCACACTATGTCCTGTTTTAAATGCCCTAAGAGCTTAACACATCAAATTGACAAACAGGCTAAAGCTTTTTTCTGGGGCTCAGATACAAAATGCCCCCTATGGCTTGGAACAAAGTTTGTATGCGAAAATATCTTGGAGGGCTTGGTATCAGACCCTCTAGTTTTTTCAACAATGCTGCAATTGCTAAACTGGCTTTGAAAGTTTTCAATGATCAGGAAAATTGGTGGGCTCAAATTATCAGGAAAAAAATATCTAAAGAATTGTTCTTTCTTTCAGGTCAAAAAGAAACAGAAGAATTATGTTGCTTGGAATGGCATTTTGGATACAAGACAGCTCATTCTGAAAGGTATGCACTTGATTGTTGGGAATGGTAAGACTATAAAATTTTGGACTTTTAATTAGGTTTTTGATACACCCTTGTTGAATTTTATTCCTAAAAAGAGAAAACATTTAATTAACTTGGAGGAAACTGTCAAAAATTATGTCTTAAATGGATCTGGGAACAAACCTAAGCTTCTAGCAGCCTTGGATTGCTATATTGTCAAACAGATTCTTGAAATTCCTTTGCCAGTCTCTGATCAGGAAGGCAACTTTGTTTGGGATCCTTCTTCAAATGGCCATTTTACAGTTAAGTCTGCTACTTGGCTTCGACTTTAGGATCACCAGAAACATAGCCAAATTGACCTGATCAACAGGTTATGGAAAATGAATATCCATCCAAAACTTAAAGTTTTTGGCTGGTTGCTTCTTAGGGGAAGACTAAAGACTAGGGATAGATTGTCTAGGTTTAGTTTAATTAATGATAATACTTGCCCTTTATGTAATACTGTAATAGTGATAATGAAACTGCTAACCATTTATTTGGTTTGTGTATTTTTACAAAAGAAGTTTGGAATCTTGCTAATATTATTTCAGGATGTTCTCTTTATGCTTATAATTGTAATCTGGGGTTCAGGCTCTACGTCCCCCCCCTGTATTCTGCAATTTCATTCATTAAGGCTTGAGGGCAGCCGCACGAGCCCCATTTCAAAAAAAAAAAAAAATCCCAATTAACTTGGAAGAGGGTTACATCTCTGTGTTCGAGGAACTTTTCATTAAAAAACCTTATCAGAGTGATCTGTTTGCAAATATGATCACCATCTGCTGGCAGGTTTTGAAAGCAAGAAATGACCTTATATTCAGAGGGATATCTTAGCATCCTTCATTTGTAATTGCAGCCTCAGCTGGCATGCTTAAAAGCTTCACTGAAGCTAATGTTCAACCAGGTAGAAACCAGAGAATATCAGACTGTCCACAATTAGATGGGAACCCCCAAAAGAAGATTATGTGAAGATAAATTTTGATGGCTTTGTCCATAGAGATTCAGCTGTCGGAGGTTTTGTCATTAGAAACCATGTTGGTAAACCTCTGTTTGCAGCCTCTATTCCAACTGGAAGTGCAACTATTCTAGTTGCTGAGGCAATAGCTCTCCAAAACAGTTTAATTCATGCAAAGGAAAAAGGGCTCAGAATCATGGAAGTGGAAGGAGACTCCAAGTTAGTAATCGATGCAGTAAATGGAGTGATTACTCCCCCATGGAGATTAATCATAATTGTTCAAGATATTAGAAACATTGCCACCAGCTTCCACTCAATTTCTTTCGAGCATGTTTTGAGGGAGGCTAATTTTGTTGCCGATGCCTCAACTAATTTAGGACAATTAAGTTACTACCTTGTATTCCACTTCGAGAGATAGGGTTCCCCCTCAGGCCTCTAAGGCCTTACTATTTGATCTTGTAAACTCTAGTTGCCCCAGAGGCTTTGCTATTTAATATATTTTCTCTTATATAAAAAATAAAAAAACTTGTCGATCACACCCATTAGCTTCATGTTTGAAGAGACCATTATCTCTGCAATAGCCTTTGAGTCCAAAACAAAATATCAAATCCAGCTCGACTGCTAGTGAAAAAGTGGAACGCCTGTGAACCCTTGCCCATCCATCTTTAGCCATATGCAAGGCCGGCCCTGAGGGCTGCCATGTGAGGCAGCCGTCTCAGGCCACCGGTTGTCGGGGGCCTCCGATTGTCTACTTAGTCAAAGGATACTATATCTATATTTATTGAAACCATGACATGGAGTGAGACATTAGCCCAATGGTTATGGGCAGCTTTGTTGTTGTTTTTTTCCACCCAACTGAGGTTCGAAACCTAGCTTCAGTTGCTGGGCTAGAATTTTTTTGTTTTTATATTGAACTTTTCTTCATCTTTATAATTTATTCAAAGTTGCAAGTCTAGAGTTTTTTTGTCCAAATATACTACATATTTAATTAATAGAATAAAGAAATACACATTCAACTTTTTTTTCTTCTTTGTTTTGTCCAAATACGCAATAGAATAAACCAATATGAATAAAGTATTACTAGTTACTCCAAAAAAAGTTACTTAAACACCCTATAATATCTATTTATACGAGATCATATTCGCCTCAGGCCACACAAATCTCAGGACCGGCCCTGGCCATATGCATTCCTCTCCTCTCTTCTTTACGATGCAAAGCCAACTGATTAAATCGTATTTCTCTCCATATAGAAAAGGCCACCAGAGAGAGCAACACCGAAGCGCAAAACTCTGGCGATAGTCCTTCCAGTGTAACCCAAGTCTCCAAAGAGCGAAACAAGATATCGTCCATTGGAGCAAGTCCATCATACTCAGCAAGTACCACCATTGTGTTCTTATAAAATCACGGACTTGTATGAAGGATCCTGTTCTGATATGTCTTCATGGGACATGATCGAACACAAATGGATAGAATTGTACCTGTGAAGCCCGCAACCTTAAGTTCGTGGGTGAGAAGAATATCCACTATATAATGGTAATCTTCTTGCAGCACAACAGCTCCAGCGAACCCTAGATCGATGCGAGGAGCCTCAGAGTGGGAGAAGGCAGCAACAAGACTGGCAATAGCGTTAGCCACGGAGGTTTGGTGAGATTTTTCATTAATTGTTTATCTACCCACAGGTTAGGTTTTTTGACAAAAGTTTGTAATTTAAACTCACTGAATTATTCAATGACCATGGCTAGCACCATAAGGTTTTTATTTATTATAAGTGGAAATACTTGAATTCGACTATTATCGTGCACTAGTTGTCTGTATATATAATAAAAAATTAATGAAGCAATTCCGAGTTAATACTACAAATGGCCCCATGTTTTCTAAGTTGTTTACTAGCTGTTTGAAAAAAAACTCCCGCTTTCCAAAACTCCAAATTAATACTACAAATGGCCACATGTTTTATAATGCTTTCCGAGTTACGGTCCTGTAATATATAGATAAAGACCTAGAGTCCCAAGTTCCGCAAAGAAACACGCAAAAATGACCTCCCCCAAAAGCAGACAACTCAAAACCCTAAACAACATAGAAAGTGATCAGAACCTCCAATCCGGCACCGCCGCCGCCAACTCCACCACAACTCCTTACTTACCTGACAACGTTATCGAACAAATCCTCTCCTTCCTTCCGATCAAACTCGTGACGCAGGCAACCACCGTTTCGAAGCCGTGGGCTGATTTCTGGCCTTCCTTGCCTATAATTGATTTCGATGAGGGCGATCCCACCGATCCAGACGACCCAGCCAAACATCAACGCTTCATCAGATTCTTAAGGAACTGTTTGGAACGCTGCGAGAAACAGACGCTCGTAGATAAGTTCAGGCTTCGAATGAGATACCATGGAGTTGGAGAGGACGAAGACATTGTAGACGATTGGATAGTTTTCGCAATCCTGACATGTGTAAAAGAGCTTGATCTCTGTCTAGTTCGAGGCGGCGAATTCAGAGATGTGTGGACAACTGATCTCAACGAAGACGTTGATAGACTCTACCTCATACCGCAACGAATTTTCTCTTCAAACTGTTTAACTAGTCTCAAGTTGGAGAATGTGAGCTATTTCAGTCGTGCAACTGGTACTCCTATAAGACTACCGTCATTCAAAACCATGTCCCTCAAGCATGTGGAGTGCGATGAGAAGGATGGTGACCACCGCGCCCTCCCTAGGTTAATTTCGGGGTGCCCTAGCCTCGAACACTTATCATTAAATCAGTGCAATCTTGGCTTATCCACCCTATCGCTTAAAATTTCTAGTTTCAGTCTCAAATCCTTGGAAATTATGGATTGCCATTCTTTGGATTTAGTAGTTGAGACTATCAATCTTGTATCTTTTAAATTGGTTTCAGAGTACTCCTACCCCTACCAATACGACTTGACTTTAATGAATTGCGACAAGTTGAAACATCTCCGCATCTCGAGTGTGGGGTTGAAAAAACTTTCATTGCTCTCTTGCTGTTGCAGAATGGAGAACTCCATTTTCACTCCAAATTTAGTTTCTGTTATGTTTAGCGGTCGTGTGAAGGTGAAGGTTCATTTCGTTGAAGCTCCATCAAATTTATTAGATGCTAAAATTGGCGTTTGTTTCGAGAAACGTCAGTCGACCTTTAATTATTATTCTGATCTGAGAGCTTTTCTTGAAAGCTTCAATTGCGCCAGGGAAGTGGAGATATCTATTCGTGATGTTGAGGTATTATATATGATTTCTTGTTCGATTCTTTTTGTGCTCTTTAAATTTTGCAGCCTGCTGTTTCTTACATTGCACCAAGTTGTGCCAATAGCCTTAATTAACTAAGAAAAGTTACAGTAGTTTTACCCACATTGCTATATGCGTGATTGTGAAATTTGACCCAAGACAAGACATCTATGCTCCTATAACACTGGCATTGGTTAAATTGTTACTTTTTGTCAATTTGAGGATATAAGAAATTGTATCCTCTTGAACAGAAACAAGGTGCAGTTTGAAAAAAAAATCATAATTGAAGAGTGAAAACTGTAATTATCCCGTTTGTAATTACTTATATATGTTGATTTCCCTCTTTAATAAGTTGTTGACAATATATGGCTTGTAGGGAGTCATAATACCAGAACCTTGCAGAATGGAATGGTCTCCACCATTACCTAGTATCAAGCTGCTGAAACTAATCTATTTAGTTCCATTCGAGGACAGACATTACAGGTTGAATTCCTCCTTGGCTTGGATAGCACCATCTGCAGAGATTCTACCCCATCAGCGTTATTTTTTCATAAGATATAATAAAGGATTGCTTTTGGGGATGAAGTGACTGTTGAGAGTCGTTATTTCTATCATTTGGAAATTCTGCTAAAGGTAGGTTTCTACCAGTAGAATATTCATTAAGAAAAATGATTTCATTGTAGTTGTATTATTTACTCGATCTTGTGATTCATAACGATTGTTTTAGTTTTTTACATAAAGTTCTGTATTCTATTTTGTTGAAGTTAATACTCATTGTGGAGACCCAACTTAAAAAGATATATTATGATTTCTTATATATGATATTGTTTTTATATATTACTATTTTTAATTATGATTACTTTCCTTTCAGTCGTATAACTGAAGGAAATTTTCTTTTATTCCAATTTCCTTAATATATTTGAAATTTGGTACAAATTCTACCCAATCCATTTTATTTGCTCATTCTATCGTTTTACTCTAAGTCAGACCTTTTCTTTCGTTAGAAGTACTTGGTAGATAATCAATTGGAATAGAAAAAATAGTAGCTTGAGATAGCATGGATTTTAATGGAGTTGGAAGAATCATATGTCATTTGCTGTCCTCTTTATGCAACAGCTCCTACTCTTCTTATTTTCACTCTCTGTGCGACACCTCCTGCTCGGTATTTGCCAATTCCTATCATTTCAGTCCATCACCATCTCTCTTCTTATCCACTACTCAAGGATTTATCTTGATCAGACCGATTTAACTTCTTTCTTAATCTCTTCCTTTCCTAAAATCTCTCTTTACTTGTTCATATCCTTCTCTCAAACTCTTCCCATCCAAAGGTATAGTTTCTCCTCTGCTTTGTTTATTGAATTGATTATGTCTTTCAATTTGAGTCTCAGTTCTTTGATTTATTTTTATTAATTTCCAGCTCTTATTGTTATCTGTTTACAAAGAATTTGATGCTTAGTCTTTGCTTCTTAGTTCTTTCTGGTTCTTAAACAGAGCCTTGCCTTCTTATAAAAGTTCCATGATTTAAATTGGCAATTATTTCAATGGAAAACATCTATCTTTCATCTATGTCTGGTTTTGGTATTGCATAATGCATACCAAGTATTTTTTTTGTTGTCTCAATCAAGTTAGTTTTCTTATCTAGTGGAAAATACAACCTTGTTCTGATTATTTATAGATATATATTCACTGAGAAAACTAACCTGCCTAGTCTTGCAAGTCTTACCAATCTATTCAAGTCTCTTCGTGCTCTTGTCTTGTTCAATACCAAATCTGGTTTTCACTATCTACTGTACGTTATGTTTTTTGTTAGCAAACTTGTTTATTGGTTTGAAATTGTGTTGTTGTTTACTCTTCTATTATTCAGTTAAGGAGATAGATTCTAACAGCAGAACTCAAGCTATGTTTACATAGATTTTGAATGGGTTTGGATGTGCTTATCAAATTGGTTTTCACCAATATACATATTGTTTCATTAAATACAGTTTACAGACCAATTTGATAAGTGTGTTCAAGGTAGGGGATAACTGAACATTTATGTTCATAATTTGAAGTTATTTTCTTCTGTAATTTTGTAGTAGACTTGTAAGTGTGTGTTTGAGATTTGAAATCTCCTAATAAAGATTTTCTAGAATTAGTTATGATTTTTCAAATGTACAAGTCCGTTGCCGGAAATTCTGAAACTGCAGCACACTGTCTTGTTTTTATCTATTTGTTTAGTGGACTTTCTTTGTTAAAACGTACTTTGATGCACCAGTACTTGAAATTAGGCATTTCCACTTTCAAATGAAACTAGCCTTGCTCTTTTTTGAGTTCGTACTAAGGACTTATGCCACCACAGAGTTAGCTCTATGCATTAGTATTTTTGCTGCATAGGAAAGTTTATTACTTTCTTTGGCACTTGAAATCAACTCCAATTGGCCTATGATTTGGCGCTTAGTCTTCTTGAAGATGTATTGTATGATAGAGTTCGTGTCATAAAGTCTTAGGTTCCAAAATGAAGTCCTAGAGTCTAGCTTTGCGATTAGAAATAGGATTACGTTTTGATTAGTTTGTATTTTTCATAGGAACCTCCAAGTTGGATGAAGGTGTTCTTTGACAAGTACAGCAGTGAAGTGGAGCTAACATAGAGCTAGTTAGCATTGGAATCAAGGTAGGGGGTCTTGGGGATACCTTCTAAAATGATTGGTGGTAGATTTTATTAAACTTTGTGAATTATGGTTTGTTTGTGTGATCATTCATGTTTGATATATGGTGACTCAAATATGAGCATGGATTACATACACTACACCAATAACTTAAACACACAACACTTTTTACACAACAACAAAAATAATAATTTGTTGTGTGATGAAAAAATGTGAATCATACAACATGTTTACAAAACTAATTACGTTATATAAGGTGGTTAAAATTCTGAACTTTTTAGCTAGAAGGTCATTGCACAACAGTCACAAGAATAGTTTGTTGTGTGAATGAAAAAAAAAATTGCGCCAGATTTCTCTCCTAGCTTGACTCAAATTTGGCTCTAAATTAGTACTCCAAAGTACAACAAAATAGTTATATCTTTTGTGTGAGTGTAGCTTGCAAAATATCATACAACAGTTTTTTTTTTTTTTTTAAAGGATTTTGGAACCCAATCTATATGGGAGGCTCAACCCCACGCCCGGTTCCATTTATTATATTAATAGTAGAATTTGTGTTGTGTGATAAAAGAAGATATATCGTAAATGTTTGGATATGTATAGATTTGCCCCAAAATGGCACTTATTCCCCCTATAACCTACAGATTTTGATCAAGATATATCTAGTGATTGTATGCTCTCACAACAAAATTACTTATGTATGTTGTGTAAATGAGTAATGCCTAAACCTAGCACCAAACTACATACTATGATTGCATATAGTGGGAACTTTCCCTCTTACCTAGCACCAAACTACATACTTTGATTGCATATAGCGGGAACTTTCCCTCTTCTTGAAACCTCAATTTAAGTTTAATTTTTACATAATCAGACAACATAACTTGTTTTTCTATTATTTGATTCAAAAGTACAAAGAAAAAAGAGCTAGCTATCTCTATCTTAGACAAAATACTGGGTCATTTTCAACACCTGCACGAAATAGAGTCTTTTGCTATTTTTTTCGAGCCATCTCCTCAAACAATCTTTCCCCAATTAATGCAATTTGAAAGCTCAAATTATCAAACATCTAGACGTCATCGTCTTCCGTTTTTGCTTAGTTTCCTTTTCGTTTCAATTCACAGAAATCCAATCAAAGATTACCTCCATTCCCAAATTTACTCCAAACCCTAATTTCTCTGAATCCTAGTTTCCTTCAATTTTGAACCACTCCCTCGTCGATACAGGGCCGGCGTCCGACTCCGAACTCTCGCCCAACGGCATCAAGGTTACAACCGGCTATCTGATCTATCGCTGTTTCCACCACCTTCTCCTTCATCAACGTCATTACGACTAGTTCAGACTAAGAGTGGGAGAGAGAGCTCCTCTAGTCTCTCTAATCACCTAAAGCCCTAATCTTTTCTTAGGTTTAAGAGTTGAATTGAAGTTTGGAAGTGTTTTGAGTTTCATAATTTCCTTTGATGGAAGAGGGAGGAGGATATTGGTGAATCCTCAGTCGTGTAATGTCGAAGGCTGGTGGCGGCAAGGAAACGACCCCGTATTGGCTGCATGGATGGGGTTTGTTAACAGTGTTAAGAGGCTTCAGCGACGTGAAATCAGCTCCAAGCGTGACCTAGCTTGTGAAATCAGCTCCAAGCGTGACCTGGCTTTTACTATGAGCGATGCCCAGGAGAGGTCTCGGAATATTCGATCTCTGGGTAAAATATAGTGCTTTGATTTTAATGGAGGTGAAGTTTGGGGCTTTGGATGGTTTGGTTGCTTCAAGGTTTGATGTTCCTCTTGTTTTCTAGATTTTTGTTATGCTTTTATTACTGGAAAATACTTTAGTACATTAATGTACCAATACATCAAGTTGACTAGGTTCAATACAGATGTAGATTAGCTCGGTACAAGGGTAGACTAACTCTATGCATGTCTACCCATGTACTAATCTAGTTTACCTCTGTATTGAACATAGTCTACTTGATGTATCGGTACATTAATGTACTGTAGACAATTCCTTTATTACTTGCCTTTGCAGATTGCATTTACTAATTGGGTTTTGATTTGTTGGTATTGTAGCAGAGGCAAACAACATGGATTGTAAGTTGTGTTCAATCCTGCATATCGATTAGTGTATTGTTGGCTATTGATCTTTCTGTATTCTCTGATGGAATTAGTCAATGCATTCTCCACTAAAATCATATGTCAGCTTGATAAATCATAAATCCATCTGGAGTGTTAAACTAAAGTTTCTGACATGCAGATATTTCCCTGAAGATTCTGATGCAAGCGTGGGACATAAGACCTCCAAGTTGGGTGGGTTCAGATCCTTGTGCTCATGGCTGGAAGGTATTAAATGCACAAATGCATGTGTTATCTCCATGAGTTTTTATATTTCCGAAGGTTGCTTCCTTCCATTTTTGGACAATGAAATGGCTGCTTTAGTTTCAAAACATTGGCAGGCATGGGTTTGAAAGGTCAGCTACCTAGCGATATCCAGTTGTTGTCCGAGCTAAAGACTCTGTAGGCAATTGCATTTTACATCAGTTATTGCTCAATCCAGGATTGCGGTGCCATATATTAAGAGGTTCAATGCTCAATGTGTCATAGGCACAAACTATTTTGAAAAACATGTCATTGATCATTGATAAATTATTTTAACTGATGTTGATCAACTCCTCAGTTATTTATTGAACTTATTCTTCAATTTGATAATAGGTTCCTCAATTATTGCTTTTATGTGACTCGATCATGTCTCATGATTTTTCATACAGGGACCTATATATCTTTGAATATGGACGCTGACCGGACCAATTCCGACATTAATTGGAAACTTGACACAACTAACACTACTAGAAATATGCCCTATGGGACAACCATTATTTCATGGCCATTGATGGTATTAGGGACAGATTACTGTGTCTATTAGTCTTTAGCCACAGATTTGACGTCTGAGACGATTTGTCCACAGATTTGATGTGTAAGAGCAAGTTCACCTGTAGTCAAGAAAAGGCAAAGTCGAGAAGTCAAGAATTCTACCGGTCAAGATACTATTCACTGCCACTGGACATGGGTTTACACCCGTTGTTTTTCTTGCCCGGTCAACACTGTTCATTATTATATAATTTTAGGGGGGTCTCGAAAATCGACTTTTTACACATACATAATTTGGGAAAACTTCCTTCATGAAAGTTATAGAGATCGTCGATATGAACTCGTGCATATATGGAACGCAATATTCGGAGTTCATATGAATTTATTATGAATTTTTGAAATCTGAAAATTTTCTATAGATAGCAAAAAAAAAAAAATTCTATTTTATTTCAAAGGACGAAAAATTTTCATTTTTTCATTTCCCCCCCCCCCCGGTTCTCTCTCTCGCAGCTGCACCAGACCCGTTGTTTTTCGTCCGACCCGACCCTGATTTTTCTCCGTCCTCCGGCCAAGGACCCGCCCCCTTCCGAGGTCGCCTCACCTCGTCCTGCCTCTTTGTGGCGTCAAACCGCCCAGAAGCTATCCCCAGGCCGAGATCGAAGCAACCCAGGCGAAGCAAATCGTCCGGCCGCTCTGTGGCGTCAGTTGAGCTGCCTTTGCGGCGCCACGCTTCATGCGTTCGTGAGCCAGTCGCTGCCTTCAGCGCTTCGCAGTGGAGGGTCTGGTGATGACGTCGCCCACGTGAATCCTTGGGCCGAGCTGGCAGCCCCTCAAACCCAGTCAAGAAAAAAGTCATCCTCTTGCCTTTTATTTTGCCCTCAGTCACGAAAAGCCAACAATTGGCTGGGCAAGCAATTGCCGGTAGAGGACCAATTTTGCTTGTGGCCGATCACCACATCATCATTCCTTCCCTTTGCCGAGTCAAAGTGCAACCGGTGCACTTGCTCTAAGCACCAATATTTTAAAAAATTTCTTTCATGTCTGTGCCCATATGGGTTCCACAACGCAAAAACAATTGGTCCGAACTCCGAACCATCAGACTCGGCACAATTCAGTCAATTCTATCCGAGCCTAGCAAAATGGAATTGTTTTCTACTTTTATAGTGACCAATTATTATAATACATAATTATGTCAACAAAATGCAAATGAAATCTCATGTGCCCAGCAATTAGAGAAACATACAAAAAGAACAAGTATATTATATTATTATAAAACCACGCACAGATGAAAGTTAAATACTTGGACAACAACCAGTAACATTGTTCAACTATCACTAACTTAGGAAAATATTAACACGCGATTAGATCTGGTGATCTTCAATGTCTTCCTTTCATTGTATGTGGTTCCTCAGAGCTTTCAATCAATACACACAATATAAGCTCCTCTCCTTGCAAGTATAATGGACTTCATATACACGACTAAAAATGCATTAAAGATGCACAATTCTTTTAAGAATAAAAAGAAACAAATAATACCTAACCAGAAGTGTTCATATGAGATCCCATATGACCAGGCAGAGCCATAAAGCCATGAAGACTTGTAAAATCCATCGAAGACTTGGCCACTGATTGAATTTCATTGAAAACTTGTAAAATTCACATTGTAATCTGCAGATTGCAATAGATAGAAGAACATAGTAAAGACTAAAGATATATCAACATGCGATTTTTGATAACACCATAAAGCCATTAAGAACAATCAGAAACATGATACCTGATAAACAGGTGAAAGAAGATAAAAGGAAGAAACTGCTGTAAAGAAATGGATAGATTGCTGGCTTTCTACCTTATGTACTGCTGTAACTTCCCCCCTGCATCAAACTCAATTTTGTTCACTTAACCCTGCAAATCAACAATCATTTTCTCTACATTAATAGAAGAATAACATGTTCCCTGTACTGTTAGTTAAAAGATTATGTCACAGCCTCACAGGTACAAAAAAAAAAATAGAACAAAATGCAGAATATCATATTCAAGTACTTAGATGTATTACCAGCACAGGACATTTCACCAGAGGGATTTTTCAATGTTCTGCACATTACATAAAAATCAGGTCTTGACACATATACAGGCATCAACATTATCTAGATAGAGTAATTCTCACACCCTAAAACATTATCAAGTCTCTTCCAATTATTTCCAAGACATCTGGAAATAATTATAAAGCACATTGAAACATTAGCACAAGGGTTGCACATTGCTTTACTTCAATTTTTTGGTAAAAGCCACACCCCATGCTTCTTGACCTCAAGTACCGGCATATCCATTATCCATACTGCAGGAATTGGACTAGGACTAGGACTAGATGAGTAAAGTATTCAAAAAGGGATCAAGATTATTCCTAAACCAATTCGTAGCTCCTTCACTCTAATTCCCACAAATTTGATTCTGCAAATTTGGACTCACCTTATAACCGAGCATTTGCTGCAGAACACAGACGACCTGAGCTCCGGCAGAATGGCCCACAAAGTGAATAGGATGATCCTCATCCCATTCAGGGTAGTGCCGGCCTTGCAATTCAACCACAACCAAAACTTGAGACTTGCTATGATATGAGGTCTATTATGAAAGCAATCTCATTTCTTGCTCTTTTATCAAACAAGAGAACATTAAAACATGAGGAAAAAGAGAACCAAACTTGGGAATGCCTATAGGCTATGCTGCGTTCTTCACCATAATCGACCTGCCCACCTTTCAAATAGTAGAACAACTCGCGAGCCCTAAACCACCAAAAACCCGTAAAAATCTGCATGTCGAGATAAACTCCAATTTTGTAACGTATTTGATAGGTTGTTGCACAAGCCCTAAGTAAGATTAAAAATATTGCAACCTGCAACTAAATTTGAGAAGCTGAAAGTGTAAGGGAAAAAGAGGAGACGATGGTTGATGGTCGGATACGGCAGCGATTGCCAGATCCAGATTAAGAAGCTTCAAGAGAGAGTGATACAAAGCTTTTTAATTTTGGGTGACAGGCAAAAGATGAAATGATTAGAGAGTGATTAAGAGAGGTGGGTGTGGTCGTTGTGGTCGGAGTGGCCATTGAAGAGATGATCTGAAGACCGAAAATAGCAGAGAGAGAGAGAGAGAGAGAGAGAGAGAACAAGACTTCTAGATAAGTTTTCTGAGACTTGGCCATTTTGGAGACTTTATTTTTTCTTTTTTTGGCAAAGAGTATTTGGGAGGGCGGAGGCAGGTCCCCTGGTCCAGAAACTTTATGATCGACCGTTTGCCCCGATTATCTGAGACAGGCCTTGGCAGAAGCCCAACTAATATCTGAGCCCCAAACCGGTTACAATTGGGAGTAGACAGACCCCACAACGTCCCAAAGCCCACACTACCACACTGAAGTGCACTACACCAAAAACGTTAACAAACAACACTTTTTGCACAACGAAAAAAAAAAATGTGTTGTGTGATGAAGGAAAGTGAATCACACAACATGTTTAGTAAACTTACGTTGTATAAGGTGGTTAAAATTCTGAAGTTTTTGTTTAGAAGGTCATTGCACAACGGTTACAAGAATAATCTGTTGTGTGAATCATAAAAAAAATAGCGGCAGATTTCCCTCCTAGATCGACTCAAATTTGGCTCCAAATTGGTAATACATAGTACAACAGTATAGTTATATCTGTTGTATGAGAGCAGCATGCAAAACATGATACAACGGTTTTTTACCTTTTGTTGTGTGATAAAGAGGGAAATATTTGGATGTGCCTTTATTTGGCCCAAAATGGCACTCAAGCCCCCCAAAACCTACAAGTTTTGATTGAAATATAGCACCAGATTGATGATCCCACAACCGAATGAGTTATTTTCGTTGTGTAAATGAGCATTGCCTAACATGTTACTTTGTTTGCATATTATAGCGGGAACTTTTCCCTCTTTGGAACCTTAGCTGAGGTTTAATTTGTTCAAAATCAGACAACAAAACTTCGTCTTTGTGTTGTCTGATTCATAAAGCAATAATTAAAAGGCCGCCTTTGACAACTTAAATAGGTAGGTTTATTAGATTTGTTGTCCCCTCGTCAACACTCTGTCAAAACAGCCGTTTCCTGAACTCATCGAGCAGCTCTCTTCTCAACATCATCAAAAACCATCAATCTCTCACCATGGGTCTCTCATGAAAACAGCATAGCTATTTGTCTCCTCTCACTCCCACTTAGACAAAATAAGGGTTTTTCTTTGAATCGTTTCCATCAAAGACTTCTCCGTCACTTTCTTCACACTTCACAGTCCCTTCCCAAAAACCTCGACTTCCCTTAAACATCGCGCTTTGGCTCTCTCTCTCTCTCTCTCTCTCAAGCACTCAGCATCCCCAAATTTGCTCCTCTCTCTGCAAATCAACCCTAAATCTTCAATCTTTAACTCCACTTAATGGCTCTGACACCTTCTTCCACCAAATCCAATCAAAATCCTAGCCAAAACCCCAGTATCCCCCCATCGTATGTAGTTCTTAAAAGCCCACCCATCTCCAAACCCCAACTTAACCCTAAAAGAGTCTTTGTCAGAGCACTCGATGGAAGTCTTCGCTCGAATTTGGGTCTGGGTGTAACGCTCATTGGTAAGCTCTCTCTTTGATCTGTTCATTTTCAAATCTATAAATCTGTATCGGGTTTTGGGGTTTCGAAAAGGGGGTTTAATCTATGTTTGATTTTATGTGAATTTGATTTCTGAATCGGCCTCGACACCAAACTCGACGGCCTCCATCTCTGCTTCATATTCTAGTTCATTAATAGATCTGGTTGGTTTACCTTGATTTCTGGGCATAATTGAACAAGGTAAATTCTAATAATTCACCTTCCTCTTGTTAATTTCTTCTGGATAAATTAGGGTTTTATTTTGAAGAGACTCCGTAGAAATTAACCTACAATGGATTACTCCGAATTTTAGATCAGTCAAGATCTGACGGAATTTGTTTCATAGGTTTTCTTTTCCCCCAATTCGAATTGAATTGTTAATTGATGTTGGTTCTATTTTGATTTTGTTCCAGTGAGTGCGAGTCCAAGACCAGGAGCTGTTGAGAGCAGGTCAATCCAAGGAACAGATAGACAAGGATGGAGCTAATCCAGAACGAATCATATATGCAAGAGCTTTCTTCAATTGGTCTAATGTCGGAGGTTGCGGTGGTGATGTCCCAATAGTCCAGGTATGTTATTTCTTGAGTGGAGGAACTTTACATACATATTTTGTTTATGCCTTATACTTTTCTTCTGAGCCAATCTTCTATGTCTTTAAACAGATTAGTGCTCTTAAAGGGATAATATAGATGACCTTCTTCGAACTGTAATGCTAGTTGCAAAGGTAAGTCAAATGTGTAATGATGTTGAAACATTAGCTTTGATATGCTTATTGCAAAATACATGTGCAATCCTAATATCATCATTATAGTTTGTATTGGTTTGCCTGAGCAGTTCATGTAGAACCTAGAACTGGTGAGAAACCATTCGTTCAAACCAATTAAAATTGTTGTGCATCGCACCGCTACACCAATTTATGCTTTAAATATACCACCGATTCATGAACAATGTGAGGAAACTGCAAAGCTTTGTTACTCTTATTATTCTTTAGGCATGATTGCCTCTTGGTTTCTTTTGTCTTTCGCTCCCATTCATAAACAAAGCTACAACACACCATATTTGATAATTATGCTTTAATTGCATATGATATTTTGTCTTCATGTATATTTATCACTTCATGTATATTGATTAGTTTTCCACCGCCAAACAAAAGACATGAACTTATCACTTTGGCATGGCCTCTGTTTGGTCTTCTTGTATTATTGAACCACCATTTTGCATTATCAAACCACCGCCTTATGATCAAAGTGAGAAAGAAGATAAAAGCTTAATTAAACTTATTATTCTTTTTTTTTTATTATGCTTTCATATTACATATCATATTGGGATTTTTAACTTCTATTTTGTCTATTTTTGATCTGTGCATCCTTTGATTGTTCATGCATTTATCAGCGGCAAAGATTTACTTCTTACCAAATTACAATAACACAATATTGTCCTTGTATACATATTACTTAATAATTTGTATATATGCATATATATACATAGTAATTTGTTGTCCTTGAGGTATAAATGCATGTATTGCTTGATGTAAAGCAGATAGCGGATTTGTAATCTGCATTGGTGCTGCTCTCTTGGATTGAACATCTGAGATTATGCATTACTATTTCATTAATTAGCTTACATTCTATGTCTCTGTTACAAAATTGATTGTAGTTTACTTTAGCTTCAGTCAGAGCATGTGTTTGAGAAGGATTGAGAAGGACTGCATTCTGCATTTCTGCTTTTGTCTTTGGTCTTTTTTTTTTCCCCTCTTTTTGGTTTTATGTATTTTGAGTCCTGTTGTATATATGTTAGAATGTATCAGCTTATTTATTTTCTATACCATCAGCTTAATTTATTGTCTTACTTTTATTCCTTGCAGGGGTTGGGGAATAAATTCTTGTCAAATATTCGCGAGGTGGACTCCATACTTCAGGTTTCTATCCTTTACTTATTGGTGCCATTTATTTGTAATTACCATCTTTTCCTTGTTCTGAAAATCTTTTTTTTTTTTTTGTTGATAATGGAGCCATTATATAGCTTAAGAAATGTATATGTGTGAGTGTGGTGGACAGAGAGGATACATTAGTTGCTCTTGAAAGGATATGTTATTTTGTGCCAATATAGTTTCTTCTCAAACTCATAGCAAAGGACAATAGAATGATTCTGAAGAATCTGAACTTCAATAGTGCTTTGTTTATTCATATGTAGAAAGCCTCCCCTTACTTGACAAGACCCTTGTTGTTTCTTACGCAAAGAACTCGTAAGATGGCTATTGCACTTAGAGTAGAATATTACATTCAAGTACATTTATTGTGATTTGGTTGCTCGAATTATGGTTTAGGCGACTAAATTGTTAAGAGCCTATCAAATTGTTGTGGTTGCTTTTGTTGATTTTTCGCTTATCTGTTTTGGCTTCTTGTATGTCTTGGTTCTGTTGCTACAGAACACAACATCGTTACTGTAATTAACCCAGTTTTGGAGTAAACATATATAGCTTGGAAAGACAAACTCCTAGATTGGTGCCTTGCACAACATGAACTTAATACGACTTTAAACAGTGGACTGTGGAATTATTGCTGCTACAATAGTCAAGTTTCTGTTTTCAGATTACATGGTCTTTATTTTTTTACCTTTATTTTTTTTTTCTCTGAAATAGACTTGTAGAATTGGCATGCATTGGATTCCTCCTCTGGTTTTTGTTTATACCATTTTCATTTTGTGGTTTAGATTTGTTCATTAGATGATTACATATAATAAAAATGAGAGATATTGAAAATGATTTGTTGTGCAGTGAAGAAGGCAAGAGGACTTGCTTATCTTCATGAGGAGTCACGCCCAAGGACTGTGCATAGGGATGTCAATGCCAGTAATATTTTGCTCGACGCAGAACTCTGCCTAAAAATATCAGATTTTGGATTAGTAAAGCTTTATGATGATGACAAAACCCATACCAGTACCCGAATTGCAGGGACAATGTAAGCACTATTATTTTTCTAGTCACCTATTGGCGTTGCATATATAATGTACACTGAACGGTTTTATGCTTTATGTGTAGTTGATAGCTGCAAATATATGTACTCTGAACTATATTTCCCCTCCTGAAATTGTGCTTGTTGGCCACAGATTCTTCTCTTTTTATATTTTAATTGTTGTTGAAGTTCTCATAGCATATCATGTTTGATTTAGAATGTAGGGAAAAATCAATAATTTCGCAACAATTAAAAGGGGTATAACAGATGCTCAGCGATCAAAGTTTGATTATTGCACACCATGTGTTTGACACCCAAGCTGAACTGCTGAACCAGTAGGGCAAGTATACGTGATCGTTATGCTCTCCTATGGAAACAACAAATGGAGAGGTGAGACTCCTCACTTTTTCATTTTTGTTTACCGAGTCAGGTTGCTACCTGTGATCCACCTTACATACTAGTTGTTCAGGGCCCTTCCAGGAGGAGACTGTTGGCACAGCTTGGTTCTGCTACTGGTGTCTACAAAACCCTTGTCAAGTACTTGGTTGGGGTTCCACAGGTATGCTCTTGTGGCATTTGCCTGCCACTTTTATTTTGGCTGGTTTGGTCATTACTCTATCCTTGTTTGGACCTTTATTTTTAGTTCCTATTTTGTCCATTGCAACAGTTACCTGTTCTTAATGTCTAATTAGCACTTCACGATTTGGTGTGCCAACTATTAGGTTTCCCTTTGTGGTTCTCTCATGTTGTTCATGTATCTATCTAGTGAGGGTGATTTTTGATGCAGTTTCAGAGTGTAGATTATTTTGAGACATTTTTTAAATGCATGCTTTACCTCGGTAATATTACACATTTAGACTATGATCATTTGTAACTGTTCTGGCACACTTGCTTTTCGGTGCAGGTTTTACTAGATTTTGTTCGCCAAATAAATGATGATGATGGGTTAGTTCTTTTGGGGGAGTAGAGTTTATAGCATCTTCGATAGTAACATAATGGCTTACTGCATCCTTTATAAATTTTGTCAGTTTACTTGGTTTCTATTCCCTTTGTTATTTCCATGCCTCATTCAACAAATTGATTAAGTACTAATCACTTTGATTTATGCTTGACTTTAGTGGGAGAGGAGAGGCAGCAGCCAATATACCCAAAAAGATATTGATCAGTTGCGAAATGAGTGGGCGAAGTTTGTGGTGAAGACGTATGTGTAGGAGCCATGAAATAGTTTGTTAATGAAGGAAAGCATCTTTTTTGTGCTTCTCTGCTTGTACATTATTCATGCACCATATATGTGGCATGTTTAATTGAACAATATATGTAATTGTCTCAGCTTTTGATGTCCCAAGTAGATGGGCATGCATATGAATGCTTTTCTTCTATTAATGCTTGCTTGGATGATGAGGAAATGCTCCCTTTTAACATTTAAGGTATATGAATGGGTTGGATTACTAATTTAATGGTTTGCAATGTGTTTTCTTTCCAATTAATCATTGTTCATTAGGTAAAATGGAGCTATATATGCACAAAATATAGCAAATGAAATTGATCATACAACAAGTTTATAGTGTGGCAATCCAATGTTGTCTGAATACATAAAAATTGGTCATTCAGTCAATGCATTCTTTACATATCACACAATGGTTTTAAAAAAAAAATGTCTTCTCATTTTACAATCACACAACGATAAAAACTGAAAAACTGAAGTGTGATAGTATATCACACGACGATGACATTAAAGAACACGTTGTCTGACTAGGCTTCGCAACAATCACACAACAAACAGACAATAAAACTGAAGTGTGATAGTATATCAGACGACGATGACATCAAAGAACACGTTGTCTGACTAGGCTTTCCAACAACAGTTTGAAAACAAGTTCTGTTGTATGAATGATGCATCTGCCATGCTGTGCAGCAGCTCTGCCTAGCATCTGCCGAGAGAAGACACAACGGTGATAACGAAAATCTGTTGACTGATTGCATATCATACAACGGTGTTGCACCGTTGTGCAAATTTTAAACACACAACGCTCCGATACACAACGGTGAGCATCCAAATCAGACACGAATTTTACCCGTCGTCTGTTTCATTTTTTGGTGTAGTGGTGGTCAGGTGGTAGGACCCGCAGGCATCCGCAATCAAGCCTCGATGGAATTATACACTCGTGAATTAGGCACATTTCACCAGCGTTCACATGGGCCCTACAAGACCCCGGCACTCATCAGCAACCTACCAACAAAGGATAAATTGACAACTCTGGGGTTCAAACCTTGGATGGGGGTGCCAACCAAGGCAAGAACCTTGTTTTGCCAATCCTGCCAAATGTATTGATTTGGGTATCACTTTGGGATGGAGGTACAACATATTGACCATGATGTATCCATTTGGGTTCAGCTGGAGACGGATGCCATGGCAATGTCTAAATTTTCCACATAAAAATTCAAACCCTCCCTACTGAGTGTATAAAGGCCACAGATGGGTGATCGTCCCTATTGGGGCTGTGGCTATAGGCCATATTTCTAGTAGTGCAGTGAACTATAACCCAAAACATAAAATAGACTTTTTATTTTTTTATTAAAACTATTTTGTTATTATAACTTATGGTTTTAATGATGTTATCTCTGGAACAAAATATGCACTAAACTCTGGAAGTTTCTTCATATTTATATACTACTGCAGAGATTTGAATAACAATAGATTGAGTGGGCAATTCCGCCTTTAATTGGTAATCTTTTGAATTTTTTCTATCTGGACCTAATTGGCAACAAACTTCAAGGCTAGGATACATCCCAGTTTATAGTTAGGCTACACCGGGTCTTGATATGTTACACAGCTCGCAGCATTTGTATGTCAACTCTTAGTAGTTTAGAGTTGGTTAGTCAATTTTTTCCCATCTGATAAGTTGTTTTCTTTAAATGCAGCCATTTAGGAAACAATGCTCTCAAGCAGAATTCAACTCAACCTTTAAGCTCAAAGATGGCTCTGATGCACTTGTAAGTTTTGTTAAATCACCTAGTTGCTACAAGGTGTTCGCTTTGCTCATTTGTATGGGGAGGTTTATATCTATTTGTCACTCCTTAGTGCACATTTCTTTTTCAAAAAGTGTTGCCTAGTCTGCATCTTTTTGTATGGAATACTGGATGATATATTATTGATGTGTAATTAAGTAATTGAAGCCATTTCATTTCAGAATCTCTAATTCTAAAAACATATTATGTTTATGTTCTTGAATACTTTTGTGCAGCAGGCTATTAGATATAAATAATCTAACTGGTGAGATCCCTTCCACACTCGGACTTGTACATACTCTAGAGATAGTGTGAGTATCTCGAGTATCTCCTAAACTAGATTTATAAAAAGATTAGTTTAGGCCCATGCCTCTATAGACTTAGTTGCACTGAATATATTTTGTTCTGGTACAGGAGGCACATTGGTTGGAATTCATTAAGTGGGCCAGTGCCTTCAGACTTTAGAGAGAGTCTTACGTATGTCAGCCGCACCACGTGGCGGTGCGGCTGACCAATCAGGAATCAACAAGGGGTATTTTGGGTATTGCACTTTTAAAAAGTAGGGATAGTTTCAAAAAATGGAGAAAATATTCTTTCTTCTGATTGGCTTGCCCTAAAGCCACGTGGTAGAGGAATCTCCTTAACAATCTGTCAGACATGGCTATACTGAATGTTCGCATGGAATGCCAAAAAAAGTTTTGAATATCTTGTTTGAATCCAATTTAGTAATATAACCGATTGATCATTTGTTTTTAGGTACTTGTCTAAAAATCAGTTGGTTGGCCCAATACCAAACCTTACTGAAATGAATCTCCTCAACTATGTGTAAGTATCAACAATATTACTTAAATTATGATTTCTATCAATTGTTTAGCAGAATACGCTAGAGTCAATATGATAGGTTATGCATTTGTTCTACGTATTTTCTGTTAATTTTTAACATGTCTACAAAATCATTGTGCTAGTTAGGTAAAGGATAAAGTTGATTCTAGCTATCTGGTTTTTTTTATCAATGAGATAACTTGATGAACATATGTGTTTCATTGTACTAAGTTCTATTTTGAACATGACTATATAGAATTTCATGAGACAACTAAGCATGCTGTTTAGAAGTTTAAATCTTGTGCTTTTGTTCTATACTTGTGAACAAGTATGAAATAAGGAGATAATCCTGCTTTTATCTTTGTTAGGTAACTGTGCAGTTGCTCAAATTGAAGTATTATGATTATTGTGGCTTTCTACATTTCCTGGTCTAAAATCTACCATAACGAAATATATAAAGAATTGCTAGAAATAGATATGTACTTTCTTATTAATTGAGTTTCTATGTAGGATTAAAAGAATTGGCAGATTCAGTGACAAGGAAACAAGGTCTCCTCTGAATTTCTATAGAAACAAAGGGCTATTTCCTGCCACACCACATTCTCCTATGAATTTCTGTGGATGAAATCAAGTTGAAGTTTGATTTCACCCTTCTGGAAAGCATCTTTTTTGTGCTTCTCTGCTGGTGCATTGTCATGCACCATGTGTGGCATGTTTTGGGACAAAAGATATATGTGTGTCAGCTTTTTGATGTCCCAAGTAGATGGCCATGCACTAAAATATTTTTCTTGTTTAAAATGTTGGCTTCACTGATTGAGAAATGCACCCTTTTTGCTTTTGAAGTTTAAAGTATTGGTTAGATTACTCATTTGATGGTTTGCAATGTTTATATTTGATGAACTACTATTCATTTGGTAAATGGACCAAATGAATGCACAATTTAATTCAGGAATGGGATGTTCAAATGATCAGACAATAGAATAGATATAATGACGACTGCCCATTGTCTGAATGGCCAAAAATGGGAGAAACACACGTTACAATCATTCATATTACACATCGGTTTTTAACAAATCAATGTCTTTTAATTTATACTCACACAACAGAAGCGATTAAACTCGGTTGTCCTAAAAGTTAATCATACAACAGAAGCAATTAAACTCTGTTGTCCCAAAGTAAATCATACAACAGAAGCAATTGAACTCAGTTATCCCAAAAGTAAATCATACAACAAATATAGTCCGAGAATTGAAGTTTGAAGATCAAGCAGACAACACACAAAGTAAAAGTATGTTGTCTGACAAGCTTAACATATAATAGCTTGAAAACAAGTTGTGTTGTCTGAAGGCAGTGTCTCAATTGCTGCGCAACTACGCTTGGCATCTGCCAAGCTATCACACAACACTTATAACACATACGCGTCGCCTGTGTGTTTCTCAGACAACTGTGTTCCACCGTTGTCTGAATTTTCGACAAACAATGACTCGGTCTACAACAGTGGCACTCCAAATCACACAACAATTTTCTCCCGTCGTCTGATAAGGTTATTGGTGTAGTGATATCTAAATGCCTAGTTATCTATCTCTATTCTTCATTACATTGTCATTCATCAAATATTGATGCATTTGAGTATTGGCATATTATCATTATTCATCATGATATGTTCAAGAATCGATAGATGGCGATTGAAATGGATCTTGATTATGTTATGCATAATATGAATGGATATGGAAACAATGGAAATTATGGGAAGTAGCTTATGTGTAGTTGAGTTTACATTATGGGACATTCAAGATCTATGATCAGCTTGAGTTTCGGAACGACGATTCTAGGATATGTCCAAGTTTCAGGTTTGAAGACCATGAATAAACAAGATGACTAACAAAGGGGTATGTGGGATTGAATTGTAGCAGGTGTTAGATCATATATATATTCAAAACATCTAGAGTCACCCGTGGTTGGTAAAATACATGGTATGAGACGTTTAAGCTCTCTTGTTTTGATATATGGACTAACGGGTAATTAAGTGGAGCTCGTTTAACATGCATCAATTTCATAATTATTTATATAACATTGTTTGATAATATAATTGTATTTCACTTAATTTGATTTAGTCAATTAACCATGATTAGAGATTCTTATCTCTACTAAGACGCTGGTTGAGCTCACCCCACCATAGGTTATTTTGCAGGTACCAAACTAATGACTTAGAAGTTTGAGATGGTGGTTGAGATTTGAGTTTTTAGTTAGAGCTTTGTGTTTTTATTTAATCTTTCATTACATAAAAGCCGAAGAGACTTTGTGTATAGTTGTAACCTATACATTCGTTTGTAGGTTAAGGTTTTGTAATTTAAGCTTCTATTTCGATTTGCCTTCCACTTTATAGTCGCTCTGGTTACATTTTATTTTTGCTTTACTTTTTCTCACATTCTAATTGTAGAAGCCTCTTATTCTCTATAATTGGGATGTGAATCACACTTCAATTCGAGGATCAAAATGATTCCGGCATCGGGGTGTGACATTCATACTTCGTCTAAGAGAGTGTTGATGCACCTACTTTACACTCTTTGCTTATGGAAATAATATTTCAGCTTTAATCTAGTTTAATGTTGTTTAATTCTAACCAAAAGTTGGGTTAGATACACTACACCAAAAAATGAATCAGACAACGGGTAAAATTCGTTGTCTGATTTGGACGCCCACCGTTGTGTATCGGAGCGTTGTGTGTTTAAAATTTGCACAACGGTGCAACACCGTTGTATGATATGAAATCAGATGACATATTTTCGTTATAACCGTTGTGTCTTCTCTCGGCAGATGGTAGGCAAAGCTGCTGCACAGCATGGTAGATGCATCATTCATACAACAGAACTTGTTTTCAAACTGTTGTTGGAAAGCCTAGTCAGACAACGTGTTCTTTAATGTCATCATTGTCTGATATACTATCACACTTCAGTTTTATTTTCCGTTTGTTGTGTGATTGTAAAATGAGAAGACATTTTTTTTTAAAACCATTGTGTGATTGTTGGGAAGGCTAGTCAGACAACGTGTTTTTTAATGTCATCGTCATCTGATATACTATCACACTTCAGTTTTATTGTCTGTTTGTTGTGTGAATTGGTTTTGGACAACATTAGTTTAGTTTTTATCGTTGTGTGATTGTAAAATGAGAAGACATTTTTTTTAAAACCATTGTGTGATATGTAAAGAATGCATTGACTGAATGGCCAATTTTTATGTATTCAGACAACGTTGGATTGCCACACTATAAACCTGTTGTATGATCAATTTCATTTGCTATATTTTGTGCATATATAGCTCCATTTTACCTAATGAACAATGATTAATTGGAAAGAAAACACATTGCAAACCATTAAATTAGTAATCCAACCCATTCATATACCTTAAATGTTAAAAGGGAGCATTTCCCCATCATCCAAGCAACCATTAATAGAAGAAAAGCATTCATATGCATGCCCATCTACTTGGGACATCAAAAGCTGATACAATTACATATATTGTTCAATTAAACATGCCACATATATGGTGCATGAATAATGTACCAGCAGAGAAGCACAAAAAAGATGCTTTCCTTCATTAGCAAACTACATCATGGCTCCTACACATACGACTTCACCACAAACTTCGCCCACTCATTTCGCAACTGATCGATATCTTCTTGGGTATATTGGCTGCTGCCTCTCCTCTCCCACTGAAGTCAAGCATAAATCAAAGTGATTAGTACTTAATCAATTTGTTGAATGAGGCATGGAAATAACAAAGGGAATAGAAACCAATAGAAACCAAGTAAACTGACAAAATTTATAAGTAGGTTTGTACCTTGGTAGCAAACAACGACAAGTCTTTATCCTCAATGATATCTCGCATGTATCGCATCACAAAGTACCCGCACTCCTTGTTGCTCGGTTGAGGAGGAATGCCCTAAAAACAAATGATGAGTAAAAAGTCAAAACAATGAAGAAAATACAGTTTTATCAAGACAACTAAATACTTAGGTGGAACTCACAGCCAAATTTTTCCAAATGACTGAACTCCGACCCTTCTTCTTCCTTTCAGCATTAAACATACCAAATGCACTACACCAGAACAAGAAAAATGAAGACTTAAGGGAAACAAAAGGAGGCAACATAACTGTTTAAACATATTTCATGATCTCAATATGTAGGATTAGTAACAACGACTTACGTTTCCATAATAGACATCCAATCTCCAGTGGGTAAGCGTTTTTTCAAAGGATCCATAAAATATGCAGTACCTCGGTCAGGATCAGCAATTGTCAACATCCAATGATCACTGAGCATACAAAATAATCATATATCTTGAAAGAAAAACAAGGCTACAGTTAATTGCAAAGAATTTACAAAAAACAGAAACCGCCATGCATAATTACCCCGAGTTATATGGCAACATGAACATTTGGCCTGGTTTGGCAGTTAGAAGCCTATCTCTTATGTGTTGGGCCCTCACAGTTCCATTCCCACTTCCTTTTCCACCAATTCGTGAAGGATCAACAAATGCAACCATGTCCACCATTTTATAAGCAGTCAACTGGTCATATAGGTACCTACAAGCATTTAACCAAGACTTTCACTTTAAGCATCTCTAGTTTTTATCGAGACATTAGGGAGAAATCACATGTGATGAAAAAAACAGAATATTTTCTACCTCTGGTACACAGCAATGCAATTTCCAGAGACTTCTCTCATGCTTGCAAGTCGCATAACATCTGATCCCAAAATAAAAGTCTTTCGAGAATATCCAAATACTTCAGGTTCCATGATGAAGTTGATGGTATGCCCATCTCTAAATGCAGACTCACCCCACATACATAGCATCTTTAATGATTCTGGTAATGTGGGTGCCATTGCTGCCAAGCTAAATTGAAACTCTGAGTCTTGTTCATCCATGTCGACTTTCTTTTTCCTCTTCTTTTTAGCATTATCCAGCACAACTTTCTAGAACAAGAAAAGAAATATAAGGTTATACTATGCAGCCATTCTGGTAAACTTAAGCATATTTTTTGAAACAAGTGATTGTCATCAAAGTAGCTTCAATTATACTGATTTCTAACCTTCACAGGTGACGTAATGATTAGGTCCTTAGGCCATGCTACCCAACTCCCCATAGCTTGCTTAACAGTTTCAATTTCATCTTTAACAGGAAATGGTACCTTTGCTTTCTCATCAAGTGCAGTATAGATGGAAACACGCTTATTACCATCACCTACTGGAGCACCATGAATTGTTTGGGAGGGATCATCGCACTCCATTACAGTGGCATAAGCAACAATATTTTCAACATAACCTAATGCCAACTTGCAGCCAAGCTCATTTCCTGGTGACTGAAAAGAAGAGAAAACAATATTTATAATGCTGCCTATATCTTTGAATGTCTAACAGATCAATCTAACCTAACCAAAAAAAAAACATACTCATAACAATATGCAATTTTTGGAGTAAACTGGAACAGGCTTACCTTTTTTGGGGGGTCAACCAATGTCAAATCCACGTATTCTTCCTCCTCATCATGCGGCTCCTTAATATCATTTGGTACAGGATTTTCTTCCCTAGTCTCTTTCACATCCTTAGCCAATGCAGAGTCGACATCTACATTCTCAACTATGTTTGTCAACTCACTACGTACCTTGGAGCATGGTGCTACTTCCAAAGGAACTCCCTTCAACACCTTTGTACCCTTCTTTCTCGATTGTAGGGCCCTTTTTTCAATCACATCAAAACCTCCCCGAATTGCCTTTCCATCCACACGGTTAACGTCTTCTTCTTCCAATCTAGCTTTTGCTTGTTCTTGAGCAATTTGATCAGCTGTGCGTGAACAACTTCCTTGACCAGAAACATGTGTCTGAGGAGTAGCACAATTTCCATCTTGAGTTGCACGTATCTTTGCTTCAAGTTCTGCAAACTTAACCGCCCAAAATGCTCGTTCCTCTGCAACAATCTTTTCCTTTGCTTCCTCAATTATCTTCTCCCTTGCGTCCTCTACTATCTTCTCTTTCTCCTCTAACATTATTTTCTGCACACTAACTCTAACTGTTGCTTCTAAGCTCTGCTTTCTACGTTTAGGTAGATTGAAGTAAGTAGAGGGATTCATTTGACCTCCAACTCCACGCACTCTTCCCCCGTGCTCAGGAGTCCCCAACGCCAATGTCAAGATATCATCACTTCCCTCAATGGATAGTTCTCCAGTAGCAACCCTTTTCTTCAAGGCATCCTGACAGATTTTAAGGATGAATATAAGTATACCATCTATAGTTACTGCATATATAGACTTTGGTTATTTTGACTTACTATTTTTTCAGCAGTTTTTTTTGTCTCTTCATCCTTGAAATTGCCATTCTTGGACTGCCGTCCTTTGATCCAGAGTGTGGCCCTATCAATTTCTTCATCATCGATTTCATTAGCCTACAAAGTGATTTTGTTAGTCAGCCTACTTTTAAATGGTAAAAACTACACATAGGGTATAAAACATTGATTACTAACCAACTCTTCCTCCAACCCTGCATAACCCTTGCGGGACAGTCTATGAGGATATTTATTCTGTTTGCGCCTTTCTTTTGTGCTTTACGCTTTTCCTACAAAAAACGAGGCTATATCATTTCAACAACTATTTGATATTTACAAATGCATGTTACGACTACAACCAAGTTAAACCAGTAATCTGTTAATTTCATACCAAGAATGAGGGTGTTGTCCGCGATTTGACAAATTCAGTCCAATGATCTGCATTTATGAAAGGGTAATCATCTGGAGGATACTTCAACGCTTCAGGGTCATCCAAATAGGGGATAACATAGTTTGAAGTCAATCGAGATTTGAATTCCCTCCACTTTGTTGCAGCAGATTTCAAAACCATTTTCTTGTTTTCAGGACCAAGCGTAAACGGAATCTGTGTAAAATAGAGTCTTTAGAGTAACAGACTTAAGGTTCATCTACTAAAAACAAATGGAAAAAAAAAGGTTTTGAAAACATAAACTGAACAATTTTATACCTGAACACGTGACTATATTTTGGCTTTCTCTTCAGCCGTTGCATCTTTCCAATTTGGTCTTATGATTGGTACCTTCCTTCGTGCCAATACACATATGTAGGACTGCAATTCCTTAGCCACCTTCCCACATGGAGTGCCTTTTCGATTAAAAAGCACCATCTTCTTCTGTCTACGAGTCTTACGACTTGTAATGCGTGACATAGTCACTGCATGCCGCTTCAGCAGCTTAAGACCCCCAGTTGATTCAACTGCTTTTGTCTTAGACTTCTTCGAATGAGATCCTTCAGAAAATGTTGTTGATGTTGAAGCTTTCAAAGACTTTGTCTTCTTAGTCTTCAATCGCTTTTCCTTAGACTTCATCTTCTTTGCTACACTTGCTGACTGTGAAGGGGCCATATCATCTACACAAGCACCAAGCACATTAGACAATAAGCATATGAGAAGTAGTACATCAAAATAGAAAATAAAAGTAACTAAAATAGTGACTCTGTAACACAAAAGCCAATCTTCAACTGCAATGAATCACAAAGTAGGAAACATTGCCCAAACCATCATATAGAATTAAGATAAATAGCAGTTCAGTTTGCTAGGACAGCAAAACAAGTACACTTAAACATAATTCGAAAGTACCAACACCAAAAAATAAAATAGCCAAAGCCGGTACATATAAATAAGAGTGTCCTATTCTTCATCAACTAATATATCCTCCTCCCCTACACGCATGTAACCCATTGGTTCCTCATCGGTCAAGTTATCAAGTGACTGGAAAGATGGCAGTGAAGTTGCGATGGGAGGGTGGGAAATAATGGTGTCCCCAAGCTCATCAAACTGAACAGAGTCGTTGTAATCTTTTTTTGGGAGTCTCAACACGACTGACCACCTATGATCTGCAGGGTCAGCAACATAAAATATTTGCTCCACACATTTTCCCAAGACAAAAGTATCTTTTAGATGACCTTTCCTATTCAAATTCACCAAAGTGAACCCAAGATCATCTACTCTAACACCCTTCTGACTCTCTACCCAATCACACTTAAAGATAGGAACCCTAAAATGATCATAGTCAAGCTCCCATATTTCAATAATAACCCCATAGAAGCTCATGTCATTAGTAACCACAGTTTGATCCTTAGCACTAGCTACTTGAGGTGTCTCAGCAACCAAGTAAACCCCACTATTTTGTGTCGATCGAAGATCATCCCTTTGCTTTGTGTTATACTGGACTCCCCCTATTCTATAGCCACTAAACTTTGGTATTTCATTCCCTGGTTTATCTGCTAGCCACCTCACAATCTCGGGGATGTCACAATCAGGTTCATTAAGCATAGAGGCAACCTGCAAAATGAAATTACACTTTCAAAACAAGCTATTCACAGTCACTAAACTTTACAATTGTCTACATTCTAAAAGCTCATCAAACCTAAACTGCTTACCCTCTCCTTCACCCAATCAGCAAAAGTCTGGTTTTGTTTCTCAACCAGCCACTTTCCATTCTTTTTGTAGTTTGGAAACTCCCTCTTAAGATACTCCATGTGTTCCCTATAAACAAAGTAATTGTTAAGTATTACCATATAACCAATACAAGCAGAAAATATGCAGAAATGCAAATAAAGGGATAGCAACTTACACAAAATAGCTTCTGAATTCAATGGTGTTTTGAAGAACACACAAATGAGCTTGGTCATAGTCCTTGCCAAAAATAGACACAACAACAGCACCTGAGGTAGGCTTGTCGTCTGTGTTGGGGGCTTCTGGAATGCCAACAGTCTTGTCGTCGAAGAATAGTTCCGCTAAAAACTCAACCGCCTCTTCAGCAATGTAACACTCAGCAATGCACCCCTCCGGATGACATTTATTTCTAACATATCCCTTGCACACCTTCATATACCTTTCGAAAGGATACATCCACCGAAAGCAAACCGGTCCACATAACTCAACTTCTCTAACCAAGTGGACAGTTAAATGTATCATTATGTCAAAGAACGAAGGGGGGAAATACTTCTCAAGCTCACACAAAGTTTCAACCAGATCACTTTGGATTTTGGAAGCCTTGAAGCATCTATAGTTTTACTACAGATTTCATTGAAAAACATGCAAAGCCTGATTATGGCAACTCTAACTGGTTTTTTCCAGCACACCTCGGATTGCAACAGGGAGTAGTTGTTGCATTAAGGCGTGACAATCATGAGATTTCAGTCCGGTCAGCCTTAAATCATCCATTGACACAAGGTTGGAAATGTTTGAAGAATAGTTTTCTGGAACCTTCATGCCATGAAAACAACCGCACATACATCTTTTCTCATCTACTGTTAGGTTCCAACTTGCCAAAGGCAAGCGTTTCTTTTTCGGACCATCTAGATTTGGCTGCAATCCTAATCTTATACCCAATTCCACCAAATCTAACCGAGTTTTCAGTCCATCCTTAGTTTTTCCAGGAATGTTCAGCAGCGTCCCTATTAGACTATCACACACATTTTTTTCAATGTGCATGACATCAAGGCAGTGCCTAACAGGGAGATACTTCCAATATTCAAGCTGAAAAAATATCGACTTCTTCTTCCAACAAGGCCTTGTTTGATCCTCAGCACCCTTATAAGCAGGAGGAGGATATTTCTTCCCATAAGGCCAATGTGGAACTTCCTCCTCCATCCTTCTCAACATTTCTTCTCCAGTCAACGGCACCGGAGCTACTGCATGTTCTGGCCGGTTATTGAAAGCAACCCTTAACTTACGATAAGGATGGTGCCTTCCTAAAAACCTACGATGAATGGTGTAAGCCATCTTCCCTCCGTGAACTAGCCTTGTAGGTTCTGTTTTATCAAGACAAATGGGACATGCATTATAGCCTTTGACTATGCTCCCGGAAAGGTTACCATACGCTGGAAAATCATTGATTGTCCAGAAAAGTAGAGCCTTTAGAGTAAAGGTTTCATTCTTGATGGCATCGTAAACTCCATTGACTCCTTCCCACAACACTTTCAGGTCATCTATCAACGGTTCAAGGTAAACATCTATGTCATTTCCCGGTTGTTTAGGCCCCGATATCAATAAGGTAAGCATCATGTGTTTCCTCTTCATTACCAACCATGGAGGCAGATTGTAGGTTACCAAAATTACAGGCCAACAACTGTACTTGCTACTTAAGGTACTATGGGGATTGAACCCATCTGATGACAATGCAAGTCGTAGGTTTCGTGGTTCATTACCAAAATCTGGCCATTTTTCATCCACTAACTTCCAAGATGCTGAATCTGCAGGATGGCGAATTAAGCCATCCTTGTTTCTGTCAGTGGCATGCCAGGTTAAACTCTTTGATGTTTCAATTGATTGAAACATTCTTTTGAACCTAGGAATAGGAGGGAAGTACCACAAGACTTTTGCAGGTACTCCCTCTCTTTCTTTCTTGTTCTTGCATATTTTCCACCTAGAAGTACCACATGTAGGACAAATAGTGTCATCGATATACTGTTTTCTATACAGAATACAGTCATTAGGGCAGGCATGTATTTTGGTGTAATCCATTCCTAATGCACTCAAACTCTTCTTTGCCTCATACACAGAGGCAGGTATCTCGTTTCCTTCAGGAAGATACTCAGCAAAGGCAATCAACCAATCCGAGTAAGCCGAATCACTCATACCATGCTTGGCTTTCAAGTTGTAAAGCCTCACAAGCACATTCATCTTGGTGTGCCTATTGCAACCAGGGTATAAGGGTTTGTTGGCATCGTCAACAAACTTCTTAAATTCATTACACTCACTGGAAAGCTCCTCATCTTCATCACCTTCCAACTCCACATCACTATCTAATTCTACTTCATAATCTGCCCTCATGTTACCCTGCACAGAGTCAGATTCAATTGCCTCTAATTCAACACTTTCACTATCCGTATATGATCCCGACTCCACTGCAACCTCCCCATGTTCTGTCCATTTCACATAATCTGTGTCAATCCCATTTACAAACAAGTGATCCTTTATCACTTGTGCAGAAAAATCTTTTACATTTCCACACTTTGTGCAAGGACAACAAATACGGTTAGGGTCTCTAGCATTTCCCAAAGCAAACTCACAAAACTTTGCCACACCTAACTTATATTCATAAGACCTCCTATCAGCATGCATCCATGACCTATCCATCTACATTAAACCAAAAACACAAACCAAAACTAAGTCATCGATCAACAAAACCCCAATGACATATCCTACATGCATTCACTAAGTTCCATAAAACTCTACCAATTCAAACTCTGGTAGTCTTAGCAAAAACAACAATTTATTTTCACACACACACACATATACTCCAATATCAAACAATTATAAAAAAATTCGACATACATTTAGGCTAAGAAAATCCAAAACCAAGGACAGAATAGTATACCACAATATATAAAGAAAAACAAATCAATATACATTTAAGCAAAGACAAAAATTATTTTACAAAAATTATATATATAAAAAAATCTAATAACAAGCACAGATCATATTGTCCAATGGGAAATGCTATGCTAAAACAACATCATCACAACATATCCTCACTATGATTAGAGTATAAAGTGACGTGGTCTATGAAAATATATACCATGTGTAGGCAAACTGAAATCTAAGATTAATTTTTGAATATATAATAAAAGAGTATAGTACAGTAAGCTATTAATTGAAAAGATCAACTAGTATTGCAAAGTATAACATTTGCTTCAACAATATGAGCTCTGAAAGAGTACAAGACATCCAATACAATGAATAAACAAAACTTAGAGAACCCCGAAAGCAATGAAAAAGCAGAGTCCACTACAGGAACAACATTTGAACAATCTTCTTTGAAGCAATAATAGAGAATATGAACAAGCATTTGATTGAAAAAGCTATGGTTGCCACACCAAACAAGCAGAACCCATAAATTATTAGGGAAAAATTAGCAAAGTTTTAAAAACAAACAAAACCAAACCAGTTTAGTATGAACCAATAAGAACCGAACAATTCGCCTGACACAACAATTCTCCAATAAGAACATCAACTATAGACGTAGTATGAACCAAACCAGTCCTACACATTTCACCAAAAACTAATCGAATACCACGATATATGAAGCATAGAACAATAGATTTCAACAAATTAAAGCTTCAGAACATATTTAATATATAGCAGCCCACAAATTCAATAGTGAAGCTCAGAATACTCACAAGTCTAGCTCCTGCAATCAATACCAACAATAGCTGTCAAGCTCACTCCACTAGTCAAACTGAGTCTACAGCTTCTTCCAACTCCACCAGATATGCCTTGTGGGTCTGCTGAAAATAATCAACAAGACCATCAAATTTAATCCAAATCTCAACAATCTAAATAGAAGTAGATAAGATCAAGTTAGTATTATGACAAAATTATTAACTGACATAAATTTTCACCTTCTTGTGGAGATCATATGAGAACACAAGGTGATGGGTGGTACATAGCCGATGTGGCTTCATAGGATGGTTGGGCCTGAAGTAGACGCTGCCCACATCCCCTACAAAACCCAGTTTTCTTCTCAATTTCTGTAATCAAAACTTCAAAAGTGGAGTCAATGGACATGAAACTGGTTCCTCTACAAGTAAGTTCCTCGAACTCGAAATTCCCTGCTACAACAAAACCCATTTCAAATTTCAACTACAAATAGGTAAATGATAACACAGACAAAATAGAAAGCACAGAAATTGCAATTACCAATTGTTGAAAGTAGTGATGAGAAGGCCTTGGAATGGTTGGAGAAGATGGTCTACTGCAGATTCTCTGCAAATAAGGCAAACCTCCTGCGCATAGAACAAAGTAAGATTCTTTCTATCAATGAAAGCAAACAAGCAAAGCAAGATGAGATTTCGAAGCAACTAAGTCAATGAATAACCAACAAACATGGTTATAATCGAGATTAAAAACCAAACAAAATGCAGTTCTTCACCAAAAAAAATCAAAATTAAACTCACCACGAATAGTTGAGAAACCCCCAAATCGAAGAACCCACAAATGGACCCTAGTTTCAACTCCGGAATTTCGATGTCTAGATTTAAACCCGAATTTTCCACTATCTTCTCCCCAGTACGAAGAACCCACAGATGGATCGAAACCCTAATGAAGGAGTACAGTGAAGGATAAGTGCAGTCGAGCCTTAATCGAAGTGTGTTTTGTTGGCCTATGGTGTTTTGCTGAGAGACCCGTGGTGTTTTGATGAGAGATCGATGGTGTTTTGACCGTGTTGAGAAGAGAGCTGCTCGAAGAAAGAGAGTCGAGGAAACTGCTATTTTGACAAAGTGTTGGTGGGAGACGGCAATATCATTCAATAAACCTAGCTAGCAACTTTAAGTTGTCCAAGCCCGTGCTATTAATTTTTGCTTTATGAATCAGACAACATATTGATCAAGTTTTGTCGTCTGATTTTGAATAAATTAAACTTGACCCAAGGTTCCAAAGAGGGAAAAGTTCCCGCTATAATATGCAACCAAAGTAACATGTTAGGCAGTGCCTATTTACACAACGCAAATAACTCATTTGGTTGTGGGATCATCAATATGGTGTTATATATCTTAATCAAAACTTGTAGGTTTTGGGGGGGGCTTCAATGCCATTTTCGGCCAAATATAGGCATATCCAAACATTTCCCTCTTCATCACACAACAAAAGGTAAAAAACGGTTGTATCATATTTTGCATGTTACTCTCATACAACAGATATAACTGTACTGTTGTAGTATGTAGTACCAATTTATAGCTAAATTTGAGTCGATCTAGGATGTAAATCTGCAGCAATTTTTTTTTTTTATTCACACAACAGAATAATCTTGTAACCATTGTGCAATGACCTTCTAGATAATAACTTCAGAATTTTAACCACTTCATACAACGTAAGTTTAGTAAACATGTTGTATGATTCACTTTCCTTCATCACACAACGAATTTTTTTTTTTCGTTGTGCAAAAAGTGTTGTGTGTTAAGGTTATTGGTGTAGTGATAACCTTTACCGTTAGGTACATGTTCGACATGATAAGCTTTAAGCTTGTATTTTCTTATGGACATTTTCTTCTCACAGCTCTTCCTCTTCCTCTAAGACTATAGGACACCAAGATTTCCTCTTTTGCTTCTGCTTGCTACAAATATGAGAATGCTCCTCAAGATATCTCGCAACTTGTTTTTGCATCCTTGTTTTACCACCCTTATGCTACTACTTAGCAAACAAATAGGAGTCAAATCCTTATCCATAAACCGCTTGAAATACACCAGTTGAGATAATTACCAACTCCATCGAAATCATTATTTAAATTAAGACTAGTCCTTAGAGACCATAAAAATGCCCAAAAATCTGCCCAAGGAGGACAAACGCTCGGACCAGCCCAGCCCAGCCCAAAGCACAAGTAATCTATGAGATTGACAATGCACCCTCCTTGAGAGCCCATAACTTAGGCCCAGCCAGTCCAAACTTAGAGTCAAACCCCCAACTCCAACTCCTAGCCCAAGTCTCCACCATCATAGTCAACACTGCCATTGACCAAGCCAACACTGCCATTGACCAAGCCAACACTGCTAGGATGACTTCTTCCGGCAATCGATCCCCCCAAATGATAAGGGAGTAGACAACCTGCACTTGTCACCACCTTCAATCTAATATCCGGAGGTCGACCAATCCGCATTGAAACCTTCAACCTGCACGAGTCGCCGCTGGTTCCCAAGAACTCAAACCGTCACCAGCTCTGATAGATTTGTCAAATAAACGCAGACCAGAAAACTATGCTCAAGACTTAATCCTCTGAAGAAGAGATCTCAACAGCAGGCGTCGCTAGGCACAATGGATTCCAATTGGTATGATAGCGCCGCTGTACCTACCTCTTAGAATACAATTTAATTGTTGAGTGTTCAAATATAATAACACTGTTCATAAAATTCCTGGGCCGGGGGACCTGCCTCCCCCCTGCCAAATACTCTTTGCCAAAAAAAAAAAATAACACTGCAAACGAGTTCAAATTTTTCCTTTTTTTAACTTCCATGTTCAGGAATTCTTAACTCCCCCTCTGTTCGCACTACTTGAACCAACTCCTAAAGCGGTATGCAAGTTTTCTTATTAGAATGATTTATTAATTTGGGAAAATTTCACAAACAGTACACCAAGTAAAGGCCACTAATAATTCTTATACATAAAGTTTCAAACCAAACATTTCAGTACACGAAATCTGAAACTCGACCCACTATCAGTACACGATGTCAATTTTTGACACTAAAATGTCCATTATGCCCTCAGTTTTTTTTTTTAATAAATTTTTTTTTTCTGTTTTTTTTAATAATTTTTTTTTTCAGTTCTTTTTTTTTTAATAAATTTTTTTTTTCTGTTAAATTAACCGGAACGACTCATCTTTTTTCTTTCTCTCTGTTCGTGTCTCTGGTTCTATGCTCTGTTCTTCCTCTGGTTTGTAGTCCCTCAATCTGGGTCGTCGAAGCAAGATTGGTCCAGGACTTGTGCAGCAAATCTGATCGTCGGAGGTCTGGTGGGCAGATCGGTGCTGGGATCTGCACAGGCAGGTCAGGTGGGTTGCTGCAGCAGCGACGGGTGGAGGCGGGTAGGCTGCTGACACGGGGATGTTGCTGTCGGCGGATCGAGATGGAAGCCGGTGATGGGAAGGCACGACTGGGATCTGCGTCCGGTTTGGCTGGGCAGCGTGCTAGGTGAGGGGGGGGGGGGGGGGGCAGCGCCGTTGCAAACGCTGGGCAAGGCTGAGGCTGAGGCTACGGTGGTAAGTTGTTGCAGCTCGTCTGGGAAGCCGGTGACGGCTGGGTATGGTGCTGGTGTTCGCTAGAGGAAGATGGGTGCAGAGATCAAATTGGCTGGGTGCTGAGAGCAATTGGCTGGGTGAGGCCGGTCTGGATATGGCTGGCTGTGCGCTCGGAGGGAGGGAGTGGGATTGAGTTTGATGGGTGTGGATTTGGAAGGTGGAGGAGATGGAGTTTTCGCCGGAAGAAGGAAGAAGAAAGAGTCGTCGGCGAAGGAGAAGAACAGAGCATAGAACCAGAGACGTGAAGAGAGAGAAAGAAAAAGAGAAAGAAAAAAGATGAGTCGTTCCGGTTAATTTAACAGAAAAAAAAATTTATTAAAAAAAAAAAGAACTGAAAAAAAAAATTTATTAAAAAAACAGAAAAAAAAAATTATTAAAAAAGAAAACTGAGGGCATAATGGACATTTTGGTGTCAAAAATTGACGTCGTGTACTGATAGTGGGTTGAGTTTTAGATTTCGTGTACCAAAATGTTTGGTTTGAAACTTTATATATAAGAATTATTAGTGGTCTTTACTTGGTGTACTGTTTGTGAAATTTTCCCAATTAATTTCAATGATTATCCAGTTGTATGTTGGATTAATTAAATGAACTCGATTTTGGATAATCCATTACTTTAGTTCAGTTTCAGCTCACACGTTAAAATTAAAAACGTGGGAAGCATGAAAGCAATTGATTAACCACTAGAAAATAAAATTAAAGCGCACACGTCGTTTCACACTCGATGCTTACAGCGATATGAATATGATGGCCCTCTCTATAAACGCACGTGCTGTATTACAGGATATTGTTCCCTTCTAAAACTTCAAGTCAACCAGTCAGCAAGTGGTCCGCGTGGGACCCACTCACGGATTAACTCGGTTAATAGTGCTTAAAGCCTTAAACACAATTTGATAGCGTGCGTAATTCAAAATTGGCAGCCTATTATTTTGTCAAATTTACATCGCAATCTTTAGCCAAATAGTAACACAATGTGATTTTCCCCTCAAAAACAGAAATTTCACATCAATGTTAATCAAAGAACCAAACTAATTAACGAGCAGATGATTTTTTTCTGCCTACAATTGAATCTAATTCAGTATAAACTGTATAATCAATAACTGTGAGCATTTCCCGCAGACCCATTCCCAGAATCCGACGAATGATCAGGTGCGTAGTCCATCGTCATCATCCACTGTTGAAACAGCTCGTCTTCCCCGATCCTTTCCCAGAACTCGCATTCCATTTCATTTGAATCCTCGCTCTTCTTCTCTTGCTTAGTATCTGTAACAACTATCTGCTGCTTCTGGGGTTCTTGAATGGGCTGTGTGGGCGGCGTCGAAGTTTCTTGGTTCATCGACAATGAGTTATCCGGAAACGGGAAATTGAGTTTCGCTCTGGGACCGCGAAACTCAATGGCAGCCTTGTCATATGCACGGGCCGCCTCCTCGGCAGTGTGGAACGTGCCGAGCCAGACCCGAGTGGCCCTCCTCGGGTCTCGGATTTCAGCGGCCCATTTGCCCCAAGGCCGCTGCCTCACTCCCCTGTAGTTCTTCTTCAGCCTCTTCTTGGGTGCCTTCTTGTTGTTGTTGTTGTTGCTGTTCTCCTCCTGTGCTGGCGGGAAAAAATTGCATCCAAGGCAGCCTTGAATTTTACAAACCGGACACGTCTCGGCATCAGACGCTTCGAATAGGGCGGGTGAGGAGGAGGAGGAAGCGGCGGCCGGGTAATGGTAGGAAGGGAAGAGAGAGTTGAAGTCCATGGTGGTGGTGGTGCCGGCGACGACGTTTCGTAGAGCGGAGACGATTACGGCGAGTTCTTGCTCTTGGGTGAGGCGGCGAGGCGGCGGAGGAGGAAGTGGGTTTTGGGTCAACTGTTGTGGATCTCCGGCGGTGTCGAGTTTGGATCGATTGAAGGAGTTTTGCATGCTGTGGAGAAGCTCTGCTGTTGAAGGCTTGTTGCTGTTGTGGTGGGAAAAGCTTTGAATTGGAAGTGTGTTTGGGAGTCAGAGAGGTTTTGGGGGCGTATATATATGCTTTGGGAGTACAGCTGTCACACAGATCAAACACGCAGTGAGCATCCGCACATGGCTAATTTTTGTTGGGTTTTGAGTGGGGGCCAGGGAGTGTCAGTCTGACTGGCTCTTCGATTTGGGGAGGGGCGAGTGAGGCTCACGCGGTGGTTTGCAGGACTCCTGAAGGTTATCATACGTGGCGCTTTGGGAACGGGAGATGTTGCGCTATGGATGGGGCACCTGAAGTTTCCTGTTGTTAAAACAGAGGGAGTGAGTGACGTAATGCCAGTTTAAGACTTGATTACGGGAGTGCTTGCGTCATGGTCCTGGATAGATCGTAGATGAGACAACCCCTTATCATGATGCAATCATTCAGCCGTACTACCTTGTAGATTGACCTCTTCTTATTTTCCCCTACCTTCTGATTAAGCTTTTTAATAATCTTTAAATAATTACAAATAGTGTTGATTATACGGTGACTAAAGATTTTGTGATCAGTTATGTTTTTTTTTAAAAAAAATTAAAAGAAAAGAAAAATTACAATCAAAACCTACGACTACAACCAACACCCAAATTATCCAAAAGAAAAGCTGAGGAAGCTGAAAGTGAAAGTGCTCTAGACCAGCTCTGAGCTTGTCTGTAGTGACCAAGTTTGGCAATGACATCAGTTCGGAAATTGGCCCCTCCCTTGATGTGTTGGAACAAAACTACCTGAGTGAGTTGAGCAAGAGATGTGATGTTTTTTAGAATCTGAATGACGCGCCAAAAAATCTAGATCAACCCATTAATACTATCGAGCAATAATTTAGAATCACCTTCCACTTCAATGTTAGAAAAACCATGTAGCCACGCTGCATGGAGGCTTGCACGCAAGGCCAAGGCTTCCATGAGAAGAACATCATGAGCTGCAACAAAATTGGAAGTAGCTAGGATAGGTTCTCTAGTGGAATCCTTGAAAACAAAACCTGCTGCCGCACTGGAGTTAGAGAAAACAAAACTGTCAAAGTTACAGTTATCTTTAAATTTAATATTCAAAGTTGAAGTAAAAGACTTTTAAATATTTCAATCTCAAACTTTTAAATTAAACCTAAAGTAATATTTTTCTTCTTCCTAAATTGTGGCTTAGGATCTCAATATAAATTTTTTTTTAATCAAACTAAAATTGTCATTACATACTCTCCCGCTGTCATTAATAATATTTGATACGCAGAATTAGGTCACTCATTACAACATTTGACGCTCACTTATTTCAAAAAAGCCTATTAAACTATTGAACATATACATAGTACATAGACTCATCTCAAATATAAAGAACATAAGATGCGATTAGTTGAGTTAATCCTCCTAGATGCCAAATACGAAGCCCTAGAGAATCAGAGTTCCTCTATTTGGTCCACAAATGGCCCCAAATACAAGAAAGAGGAAATTACTAGTCACTCCCTCAACTTTTGGGGCGTCGACAGTTTAGTCTCTCGTATCATAATTTTAACAAGTAGCTCATTGGACATTCAAATCTCGCACAATTTGGTCATTCCGTTAACTGTCCGTTAAAAAGCTTCGTTAACTTGCTGAGCTGGCACTTTTTTCCATGCCAACTCTGTTTGGCTCCAGTTTTGTTGCAGCTGGTCAACAATTTCTTTTCTTGAGTGGACGTGCCAGCACAGTTCGGGTGTCCCTTGACCTGACTTCTTTCAAGTGATTGTAGACGAGGAGAGCACCAACCTCGTCCCAGAGATCTTTGTGCCTCGTGATGAGGACTTTTTTTGAGCTTCCTCAATATCACACAATCGATACTCGATGTTGTAGATCAAGCAGAGTGAAAATCACCGGGAAGTGGGGAGAACTTACCAAAGCGTGACTTTAGCTTGGCTGGAGGGTTTGGTAGCACTGACAGTCGGCTCTTGAGAAGACTAGGACTGAAGTGTGACTACAGGTAAGAGAGGGAGAGGGATTGCTCTAGAGAGGCTTGGATAATCTTAGAGATTGTTGTTGATGAATTGTGTCTTGAAGTGTTTCATTGTAACCTCTATTTATAGGCTACCATGCCAAAGTGGTTGGCCTTAAACAAATGATAGTGCAGCACTAATTGGAGATAGTGATGATGAGATTTGGAGATAGTGGAGCACTAATGGAGATAGTGGAGCACTCAATGGAGATAGAAATGATGAGTTTTGGAGTGATTTTGAATCACTTTCGGCTCCTTTATTCCTTCAATTATATCTCCACCAAGAAATCAGAATAGGCCTTTGACTTCTTCATATCAAATGATCCAAAATGAGTGTAGATCATTGTGGTGAAATTTCAGAGCTTAATTCCATATGGTTGGTCCGGAAACGCTGCTGGACTCCTCACAGGTCCAGTTTTCTAGTTTTGCTTCTGTAGAAAATTGGACTGATTGTTTGAAGGATTTTCACTCGAAATTAGCTCTGGAACTCATCATAAGAAATTATCCTTGGGATGTTTAGAATTAATCTAGAAATTTTCAGATCATTTGGATCTTGTTTGTTTAGTCTGCTTCCCCTCCTTCCTTGTTTAGCTCGGTTTCTCATAGCCGAAGTAGGAAAATGTGCTAAAGTTGACTTTGCATTTCCATGCTTCCATCATTTCCTTTTCTCACATAATTCTCCATAGTAGGCTTTATTTAGCCTCTAAATAATATATTTCGGACTTGTCGACAATATATAGCTTGAGCCACTAACATTGGCTCAATTTCTCCAAGACACGCCTTGTCAGGCCAAAATGCTCATTTTGGGTCCAAACATTGCCCCCCAGACCTCGAAGTCCAAGGTCTTCGTCTTGACTGAAGAGGTCTTGAATCAGTACCTCTCTTATAATGTCGTTGTTCCAAAGACACTTTTATTGGCTTGAAATTACTGGACTGATTCCATATAGACCTCTAAATAGGCCATAAAAATTGAACGCCACAATCTGAATTGCCTTTGTCATGAACTAATGCTTTCTTAACCAACTTTATTGTTCCCCATGTATCTGATGTCTGGTATGCAGTGAATTGGAGAAACTTGGGCAGGTTGTAAGAGATCAAAACTTTAGCATGCCCCCCATGCAAAGGAGACTGCTTTAGATCGCGAATGAGGATCCTCCTCTTCCTTGGTGGTAACTTCGCCATGTGTATAGCAGCAAGTATCTGCCTTGTTCGCTGGCTTTCTGTTGATTTTCTCAAATGTAGGTGTTGGAGCCACTTCGCTGGCTAAATCAAGTTTGATCAAGGCCTACGTACTTGGCGAAATAAGATGCAGAATAGCAAACTATTTGTTGTCACTTAATCCTTCGCGAGTCTTATGCTGAGGAGGATGATTGGATCATGGCTATCGACATCATGACATGTAACCAAGCGAAACCACCATACTTACTGCAACTTTAGCATCTAAAACCGCATGGGGTTTAACCAAATTTTTTTTTATTTTTTAACACATCAGGCCATTATGCTGGCCCTGTGGTTGTAGGGAAAGGGGCAATGCCATCTCTTCACTGTCGCGTCAGATGTAATTCACAAGATGGAATAATGATTAATTAATTAACAACTAGAGCCACTCACTGGCCCAGCTAATAAATTAATCTCCAAAAATATCTGAGCTATAAATCAAGGTGTAATGGAGAAGTGTTCCTTGCAACCGAGAAATGGCATCCAAGAAACCATTCGTTATCGATCAAGCATATGAAATCACTGAGAAGGCCGCATTCACCTGGCTGACTAACATGGGGGTTCCATGTAGAAGTCAAACCGGTGAGGAGAGAAGTCGACTGATGGGCTTTGGTGGAGGTGATAGTCAAGCGAGTCTGGGTCCCACACCTTGCGATCGTTTGCCGGATGATGCTATGGCCTATTATGGGCTTCCCATCCGCCGTCCCATAGCGGCTCTTCGGCAAGTGCCCGGCAAATTTAGCAGTTGGGGACCAAGAAGGAAAGTGGGCTTCTGGCCTACCATCACTCCCGAGGAAAATGTTTGGTATCAGGAGGTCCGAGCTAGAGATTTGGCCCAATGGGATGCGGTGGGTATCACCCAAACCATCGATCTATGCTTCTGTCTTCCCCATAGTACTAGCCTTGCACCGCTAGCTGCCGCTCTTTGCTTCTGGAACACCTCCAGCAATACATTCGATTTCCGGTTTGGGCAGATGAGCATAACTCTGCTGGATGGTAAGCATAACTATGCTGGATGTTCTTACCATCATGGGGTTGCCCATTGATTTGGACCCCTATGTGCATGGTCAGTTTGATGGCATTCAATTTCCTTTGAGAATGGATATGGCTGGTCGGGGACATCCCAGCAAATCCTACTCATTTTGGTGCAACTGTTACTGCACCCAACGTGACCATACAGGAGGTATCGCATTCCTAAAATTATGGCTTTGCAAATTTATCTTTTGCACTTCTTCCAACAAACCTACTGGGCCCCTGGAATTCTCTGGCCACTGCTCTCTATAATGGTATTTGCGTTGGCCTTGGGCAACCTATATTGGGTGTGTTATATCGCTCCCTTTATAGAGCCGTAATGCTCCCCTTCGATACCGACATTAGTGGCCTTTTCTGGATCCTTGCTTTTTAGCTGCAGATTTATTTCCCTCGCTTCTGTCGCGGTGATATTCCACATGAACCTCCAGTAGATTCCTTTTTAGGGAACTGGCTTTGCCACAACGTAGGGTATCGAGCTCTACCCTACTCCGAGTGTTTTATTTACTTGTACTTGCTGAAAGAGATGCCAGACCCTAAAATAGTCCTTTCTAGGCGATTCCCTCCTCCCCTTGAGGATGGCTTTCTGCCCAGTGGACGGGATCATAGCGAAAGAGCTCTCATGGCCTTTCGTCGCGCCATCTCCTGCTTGGATATTCGTCTTGCCACCGACCGCGTAAGTTACGAGCTCTATGCCCCTAACCACTTTGCTCGCCAATTTGGGTTGGCCCAGTTGGTACCCTGGCCTCTGGTTAATTCTGCCAATTACTACACCTTTTGGCAGAGATTAGCCCCGCCTGGGTCTGCCGCTTTTCAGAATCAGTTTACTTTGATAGTGATTCCCTCTTGGGTTAGAACGCTGTATCCTCTCAACGATGTCGACGATGATTACGCTGATTGGTGGAAACAAGTGTCCATGAACTGTTGGGACATGCAATATGACAAACTCTTTGCCCTGATCTTTCATGGCATGAGTAGTCTTGGTCCGGAGGACCGCGAGATTCTTGAGCGCTTCTCTAAACCTGCAGCACAACCCCTGCAACCTATTCTACCTTCTCGCTCATTGCGTCTAGGGATAAAAATCCACGAGCCTAGGGCAACAGTAAGTTTTTGTCTTTCTTCACCATTCCTTTTCTTCATGAAATGATTTTCCCGCTCTTATTCCTGAGTGTGTTTTGCAGCAAACTACAGGGAGCAAGACAGCCTCTGTTCAGGCCAGGAAACAAAAGGCAATAGCAGAGGAGACTCCTAAGGGAGAGTCTTCTCATGATGAAGATCCAGCTGAGGTAATTTGGTTAAGAACGAGCCCAAACTTGCATATTTGGTGCTTCCCCCTTTTTGAATTGTGATTCTTTTCTCGTACAGGCCACTGCTGTCTTTGCTTGCAAACGCGATCGACCTCAATCCATCGAAGAGAGTTTTGAAGATGACGAACCTCTGGGAATGCGATTAGTAAACTCTGACCCTGTCTTATTCTATTTAAATTTTAGAATCTGCGCATGATCTTCATTATGTATCTTTTGACAGGTCCGTCAGAGGACCACTGATCCCTCTCGCCTGAGCGAGGCTGGATCCTCAACCGCTACAGAAGAGCCAAGTCGCTCGCTAGTTCAAGCATCAACTAACCCCGTGGTACCTCTTCCGTCTCCCACATCTACAGTGCATCTGCAAGGTCCTACCACTCTAATAACGATCTCCGATGACGACTCCTCGGAGCATGAAAGCGTGGAAAGCCACTCTGAGGCTTCTGCCACTTATGAGGAACTGATGATGACAGAGATTCTTGCGGCACTAGAGGTCCAAGAGGTGAATAAGGTGAGGCCTCTTCCTCTTGGTGACCACGTACCAGATATTGATCCGACAGCTTGAGAGGTAAGCCAGTGTTGGCCAATGCTTTTCATTTCCCTTTTTGATCCAACCCCGCTCTCTGACTTTCTGAATCTGACCAGGATTCTGTTTTATACCAAGGAGGTGGCTACAAAAGCTGAGGGTTCTATCGGCGGGACATTCGCCCCAGAGATGGAAAATGATATTGACGGTGGTGGTGCCCCCCAAGTCTCACTAATAAATGAGACAACCATCGAAGCCGAGGGCCATGTGCTTGAATCTGCTCCACTTGCCCATGGTGACCCACAAGTTGAATTTCCAGATTCTCCTACGGCTGAAGAGACAGACCAACCTGTTGAAGATGAAGAAATTGAGGAAGCTGTCCACCCATTTGCATTGGTGGTTCGTGATCCTGTGGCGCCTCTGCCGCCTCCTCCTCCTACCAGATTCAAGAGATTGATGAGGGTGTTGGAGGTAACTCCTCGTGCTGCTGTGGATGAGGCTGAGATGGTGCTTCAAGAACATCTGGCTCCTCAGGTATTGGAGACTAACATTCTCCCGCGAGTCTTGGAAGCCCTAAGGTATCTTTTCCAGGAGAAGGTATTGACCCTGCAGCAATTTAGTGCTATTGACGATCTGCTGAACGAACTTGGTAGGGCCCGCCGCCGTCAATCGGCTGCGAACGTCCAGGCTCACGACACTCGAGAGGCTTTGAATAGCCTCTCTCGAGAAATAGACATCTCTCCGGTAATTTAAATTAGCTAACCATCCGCCTGCGGGAACTACAAATCCAAAGGTCCGACTTCAAACTTCGGATCGAGGACCTCTATGCCGGTTTAGCCTTTGTTGAGAATGCAATTGCTGCAGAAGAAGCCCAACTCGATGAACCTTTGGTTGCTTCTGAAGAAATGGGTGGCAACCTGGCCCATATCAGAGAACGGGCCACTCAGGCCGAAGCTGGTGCCATTGCGGCTAACTTATGCGTGGAGGAACTTTGCTTGAGATTGAGCTTTGCTGGCCAATCTCTGTAGGCCTCCTCGAAAACTGTTCGGTCTCCTCACATGCTACTAATCCTCTAATAATAGCTATCTCCTCAAAAACCGCTCCTCACATGCTACTAGTCCCTTTTTTCCCTAGATTTGGAATCACAAATCTCGATTTACTGATATCGGTTTGACTCTTTAACCATCCATCCAAGGGTGGGGATTTGCCTGAAGTCCCTATAAATAGTTGTATTTTGGGCAGGGAATACTCACAACAAATTTTCTGAAACATTCAAGAAATGGCCTTTCAGTCCTTACTTCTCTTTTTCCTTCTTCACAAATCTTCCCTTTATGAAATGATCCTTAGCCTCTAAATTTTAGGCTTTATGGCGTAATCTTAAGCCTGGGTTAGGCCTTATGGCATAATCTTAGGCAACCCCGTGTTTTTTTTACCTTTGAAAGCCTGGATGGAATGTATAGGCTTTCAGGGGGAAAAAAAGTATGGGGAGCTCCATTAGTGTGGGATCTCCGGTTATGCGAGATCATCTTTATTAGGATCCTCCACTTGGAGCAAATCGGGGAAGGGAGGGAAGCCAAATTGAGGCCAAAGATCCTTCCTCGAACCTCTTCCTTCTGGAGTCGAACCAAACCAAGTCCTCCAAATGAGAAGGGCTTTGGTGGTCGCCTCCTTCTCCCCCTTTCTCTTCTTGACAGAATCTTGGAGGGATGAGAAGGGATGGACTCTTTGAAGGAATGAGTTCAAGCTACAGAATGGTTGTTCCCATACTTCATGTCCAACTAATGGTGGTTACCAAGGCTAAAAGGGTGCAGAGACTCGAGCCGATATTCTGTTTCTTCACTCTCTGCCCCACCTCGAGATAATGGCGCGACTCAACCCAACGTTGGATTCCATAGCTACTTCCCGGTGAGGGGCTTGGAGGCTCCATTTTCTTTCACTGGAGTCTTCCCTTCTCTTGGATAATGGTGTTAGCCAAGCCTATGTTGGATTCCTCTACCGCTTCCATGTAAAGGGGGTGCGAAGGCTCCGTTCCTCCTCTTTTTCCTTTCCTGAAGTCTGCCCCTCCTGGAGATAAAGGTGCGGCTCAATCCGACGTTGGATTCCATAGCTACTTCCCAGTGAAGAAAAATTCAGAAGTTATCTGAAGATTCCTATTTTGTATTTTAGCCACCACCTTTGGCGTTGTAATGAATGTACTGCATTTGGCCGCAAAGCCACTTTATGAATACAATACTATTTTCTTATTCTGATATTTATCTTTTGGACCCACTTGCTGGCTCCAACTCAACACTCTTGGTTTTATCTTCTTAATGAATCTTTAACTTCGCATTAACTAACTGTTGAAAACTCCAACTTGAGAAGATAATATTGAAAATGGAACAGTTACCCCCTCGAAAACAGTTCGGTTCCCCACCGTGAGAGGATAATATTGAAAATGGAACAGTTACCTCCTCGAAAACTGTTCGGTTCCCCACCGTGCCAATAATCTCTTCTTTTCTCTTCGACTTTCACATGCCTATATCTCATTATAAACCTGAATCCCCAATCTCAAAATCATTTCATCAACTCCAATCTTTCTTGATCATTCATCATTACCACTATTCAATTCTCACATTCTCTCAACCCATCACCAATGGAACCACAAACCCGGCAATCAACAGAGGATGGAGGAAGCAACAAAGCAGTCAAGAGTAGTACTAACATGTTTTGCAGGCGGAGTGGTACCAGGTGGAATCCCACTACAGATCAAATAAGAATCCTCAAGGAGCTTTACTACAACAAGGGAGTTAGGTCCCCAACTGCAAAAGAGATTGCGAGGATCTGTCTTCAGCTGAGAAGGTACGGAAAGATCGAGGCCAAGAATGTCTTTTATTGGTTCCAGAACCTTAAGGCTCGGGAGAGGCAGAAGAAGAGGTTTGTTTCGGATGTTCATGTGCCCATGCAAAGCTTAGGGCTTGTTGGTAATGGTAATGGTACCAATTGGAAACTTGAGGATCAGTATATTAACTTCGGATCTTCTACATCTGCTTCTGCTTCTTCAGCTGGTGTGATTGCTTTTAACGGGCAGATGGGGAACTGTGGTGGTTATGGCTCTATGAACATGGAGATTGAAACCCTTCCTCTGTTCCCATTGCACGGTGACGACGTCTTTGGCAACATGAAGACTACTTCCGAGGGAGGGTGGCGGCTACTGGTACTACTCCGATGGATGGGATGGCTACAACGGTGGCTCTCACATTTCCCTTGACCTTAGCCTCAACTCTTACGGCTCGACCCTATTTTCCCGGGAAGGTGTTTTCTCCGTGAGAGAGAGATAGAGTTGTAAAAAAATTTTCGGAGCTGCTAACTCGGCTTAGTATTGTGTAGTGTTGCCCCCTAGTGTTGCTAGGCGTAGCGAAGAAGAAACGAGTTGGGCCTCAAAAACAGGCCTTCATGATTGGGCTTCGTGAGTGTAGGAACACTAGAATTGCCCCCCCCCTATGTCTTATGCGAAGAAACTGTCTATGACTCCTCGAGTCCCAGACATTGGGAAAGTATTTCTTCAAGTATCTTCCATGATAGGTGTATGGGGACATCTCCATCCAGGTCCTTGAGATGAAAGCTCTTTTCCCTAAGATTTTTAAATAATGTACGGGCCTTCCTCATCTTGGAGTCCATTTGCCGCGACCATCTAATTTTTCGCCAAGCGGGAGAACTGCTTTCCAAAACTCTCCTTCACTGTAACTCTTCCCTTGTCCGCTTGTCATAGGCGCGAGCGACTCATTGCTTTTCCATGACCAAACTATCTAAAGCCTCCAAGCCCTTTTGCTAAGGTCTTCATGTTCCTGCCACATAGCCTAACAGTAGTTTCTCCAATGAGATGATGTTGCTCTTGAACTCGTAATGATTGGACGTTACTTCTCAAAGGCAGGACTACATCATGACCAAACATCAAAGCATAAGGTGTAGTCGCGAGGGATTTCGCTTCGATGTGCGGTAGGCCCAAAGAGTCTCATAAAGGGTCTCATGCCATTGTCGCGGATTAGCTTCCAACATTTTCTTCAGCAAAGTGATGATGATTTTGTTACTAGCCTCCGCTTGACCGCTAGACTAGGCATAATAAGGACTGGAATGGACGAACTGTATTCCCCATTTCCTTTACCAGTTTATCAACCTCACCACCCATGAAAGCTGCCCCCCGGTCCGAAACAAAAACTTTTGGGATACCAAATCTGCATATGATGTTCCTAAACAGGAATTGTCGCAGCGTACCACCAGATGCTTCTTTCAAAGATTCTGCTTCGACCCATTTTGTAAAGAAATCGGTCGCGACGATGATGAACTTGTGCTGAAGTGATGAATGTGGGTGAATCATTCCAATTAAATCTAGCGCCCATCCTCTTGCGGGCCAAGGCTTGATAATGGGTTGCATTGGAACATTAGGGACATGCTGGACTGGCCCATGAGCTTGGCAATCCAAACAACCTTTAGCAAATGCGATACAATCCTTCAAGATACTGGGCCAAAAATATCCATGTCGTCTGAGCAACCATCGCATCTTTGGACTTGCTTGGTGAGCACCCAAATGCCAGAATGAACTTAGTGCATGAGTTGTTTGCGTAGCGGCCATAAACACATCTGAAGTCTATGCCATCTTCACCGCATCGTCGCAGCTCATCACCTCTGAGAAAGTAATTTAGTGCAAGAAAACAAATTTTTCAGTCTGCAATGGGATCTGGCTGCTTGAGATAAGCGATCAAAGGGATATGCCAATCCATGTCAATGGGATCTAAAACTGCTACAGTTAGTTCTTCTGGTGGATCAGGTCGTGCAAGCCACAAAGGCAGCGTGCGTCATTCGACCTTGAGAATTCTCTCCCGTATGCCTATCTCAATGTTACCCTGTTGCCAGTTGGGCGAACTAGTTCGCGGCAAAATTTAGCTCGCGAGGAATGTATTCGAGATGTACGTTATCAAACTAGTCCAACAGGTCAAATGTCCTGTTCCAATAAGGGACCAAAGTGAAGCTATTACATCTGAACTTATTGCACAACTGATTGATAACCAAGAGAGAATCGCCAAGTACTTGTACATCTCTGATTCCCATTTCCAGCAGTACTTCTAGGCCTATGATTAAGGCTTCATATTCTGCCTGGTTGTTGGTACACCAGAACTCCAACTGGAAAGAGTAGGAAAATTGATCGCCGGCCGGGTTTTCCAAGACAAACCCTGCTCCTGCTAGTGTATCTGTTCTTGACCCATCAAAATATAACAACCAGGGCTGGAGGGAGACTGTGGTTTGATACAGCGCAGCATACTCTGGCAAGCATGCTAAATCCGGGCGATCTAAAGTTGTGGTAGCGACCTCTAAATCTCTAACCGTGGGGACACCCAGCATAGGGTGATGTGCCAGAAAGTCTGCGATGGCTTGCCCCTTTACTGCTTTCTATGGCACATACTGTAGCGATAATTTTGATAATGCGAGCACCCACTTGCCAATATGGCCTCTTAGGATAGGTCGCGATAACATATACTTGATTAGATCGGTTTGAGCAATGATGCAAGTAGTAAAGGACAACAAGTAATGCCGCAACTTGCATGCTGAGAAGTATAATGTAAGACACAGCTTTTCCATTGGAGTTTACCTTGTTTCACAATCTGAGAGTGTCCTACTGAGGTAAAAGATGGCATGTTCGACACCTTCTTCATCATCCTGAGCGAGGAGGCTGCCAATGGAAGTCTCAACTGCTAAAACATACAACTTTAATGGAAATCCAGCTCTGGGAGGAGCAAGCAATGGTGGGCTCGCTTGATAGGCCTTAATTTTATCGAAAGCCTCTTGATGTTTAGGTTCCCACACAAACTCGTTATGTCCTTGCAACTTCAGCAGTGGGGAAAACGGCTGGATTTTGCCCGAAGAGTTAGAAATGATTGTCTCAAAAAGTTGATCCTACCTAGTAGTCACTGTAACTCTTTCTTCATTCGTGGGGGAGATGCATTGATGAATGCGTTTGCCTTATCCTCAGGGACCTCAATGCCCCTTTGATGGACAATGAATCCCAGGAAATCTCCTGGCTGAACTCCAAAAACGCACTTGGCGTGATTCATCTTGAACTTGTGTAGCTGCATGCGCTCGAAAACTTTTCTGAGATTGGTGAAGTGATCTCCACTCTTCTTAGACTTCATGACGACTTCATCAATGTAAACCTCTAAGATCTTCCCAAGTATGTCGTGGAAGATCAAGTTCATGGCTCTCTGATATGTTACTCTGGCATTCTTCAGTCCAAAAGGCATGACCACATATTCAAAAACTCCCGCAAACCCAGGGCAGCTGAATGCGGTCTTGTGTCTATCTTCCTCCTCGACCGGAATCTGGTGATATCCCGCTGTGCCATCCATGAAAGACAACAGTTCGTGCCCTACAACTGCGTCTACCAACATGTCAGCAATCGGCATGGGGTAGAAATCTTTAGGTGTAGCCAAATTAAGGTCTCTGTAATCTACACAGACCCTCATCTTGCCATTCTTCTTGCGAACAGGCACTATAGTGGACAACCACTGATTGTACTTGGCTACTCTGATAATGCATGACTTGTGCATCTTTTCAACTTCCTCTTTGACCAGAACTTGGGTTTCCGAGTTCATTCTTCGCAGCTCTTGCTTCACAAGCCTCTTATCAGGAAACGTTGGTAGTTGGTGGCATACCAAGTCTAGTGATAGGCCTGGCATGTCCTAGTATTTTTCCGCAAAGCAGTCCTTGATTCCAGCAGTAAGTCGACGAGCCTCTGTTTCTCCCTAGGCTCTAAGTAATTGCTGATAGCCACTTCTATAGGCTCATCAGTTGTTCCCGGATTGACCTTTTTAGTAGGGTCCCTAACCTTCGGAGGTGTGTCATCCAATGCCGCTGGAGCAAGCTGAATATCTTCTTCCTCCTCTTCTTGGTCCGTGAACTCTTCATTAACAATTTCTAAGGTTGCGACTCGATCATAGGCCTCTCTTTACACCAAGTATGAGGATAGCCTCTCGTACAAGGAATGGAAGGCCTCTATCCTTTCCTCTGGAAGATCACAATCCATTAATCACCCATGGCATGGGGCACAGCATGGCCGACTCTCGCTAGGTCTTCTCTTGCTAGCGTGAGCCCCCACTGTGCCAACTCAGAAGCCGTCACCCTTGTGGGGCGGCCCTTATTATCGATGCTACTGACTTGCAATGGAGTAATTGGCTCCAAATAGTACATGGCATCTACGTAATTCGAGGAAACAGAGAAAGGGCGAGGGTTTGCTTTAATTATCTCAGCCTTATCTGTCACCCTGTTCCACATAATCAGCTCTTGATGGAGTGTTGACAGAACACAATAGCTTCGATGAATCCAATCTCTTCCCAGAATGGCACTGTAGGCCGCATAACAGTCCGTAACGAAGAACGCATAAACGCTTTCCACGGGACCCACCTTGATTTTTAGAAATAGTAAACCTAAAGTCTTGGTTATTGTTCCCGCAAAGTTCTTCAATGTGAGAGAGGTAGACTGGATCTTCTCCTTCTTGATTCCCAAAAGCTGCATGGTCCTTGTAGTAATGACATTTACAGCCGCGCCGGTATCAACCATTATCTTGCTGACCTTAGTCCCATTAATTTCCGCTGTGATATACAAAGGTCGCATGTGTTGCACCATGGCTGGTGTGGGTCTTATGAAGCTTATGAAGAAACCCTTGCTGTTAGCATCTTCAGTCTCAAGGAACACTTCTTCTTTCACCTGCGTTGTTGCGACTGAAGTGATCTGCAACTGCTGTTCTCCAATCGCGTCAGCTTCTACGTATTCCTGCGCAGCGACTGGTAAGGCATACTTAGCAGGAAGTACATAAACCATATTGCAAGAGGTATCCACCATTTCTGTTTCATCCATGTCATCATCAAGATTGAGCTTGGGTTCATCTATTAGGATTTCGGCTTTGAACTGTTTAGCCATGAAAGTAACCAATGATTCTTCTTCGAGGATCACCGCCTTGGCTTGTTTGTGCTCATGTACCATGGGAACCTGGTTCAGCGACCCTGAAATTTGTTTCGCCTCTGGCACTTCCTCTGGGAGATTGACCACCAAGCTCTGAACTTTTTTAGGTCTCCACTGCAAGGTGTCTGAGGCGTTGTCCTTGCCCCCCAGCCTCTCAAAAACTGAGAACTTGGTTTCAGACTTTTCGCGAAACAACCTGCGTCGGATGCTTGGACGCCTAGTTGGAGAACTTTCCCTCCTAACAGGCGGGAGTTTCTTTTCTTTGGTGATCCTACAGATGACACTGGGCTTAGACGTCCTTGATGCAGAGCTTACTTACTTCTGAAAGCTGCGGGGAGCCACTAAAGGCTTAACAGCTAGTGCCTCCATCTCCTTCTGATATTGCTCAGGAGACTTAACCAATTGCAAAGGCTTGATTAAACCCTGTTCTAGAGCCTCTAATGTTCGCTTGGCTTATCCAAACCAGCGTTACAACTTCCTTTTCTTAGAAGGGCTGATTTCTACCGCCTTCCCTTTTTCTCGGGTGTACCACTTACCTTCCTTGAGAGAGGACGTTGAAGACAGAGGTATGCATGGTTTGGTCCAATCATCGCTTTTAGGCTTCCCCACCTGTTTATTTTCAACAGCAGCTGCCCTTAACTTATTAAACAAGTTGGAATCCTTTGGGGATGATGGCGGCTCTATCTTATCTCTCGCTCTTGGGCTGGAAGGCTGATAGTTTCGCGTCGGCGAAGCCCACTTAATTGTCAGAAGAGAGCCAAAACGAAATGTCTGCTCGTCCTCTTCATGTAATGCCTGGATGCTACATTCCTCCTTGCATCGCGAACATAAGATCACTGATGAGGCTTCACTGATAGGCCTGCCCTTTTTCTTTGCTGGGGCCTGTTCCTCTTCATTCTTTTCTTCTTTCCTCTTGTTGTCAGGTCCAGGGTTGGCCTCCTCTGGCCCTTCTTGGTCCAAGATACATCAACCATATTGACCTCGGTGTCAGGGAAGGGATTCAAGTCAACCAGTGCTGCTACTGTCGCCGGAGTCTCCACCTGCAAACTACCATTATTGAGCCATACTTGAATCTGGTCCTTTAGCTTAACACAATCAGCCGTGTTGTGGTTTCACAGATTATAGAATTTGCAATACTTTTTTCCTTTTAGTTGATCGGGGCGAGGAAAGGGTCCAAAGTCAGTCTTTACCATCTTCGCGGCTATCATTTCATCTAATATCTCATGCGCTTTATTGGCGTCATAAGTATATGTCGCGAACTCAGGTTTGGTGAAGGCTACGGACTTGAGCTTGATTGGTTCCTTGGCTATTTTCAACTGTTTCAAGGCGGGGTTCTTTCTTCCTGTTAGCTCTAAAGTGGAAACATCATTCTCCTCTTCCTCATCGTCATCCTGGAAAACCTCTTCGCCTTGATAATAGGGATCATAAGTGGTTGGCTGGTAGTTCAGGGCCGCCACCGTACTGTGTTTTCCAGGCACATAGGTTCCTTTGGACACATTCTTCCTAGCATCCGTTTGTCTGAGGAGATGCTCGAAGCTACCTACCTCAGTAATGAGCTCGCCCATTGATTGTATCATGCTACCATGCTGCTTCTTTCTTTGGCGCGGCTCCAAGCCCTTGATTGCCAGCTTAACCAATTCTCTTTTTGGCAGAACCATGTTTAGTTTAGCCTTCTGAATTTGGAACCTTTGGAGACAAGCAACCACAGATTCAGTAGGCTGTTAGGACATCTGGGTAAGGGAAGCCAAATCAACCTCAGGCTCTATAACTCTGAAAGTCTCTCTAAAGAGTTTCTCCATTACTGGCCAATTTGCCACCAACCCTGGGCGGAGTTTAGAGAACCATGTAAAAGCAGCTCCAGACAAAGAAGTGCCAAAGATTTTGCACTTGAGGCTATCATCGTTCTGGTACGGGCCACATTGCACCTTGAACCTGGCCAGATGAGTTGCCGCGTTCTCGGTGTCTTCCCCTGAAAAGGTAGAAAATATGATATTCTTATAGCCTTTGGGGAAAGGTGCGAGCATGATGTGTGGTGGGAAAGGCCCTTCATAAACCCCATCGAGGTAGGCCCTAGGGTTAGCCAACCTAATCATCTCCTCTACCTCTTCACGTCGCACATAACCTGGCCCAGGATGAGGAGGTGCAGCCACCGTCTAATGGGCCATTTGCAAAGGAAGCACAGCGTGGCTAGTAGTTGTTGTTCCATCTCCCAGGTGAACGACCCGGGGAATATTGGGCTGTTGAAGAGTATTTTATGTTGCAGACACATCCTTGGCCAAAGCAGTGATCTTGATCGGAGTGCCCGTTTGATCAATCCCGTAGTAATTCCCGGGGAGCTCTTAGTAAACATTCTCTACCCCATCACTATCATATTAAGCAAACACAACGGGATCAGCCAGGCTGCCGTCGCCGAATTTCAGACTTTTACTCTTTGTCCAGCCGGTGGTGTGGCCTTGTCTTTGTCGCCAATCACCAATGCTTTTTCTTTGGCTTTGGTAGACGTAGCTGTGGCAGTAGCAGATGGTGTAGTAGTACTGCTGTTGACCTTGTCATGAGCATTCAGTGGTACATACTTTCCTGTTGCAGTAGGTTGACCAAGAGAACCCAGGATGGCATTGGGATATCCCAATGCTTTCTTCAAAACCTTCTTGGAATGTTCCAATTCGGCTCTCTGCACGGCAACTTGGGTCGCGAGATTGGAACCATCTTTGCGCATAGCCGCGATGTCTGTTGCGATGTGTTTGTTCTGGGTGGCCTGGTCATTAATCAAGGTCACAAGCTGATCGTGATTCACTTGGCTTCACTGAGACATGCTATCCAAACACCCCTGCGTCTGCTGCAATCCTTGGCCTAGGGTTTGTACCTGATTAACAAGGTCGTCAATCTTTCATTGCTCTTCCGCAAGCCCTTTACTTGTCTTTTCATAGTACGATGCATTGTTCTGCTGGAAGATGGCAAGCTTCTCCTCTAAGCTCGCATTTGGTGGGATAAGAATGGGCACGAAGCCATCCAAGAAGATTTCGCCTCCCACCACCTGAGTGGTGTTGGATGCATTACCAGTTCCAGCGGACTAGATAATAGGATCATTGTTGCCCTCAATGGTGGGCTGTTGACTTTCTCCCTGTTTGGTTGACATGTCAGATGACGGTGAGTGGAGAGAAAATCTTCGGATCACCTGTTCGTCAGAAAGACCACGACAGTCTGCACGAAAGTGCGGGCTATAATTGGAGGTCCTCTGTTTCGGGCAGTTAAAGTAAACCTTTTGATAAGGGTTTAAGCTTGACTTCCCAATGGCTTCTGGATGTCTGAATTGAAAAAGTAGCTGAATTCAATAAGACACTGTGAATCAAGGTTTAGACATGCGGCCCAAGTATAGTCGCCTAGACACAAATTTTCTTTCAAATCCTTTGGGCAACCTTACTGAAATGGCCAGGTGGGGGAGGGCAAACAAGAGAGGCAGAATCTATGTTGGGATGAGCTACTCCCACTTAGTGGTTTAGGCCCATTTACACTCACTTCTGGATTAAAGAACCTGTCATGAACGTTGTCCTTTTTCTAGACACCATTTCACATAGGCTATGCTTAGTAAGATGAGAAATGACATAAGTGTGAAGAGAGTTCAACAAGTGTTAATAAAAGCCACCTTTAACCTTAAGGTACTTGAACTAGGCACCGATAAGGAGTTTAGGCCAATATTAACAAAAGAGACTTTACCTATTCCGTTATGATTCACAATCCCTTACCAAACTAAAGTCCCACTGGGCGTGCCAAAATGTTTGGCTCCAGTTTTGTTGCAGCTGGTTAACAGTCTCTTTTCTTGAGTGGGCGTGCCAGCACCGTTCGGGTGCGGTCGTTGGGGGTGTCCCTTGACCTGACTTCTTTCAAGTGATTGTAGACGAGGAGAGCACCAATCTTGTCACAGGGGTCTTTTTGCCTCGTGATGAGGACTTTTTCTGAGCTTCTTCAATATCACACAATCGATACTCGATATTGTAGATCAAGCAGAGCGAAAATCACCGAGAAGTGGGGAGAATTTGCTAAAGTGTGACTTTAGCTTGGCTGGAGGGTTTGGTAGCACTGACAGTCTGCTCTTGAGAAGACTAGGACTGAAGTGTGACTACAGGTAAGAGAGGGAGAGGGATTGCTCTAGAGAGGCTTGGATAATCTTAGAGATTGTTGTTGATGATTTGTGTCTTGAAGTGTTTCATTGTAACCTCTATTTATAGGCTACCATGCCAAAGTGGTTGGCCTTAAACAAATGATAGTGGAGCACTAATTGGAGATAGTGATGATGAGTTTTTGAGATAGTGGAGCACTAATGGAGATAGTGGAGCACTAAATTAATGGAGATAGAAATGATAAGTTTTAGAGTGATTTTGAATCACTTTCGGCCCCTTTATTCCTTCAATTATATCTCCACCAACAAATCAGAATAGGCCTTCGACTTCTCTTATCAAATGATCCACAATGAGTGTAGATCATTGTGGTGAAATTTCATAGCTTAATTCCATATGGTTGGGCTAGAAACGCTGTTGGATTCCTCACAGGTCCAGTTTTCCAGTTTTGCTTATGTAGAAAATTAGACTGATTGTTTGAAGGCTTTCCACTCGAACTAGCTCTAGAACTCTTCATAAGAAATGATCCTTGGGATGTTTAGAATTAATCTGGAAATTTTCAGATCATTTGGATCTTGTTTGGTTAGTCTGCTTTCCCTCCTTCCTTGTTTAGCTCGGTTTCTCCTAACCGAAGTAGGAAAATGTGGTAAAGTTGACTTTGCATTTCCATGCTTCCATCCATTTCCTTTTCTCACATAATTCTCCATTGTAGGCTTTATTTAGCCTCTAAATAATATATTTCGAACTTGTCGACAATATATAGCTTGAGCCACTGACATTGGCTCAATTTCTCCAAGACACGCCTTGTCAGGCCAAAATGCTCATTTTGAGTCCAAACAAACTCAGCTGAATGCATGCCATGTCAATAGAAAAATTAAGAGGGCAGTCCCTGTACTTCATGTTATTCACTAAAAGAAAATCAAAATTAAGGCCTCCAAAATTGAGATCCTATTTCCCTGTCATGTTCACAGATTGAGTAATATTTCTGTAAATTGATGCATCCATAACTTTGAAGCATAAATGGATTCGAAACAAACATTCACCTACATTCATAATCAACCCCTAAACCAAAAAATACATTGTATCGTTAATATTAGCAAGCCATTGAACAAAGCTCTAACTTACCAAAAACAAACGATAGAGCATTACATCCTCCAATTGTTCAAGTACTAATATGTTTGGAATTAAATGTAGCTCTAATCATCTTATCAAAAGATTAGATCTAGCAACCAAGTGACACAACACAAGGTTGCCCAAAAATAGGATGCCTAAAACGTTTTGCTTGGCTAGCTAATATCAAATCCCATTACCGTAAACTATTTTTCAGCTCCTTTACCTGAGTTTTGTGTAACCCTTTGAGAGGACCTTGATGGTGTTGCAGCAGATACTATGACTCAACATGCCCTTTAACTTCATATCAAAATGAATATACCCAACTAACTGGTTGAAATGTAGCAGCAATTAACAAGGCACATGGCCAATTTTCAATACAAGGAAAATCAAAACAAAAGAAAGAATAGCTAAAACATCAAGCAAAAGAAAAACAAAGGAAATAAAGTGAAAAAAATTGCAGCTTGTAAGGGGAGCTTCCTACACTAAATCACAATCAAATTAACCCTGAAAATATAAAACCAGAAGAAAAAAGAGGATCTAGGCTCTGCTTATCCTCTTCCCCACAGTAGAAAATTGGGGCAAGATGGAAGGAGAAGGGAGGAGACCGAAGGAGAAAAAAAGAGAAAAAATTAACTAAAGGCAGAAACATCAGATCTGAGACTTCGCTCAGGGAAGCACCCATAAATGGTGAGCAGTGCCATCAAATCTCAATAACACAAAGTGGGTTTCAGAGAGAGAAAGAAATCTACAGTACTCTTTAAGGAAATAATTATCCCCAACCACCGAATGCTAGGCTTCATAAACAGCTACAAGCCAAATACAAAACAACTAACAAGAATCTCCAGTTTTCTAATTGTTCACACATGGTAGACAAAAACAAAACTTTATCTCCATTTTTTCAATTGTTCACACATGGTAGACAAAAAGAAAACCTTGTTTACTTCATGCTAGGACCACAACTAAAAGCTACACAAAAAGGATTATATTAGAAGCCAAACCCAGATTCTCCAATGTCAACTAAACCATTATTAAAAGCCAACCAATATTAAAAGCCAGCACATACGAGATCCAACAATAATTCAAAGTTACTGCAATTAAATAGCCAACATCATCAAACCCAGCATCTCAAAACCCATAAACCAGTGTAAACCCCCAAATTTTTTTTTATCAAAACCTTAGAACTCGAAACCATAACAATAACCATTTTGAAATGGCTGCAGTCTTTTGAAACCAACAAATACAGTTTCAAATCAGCCTTGAAACCCTTGAATTCAAAAATCCCCAATTTCTTTTTCCTAAATCCAAAACCATAGAAACCTGCGATTTTCAATCATCCAAGTCTGAAGACCAAATCTAAATGCTCAAAACTTACCATAATCAGGGATTTCATCTTTCTCCCCTTCTGAAACTCTTGGAACCCACAAATCAACGTCGTTAACCACCATGTCGCGACCTCTAGCTGTTGGCCTCAGATTCAAATCCCGATTGTGGACACAAAACTCTTTGATATCAGATGAAGGTTTGGGGTTTTACAATTTTCAAAGGTTGTGATTTTGAATGGCATCAGCCTCATGGGTTGTGTGTGATTACGAAGGCTAGCGCTTGAGCATAGAAGATATCGAAGTTTAGGGTTTTTTGGGAGATTAGGATTGAAGATTACCGTAATGAGCTACGGGTATTCATGAGATTTTACAATCCGAGGTGGCGCCACATGGCATAGCCAAGTTGCCACGTCACCCACTTAACAGCCACTTTAGACAGCCAGTTAACGGAAGGACCAAATTGTGCGAGATTTGAATGTTCGAGGAGTTACTTGTTAAAATTATGATATGAGGGACTGAACTGTCGACTCTCCAAAAGTTGAGGGAGTGACTAGTAATGTAACGTCCCGTACCTCAATTTACCAGTTTACTATTCATTTGGACGGTAAACGACAATTACTTTCACTTTTTACTTTGTTTCGATACTTTTGGTGGCCCTAAAAGTTGACTTTTTGTTCGGGTCAAAATTTGAGAAAATATTCTTCATGAAAGTTGTAGAGGACGTTAAACCGAGCCCGTGCATATGCGGTACGTAAAAATCGGAGTTTGTATGTGAAAGTTATAGCCTAAATACTAAAGTTACTGTTCACGGTAACTTTCTATATATATAGAAAGTTACCAGGGTAAGTTTCCATTTCGGGAAACCTACCCCCCCCCCCCCCCCCCCCCCGAGATTTCTCTCTGCTTCCCTCTTCGCCCGCGTCGCCCTCCCTTCTTCTTTTTCCGATTTCTTCACCGTTCGGCGTCCGATTGACGTGATTCCAGTTGTCCTTGGACCGTCTCTTCCTCCTCTACACGATGGTACCAGTGGGTATCGGCGATTTGGCCGGAAAACCCTGAATTTATGCAAGCATTGTTACTGTAGTAGTTTGCTTCTCCGGCAAAATTCTCCAATTTCCGGCTATCTTCGGCGGTGAAATTGACTCTATTAGGAGCGCCTCGAGTCACTGATGATCTTCCCTCAAGACTTTAAGCTGAAATTTCCACTTTTGGAAGCTGAATTTGAAGGATTTCCAAATTGGTGGGTTTGGAGATTTCCGGGTTTGTGTTCATCTACAAAATTGGAGCACTTCAAGGTATTTTCTCACTTGGTCACAGTTATGAAAAATGCTTAGAATGTTGAGATGATTATGTGGTTGAAATTTGGTGGCCGGAGGAGGAGTTGGCCGCCGCATGAACAATGCCGCGCGTGAACAGTGGTGGCGTTTAAACAGTAATTAAATTTTTTTTTTTTTAGCTAGTTAAATCTTATAATATTTGTAGAGGTTGAATATGTGAATTTGGTTGAAATTGGAGAAGTTTTTTTAATCAATTATGAATTTCCGGAATTTAGTATTCCATTATCAATTTACGAGAATCCGACCGTCGGATATCTCTCGGTTCTGACTTGGAACCTTTAAGATAACGAATTGGTATTAGAGGTAAAATTTGGGTTGAATCCGAGAAGAAGTGGAGAGATGATTTATAAGGATTTGATTTTGGGAATCGTATTTAATTGTTGAATAGTTGTTCACGGATTATATTTGTATACAGGGCGTCGTACCGAGCTATTGCTCGATGAACGAACTCGTACACGTGATCGTTGGAATAGTACTGTGAGTGGACTTTTGTTTTTAAGTAAATGATGCATGCATTTATTTTCAAATTATTGGTTTATTTAATTATCGTTTTATTTATCGAGCATGATATTTTGTCTTGGATTATAATTTGACATTGATTTTTCTTGAGTTTCGGATATGAACTTATTATGCTCATATTTGGATTTATGATTTAATTTCAGAAATATGATTTATTTTCGGAGATTAATTATAAATTATTTTCAATTATGATTCGGAAATGGATTTTGAGCAATCGATAAGTACCTCCGATATATGGCTTTTATTTGAAAGCATGATTTTCGATGAATTATTTCCGAGGAGATTTCCGGAATTATACTATTTAGATTATGTTTTTATTCGTCGATTTGAGATTTCTGAAAGATTTTCGAAATGAGATTTCGATGGAATTAATTCTTGTTTATTTATTCGATCTTTGGTTTTGGCATTGGGAATGCCTTAGTAATGATTTCGGTTTGAGAATTATGATTTTGTTTGATCTCGCCGTTCTGCTATTGATTTGAGATACTCCTGACGTGTGGGACACGTCGTTGGAAATTCATTTGCGAGAGTTGGGGAAGCTTTATGGATTTATGTGGTTTTCGGATTTTCTTTGCCATACTTTGGGTGACTATTATCATTGCTAGCATTGATCTTCCGCCTTTGTGGTGAGGTGATGGGATCACTGAAGCCCGTCCGCCTTTGTGGCGCTGGTTACTGTCTTTGTGACAGTAATGCTGAAGCCCGGTATCCTAATCGCTACACTTAGTGGCGTGTGGGTATATAACAGGAGTATATGGGAGTACTTTAGCCTGGGAGGCTATCACCCGAGCCTGGGAGGCTCATTCGTATGACTATCTTCTTCCCCTACTTTTATATTATTTCTGGGCTAGCGGGGTCTAGTCCGATGATACGATACTCAACGGGTTTGATTTACAGTTTCCTGATTTTCAGAAATAAAATTTTATAAACGTTGCATGCATCGAAGTTTTATAAATTTAAATAAGTGGGAAAAGTATTTAAGTTTGCTTCATTTAAATCATCTTATTTATTTATTTTTGTCCACTCACACTAACGTGTTTTTCAATACTTTTCCCCTGGGCCCTTCAGTTTCAAATGCCCAGTTTGCAGGCGAAATTAGTTGAGGTCGGGCGTACATGGAGTTGAGGCATAGTCAACAGCATGGCTTCCGCATTTGCCTTTGAATTAGGTTTTCCTTGTTTACCTTTCTCTTAGAATTGCTCTGATTACCTGTGGGATTTATGTTATTCAAGTTGCGTTTTGTGTTTTGTGAATTAGACGATGTTGTGATTTGGGGAGCAGAGTGGCTCCAGGAGAATAAGGATGGGTGATTTAGAAGTGTAAATTTCATTTCTCCAGGTTTTTGGTAGTCCATTTTAGGGGAAGTTCTGCCAAATTTTTTGGAAGAATTTCTTCTAAGGTGGACCCCGCTAGCCCAAGAAAACACCCAAATTGTTTTGGGCCAGCAAAGTGATTTGGGCACTCTACCAGAAACGGGTGCACCCTCCCTCTTGCATCACCGACGTTCACCACTATGACATGCTTCTTCACTACACGATCTATAAGGAGCACGAAGTCTCTTGACGCCGCCACCGTAGAATTGAACCCCAAGCCACATGCCTCTGCCTTCATTTCTGATAAAAAAAAACTTACGCCCAAAACAAGACACCAAACCATCGCTAAAAGCGCAGCTCTGCTGCACTCAGCGTCTATCCATAGACTAACCAAAGTCGCACTTCTCTCCGCCATCCTTAGATCCATCAAGCCACTTCATTGTTCGCACGCCTTAGAGGTCGTGATTCCAATTGATGCATCACCCGTAAGAGATCAGCCAAAACACCTTTGATCATCTCAAGCCTTTAGTCTGCCTCTACATGGTTGGAGCCTCCATCCTAACCTAGTGAACCCCTCATTCACTGGAAACCCGCTCCCAACACGATTGTCTTCAAAGCAACGAGATTTGACAATCACGAGGCAAGATGTCGAAGCGAGTTGGATATTGGTCAAGCCAAAACAACCTTGGATGGTTGCAATGATATATTGAGGATTGAGAGAGCAATTTTGTAGAAGACTGCCGTTGCTCTCTATTGATAGGGCCCGAAGTCGAGACGGGCAGGGTTTAGGAGGAGTTGAGACCCCATTTTTATTGAAAGTTGTTTTATCAGGAATGCTTTTTGTTTAACACAATGATTTCTAATTGAGTTGCAAAATCAAGATCAATACTGTTTAATAGCTTACATAATGAATAGTTTCTAGGTTGTCTGAAAAAAAAAAAAAAAATTCAGCATGTAGTGATGTAAATATAATAAAGGTAAAATACTAGACACGAAGAGTGAAATAGAGCATGCCGAATAATGTCTTTTGCAATTTTTTTATTTATTTGAAACCTCTTAAGTATAAATAAACCAATAATTGATTATCATTCACATATAACATATTCCGCGTATAGAAGGTTGAACCAAGAGCGGATGAATTTTGTAAGTTCCTAAGTTTTGTGTACGCTCTATCTCGTTCAGATTTTAATGAAATTGTAAAAAAAAAAAAATTAGATTAATAACTAATCGATTCGGGCTATATACAAGTTACTGTAGAGCACCCACTACATATGTACGAAGTCATGAATTTGAGTCACCATGAGGTAGGAGACTAGGAGTGAAATCTTTTGATCATCTTTTAAACAAAAAACAAAAAAAGAGTTACTTGTTGAAGGAAAACCTAATTTGTGTTTAGCCCAAACTCTAGGTTACTTGACCTAGTGGTAATAGGATTTAATTAGAAGGATCTAGAATCCTAATCAATGTAGAATTACTTTCCTTGTATGATTGAGATTCTATGCATTGTAATCCTCTATATAAAGAGGCCCCTATTATCAATGAGAATATACAGCAAATTCCTCTCAAATTCAGTTTCTCTACAACACGTTATCAGCACGAGCCCTAACCCTGAAATCCTAAATTCGTAGCCTTCAAATCCCAGAAACCACCGCCGCCCACCTTGAAGATCTCAACTCCAGGAGTCCAGAACCGGCGGCCCCGCCCCAAGAACCGGCCGGAAAATATCCGAACCGGCTACCGGAAATATCTTTATCCTCCCTTCCCGGTTCGATACTTTCCTCCCAGCCAACTGCTACGAAACTTCACCTGAAGCTGTAGCCGGACCCCAGATCACCGGAGACGAAAATTCATCACCGGAACCGGCCTAAATTCGACTGAACCGGCCATCTGAGCCCACAAGAACTGAACCGGCAGAAAGAAAAAAAAAAAAAAAAAAAAAAGGAGAAGAACTCTTGCAGCCCAGGCCCGTCTGCAGCCCAAGCCCGCCTGCAGCCCAGCGAAGCCCACGTGCAAAGCCAAGCCGCATAGCCGCAAGCCGCCAAGAAACTTGCCACTTCAGCAAGCCACGCAGGCATCCAGTCAGCAGCCACGTCAGCGCTACTGTGCCACGTCAACGTCGGACTGCCACGTAAGCACTCGGTCAACGCCGGTCAACCCTCCGGTCAACGATCGGTCAACGCCGGTAAACACTTTCCGGCCGACTTCCGGCCAATTTCCGGCAACTTTTCCGGCCAACTTCCGGCCACTTTCCGGCGATTTTTCCGGCCACTTTTCTGCAGTTTTCAGGCCACTTTTTCCGGTCAGCTACAGTACTTTCCGGAAGCTACAGTAACTTCCGGTGACGACTTTTCCGACCATCTTTTAAGGTAAACTTTTCTAAAAGTTCCCGTTTTTGAAGTTCTTTTTCAATTTCTTCTTCTTTTCTCGGGGACTTCCAAAATCCCTTCTTCTCCCCCCTTTCTCTACATAGGGGAGACCAAAAGCCGAACTGTGGGGGTTCGTGCTCACTCCAAGCTTGGAGCTTGTAGAGTCCTCCAAACTTAGAGTTTGTTGAGAAGAAAACGATCGACCATATACATCGTCGTTTCGATCTAATCCAAAACCCCTCTTTGAATCGGATTTTCTTGGAAGCGACTACGCTCAGAAAATTCCTAATTTCTTGGAAGCGACTACGCTCAGAAATTTAATAGTTTTTCGTGGTAGCCTTTTTCGCTCCGAAACTAACCCTAATCTTGTGTTGTTTTTCAGGATGAGTTACCTGAACAAGTTGAGCTTTGTCCCACTCGAGACAACTGGCGCAGGATACCATAGGTGGGTCCGAGATGTGCGCCAACATCTTAAGGCTGATGGAATTCTGGAAACCATCCAAGAGCCTGGTCAGAACGTGCTCTCAATTGAGCAAGCTACTGCTTTTGAAGCAAAACAAGCTAAGGCCATAATTCTCATGACAAGGCACATGAATGACGCGCTCCAAAATGAATACCTCAATGAGGAAGACCCAAGAAAGCTATGGGTAGAACTAGAGCAGCGATTTGGCAACGTTCGTGACTCCCTGCTTCCTGATTTAGAAGTGCGATGGCATAGCCTCCGCTTTTGTGATTTCAAGTCTGTGCTTGATTATAACTCGGAAGCTCTTCGTATCAAGTCTCTGATGGAGTATTGTGGCCAAGCCATAACTGATACGATGTTGATCGAGAAGACTCTCTCTACCTTCCCCGTCTCTGCATTGATGATTTCAAAGAATTATCGGATTGATGTAAATGCAGGACGTATCACAAGGTTTCATGAGCTCATTGGCGCCATGAACGTAGCTGAAAAGCACGATAATATCCTTGTGAAGAACTATAATGCTAGACCCGTGGGAACTAAGCCTATTCCGGAGTCTAACTATAGTCGCGCCCCCAATGGAGGACGCAAGGAGCGAAACCCTAAGGATAGGGACATTCTGGACGTTCTGGTCCATATATTCGCCCTAAAGAGGAAGGAAATCGCCAAGAGAGGCGTGCACGGAACCGTGGAGGTCAACGTGTGAAGAGAGAGAGAGGCGGAGCCTCCGACCATGGTGGTAACGCCACCAAAGGATAGGTCGTCAAATCGCGCCCCAATGGCGCCTCGATCAAGGGAGCCTGACCATGATGATGTTTGTTTTCGATGTGGATCAACTGAACATTGGGCTAAAACATGTACCGCACCCCAGAATGTTGCAAACGCATACAAGACGTATCGTGAAGCAAGGGAAGCAAATTACATGGCACAAGAAGATCAAGATGGTGATCTAGATCTAAGGGTGGAAGACTACAAGGATCAAGACCCAGAAATTGGCGATTTTGATTAAGTCTTTTTATTTTCCAAGAGATGTAGGCGATTGCCATATTCCTTTTATTGGATTAGATTTTCTTTGATCATAGAAACAATGATGTATTTCGTTGGCTTATGAATAAAATTTCGAGTTCTTTTCATTATGACTCAATTTTGATTCTGAGCATATGACTTTGTGACTACGATGGCTAGACCATCAGTATTAATTTAAGGACATGGAATAGCCCAAGTTCCACTTGCCAAATGGCACCTTGATTACAGTTGTCACAGAAACTCTCTACGCTCTTAGGGCAAATAGTACCCTATGAATAGCCAACGAATTCCATGCGAAAATGCATGTAGAGAACGGAAATGAGTTCCTTTGCATTACCTCTAATGATTGCGAACAAAGACGCATCTTAGAGACGTTTATGTGTCTCTCTAGTGGACTTTATGTCACTATTCGAGCTCTTAAATCCAATAAACTTATGAGAGAAGATCTCTTGGATTTAGACACATATTGGCTTTGTCACGACAGGATAGATCATCCTAGTCATGATATGATGATCCGTCTACAAAAGACTTCACATGGACATCATTCTTTTGAGCAAATGAAGCAAGATGCCACCATAAAAGGCGCCAACCATGGGCATAACGCCATGGTTGTTCCTCCTTGTGGCCATGACGCCATACATGCTAATTTCCATGGCTCCCACGCCATGATGGGAGATGTAGTCACATATTTTTCTTCTAATAGCGCTACAGACGCTTAGGCCTAACCAAACTCCTCATTGGTTGCTTCTAAGGCCTCTCGCTCGTTTTACAAAGCCCATTCCTTATGGAAATTAGGACTGAGACCGTCCTATGCAAAGGATATGACAATACTCATTCTGTTCTTACAAAGAATCAGTAGGGATTTTGTGGATTGATTCAACCAACTTGCGGACGCTTAAATATTTCATGATGTTGGTTGACACGCAAACACGCCGGTCACGTGTTGTGCCATTGTCCACCTATAATGCTACTTATGCTACACTCCTAGCACATATCATGTGACAACGGGCTCACTCCCCGAATCATCCTATTCAGTCAATTGGATTTGACTATGCTAGAGAGTTTACATCGAAAGACTTTCGATGGATATTGCAATGGGTTTGATGTTGGACATCACATTCCCATGTACACACCCAATTGGTCTCGCGGAAACGACTACGATGGTAGTCCGAACATTGGTAATGCGCACCAATCTTCTTACATCCGCTTGGGGTGATGCGATATCGCATGCAGCCTGCTAATTCGTCTACGACCTACGCCACTCAATGTACCTATGCGTTACAGCTAGTGACTGGGTACACGTATTTTGTACTTACGCACATTTGAGTGAGCCATTTATGTGCCAATTGCGCCGCCACAGCGCTCTATGATGGGTCCTTACAGACGAATGGGCCAACTACGTTGGATTTGCGCTTCCAACAATCGTCCGCCACTTAAATGCCCTTGCTAGGCGATCTCCTTACCGCTAGATTTGCGGATGTCACTTTGATGAGACAGTCTTCCCGTCGTTAGGGGGAGATAAGAACAAGCATGTTCAACAGGAACGACAGGAATTGTCGTAGTCTGTCCCCACTATGTCTCATCTTGATCCCTATTAAAGTGACGAGATCACACAATTATGCTGCAAACATGCCTGCAAGGAAGGACGTTCCTACGAGAGGACGTAAGCGGCACCCTACACGGAGGTAGGCATGGCGCCAATGCTAAAGAGAGTGGCACTCTGGCGTTACAGGCCATGGCCCCAGCTAGGATGCGTGGGAGGCCCGTGGATTCGAAGGATACTTTGGCACATTCCAATCCTCGATCATCAAGACTCAAAATCCGTCTCATGAGTATCTTCCGGGTTATGGTTATCGTTGGGGGACGCCTCAACGTCAAACCCTATTCCTGAGAATATAGAGCTCTATGAAACTTACACTAGTGTACATGAGACGTGGGATAGAAACTCCATCATAATTGATGATGTAGTTACGCATTTTGTTGGCATGAGTTTGCTGAGTCTGATGATATCGAACCACGCTCCGTTGATGAATGAATGCCAACGTAGAGAGTTTTTGGCCTAAATGGAAAGATGCGATCCAGGTTAAGATGGATTCTCTAACGAAGAGGAAGGTTTTCGAGCTAGAGATGCCAACACCTCCTAACATAAAACCTGTTGACTAATGGGTCTTCGTTAGAAAGCGTGATGAGAAAAAGAGATGGTAATCTCGCCTTATGGCGCAAGGCTTCTCACAAAACGCCCTGGAATCGACTACGATGAGACATATTCTCTCGTAATGGATGTCATTGCACTCCACTACCCTGTCAGTTTGGTAGTTTCCGAATAACTGAACATGCAGCTTACAAATATGGTCACTACGTATCTCTATAGGGATCTAGATACGGAATATACATGAAGGTTCATGGCGAACTTCATTTACCCAAGTCAAGTGACTCTAGACCATGGAGCGCGTTTACAAAGAGGTTGAAACGCTCACTAAAGTGACTACTTGATTGGAAGGGATATGCCCACGCGTTTCTATGACAAGTTTCAGATTCTATCGCGGTTCATGTTGGACATGATCTTCATTAGAAGCCCTTAAAGAGTTAAGGGAAACCGCTGAACACTTGAAATCTGAGTTTGAGATGAAGGATTTTGGGCGAACACGATTATGTCTCGGTTTGGAACTTGAGCATCGTGTCGATAGATGCTTAGGCATTTTGACAAGGTCAAGCCTTCAAGCACCCCCATGATCGTCCGTAGTCTTGATCCTGAAAAGGATCATCTTCGTCAAAGGATGATGACGAAGATGTGCTAGAGGCAAAAGTGCCTTACTTAGTACAATAGGCGCATTATTGTACTTATCTCAATGCACAAGACCGGACATCTCATATGTTGTAAACTTGTTAGCTAGATATAGCTCTGCGCCAACGCGACGCCATTGGATTGGTGTAAAAGATATCTTTCGATGTTTGAGATGTACGATTGATATGGGCTTGTTCTATCCCTACGAAGAGATGATGGATTCGGACCCATCACACACCAGAAACGCCGCCAACACTGGCCTGCGTTCTCTATCCCCATTCCAAAACAACATGTGTTTTGGAAGGTTTTGTTGATGTTGGGTATCTGTCTGACCCACACAATGGTCATTCCCAATCCGGTTAAGTGTTCACCATGGGAAAAGACCGTGACATCTTGGAGGTCTACATATTAGACCGTAGTCGCTATATCTTCGAACAATGCAGAGATCATTGCTCTTCACGAAGTGGTTCGTGAATGTTTATGGATTGGATCCATAATTACGCATGTTCGAACAATTGTGGTTTGAAGTCTACCACAGATGAGCCTACGAGCATTTAGGATAATGCTACTTGTTTTGAACAAATGAGGCAAGACTACATCAAAAGCGACAACACCAAGCATAATCAGCAACAACAGACACTCCTCTAGATCAAAGTGAACTAGGTTCGATCTGAGGACAGTGAGGCAGACTTGTTTACTAAGTCATTGCCCAATACCACGTTCGAGAAACATGTGGCAAGAATTGACTTGCGGAAATTATCTGAACTCCCATGATCGTAGTCATCAGGGGGAGGTGCAGACATCAGGGGGAGATGTCTACATGTTCGTCTCGAATTGTGAAGGGTGTGTTGTGCTCTTTTTCCCCTTCGACCGAGGTTATTTTTGTCCCACTGGGTTTTTGTTACTCGGCAAGGTTTTTAACGAGGCAACGAGAGAAGCACCGCGTTTGGGCAACACAAGGGGGAGTGTTGAAGGAAAACCTAATTTGTGTTTAGCCCAAACTCTAGGTTACTTGACCTAGTGGTAATAGGATTTAATTAGAAGGATCTAGAATCCTAATCAATGTAGAATTACTTTCCTTGTATGATTGAGATTCTATGCATTGTAATCCTCTATATAAAGAGGCCCCTATTATCAATGAGAATATACAGCAAATTCCTCTCAAATTCAGTTTCTCTACAACATTACTGAAGTTATTGATAAAATTGGTCGGTTATTACTTATTAACAGCAGTAGTATATATGACATATGATGGACCCCTTTTACCAGGCAGCTAGGACCTTTTCCAATATATAAAAAACACGGTCGCGGTTCATAATCAACATTGTTGCCCACACGGTCTCTACGGAGTACGGACAGCGGACAAGCACCAAACAAAAGCTGGGCCACAAAAGCTTCCCAGAAAAGGCCAATCTGGACTCCAACAAAGGTGTGAAAGGCTACGAACATTTGTGGAAATCGTTGACCCTCAAAAACTGTCAAACCTTTTTATATAGCGACATCCTTGTTTCTAAGTACCCAACTGGCCAGCTCAACGGGGAAGCTTCAACCTCAGCTGCTCAGCACATTAAAACGAAAAAGATGTTCTCCGTCCAAGTTAATATAGGGGCTATCTCTCTCATTCAACATCGACCGTTAATGAATTGATTATTGCTATACTAAGACTATAAGAGTTATGTTTTACTCTTTTCGCTATCATTATCATCGGACTTTGATATTTCATACCTACACAAAAATAATGATATATTTTGAAAGTTTTGTCATTGAACTTATTATTTCATTATTTTCATAAAATCAAACGAGTGAAAAGCTCAAATTATAACATTTTTTTTTAAAGAAGAAATTATAACATATATTTGGAATCTGATAAAATTTTCACTACATATATCATATATGGATGCAAACTTGTAATAAAAACATGACGGTGTGGCTCCAAATATAACAATAGCGTTTTTTCTTGTTCTTTTCATTACAGATAATTTTTACACTTTTGCTTACTATAAATATCATAAAACAAAACTTAGTATATTGCTATACTAAGACTATAAGAGTTATGTTTTACTCTTTTCGCTATCATTATCATTGGACTTTGATATTTCATACCTACACAAAATAATGATATATTTTGAAAGTTTTGTCATTAAACTTATTATTTCATTATTGTCATCAAATCAAACGAGTGAAAATCTCAAATTATAATTTTTTTTTAAAGAAGAAATTATAACATATATTTGGAATCTGATAAAATTTTCACTACATATATCATATATGGATGCAAACTTGTAATAAAAACATGACGGTGTGGCTCCAAATATAACAATAGCGTTTTTTCTTGTTCTTTTCATTACAGATAATTTTTACACTTTTGCTTACTATAAATATCATAAAACAAAACACAAAATAGGGAATCATAGCAATACTGGTTTTGAGTGGCCACCATGGTATCAAGATGACAGAAAAACAGTGGATTGAAATTTGAAATAACGCACGTTTTGGTTGTTCCAAGTACATGTCACATGTAAAAAAAATAAGAAAATTAAGCCAAACAAGTAAAATGACTCTGGACCGCACTAAAAAGGAGATCAATCATGAACATCTATATTCTGATGGGGTTGGCTTTTCGACTATGATGTAGACATCGTGGTACGAATGGTTGCGGTAGAGAGAGCACCGTACTCGTTTCACATCAAATTCTGATGCTTGGCTTATTTGGATCCATGGCAGTGTCTTTCGCACTATCACATTTTAAGAATCTTCTCATTCTTCCAGAACTAACTAACTGCAGCTTGGAAAATCTGCACCTGTCCTTTAGCGCATAATAGTCTTTGGTGTCCAAGTGTGGTACTTCCTAAACAGGCATGTATTAGCCATGAAGACGGCAAAATTTATCGACCGTGAAAGACCAAAGAGAATATTTAGGTCTAAAAACTGTTCCTGTGCATTTAATTTCATATGATTTGTTTTCGATTTGTCCTTGTGAGTTGGAGTACTGATAGGGAAGGTCAATTAAACAGCTAAATCTCATTAACTTAGTATGGGAAGACCCCTACAGTATCATATGTAGGGTCTGAACCTTTTCGGACCGGACAGAATGATATATGGACTTTCAAAGTGATCAAATATGTACATGGACTTCCGAAACCACATCACTAAGGTGCTTCCCTTTATATTCCATTATTCCTCTATTAAGTGCATGGGCAAATAGGACATTTCACTCAAATTGACCACTAAAATCAAAATTGTAATTAATTTTTTTTTCTTTTCTTTTTGAGGGGCAAGACGTCAATAGTAACCACGCACACACCCCTATGTAGTGTATCCCAGTGTTGCCAGACTAATCACTGCACCGCAAACGCACGAACCCTCGTGTTAACAAACAAAGGTCACTGCAGTGTTGCAATTAATTTTTATCGTTATGCTATATTTTGTTGTATAATCACTTTTTTTTTCTCTTAATTTTACTTTGTAAAAATTAAGTGCAATTATGGGCTAATTTTTGAAGAACAATAAAAATTATTCAAGAAAACATGATGTTAGAATGTGGATATTGTTATTATTTATCGGGAGACAATTATTGGAGGTAAAATTTGATGAAAAATTTTGCATGAATAGTGTTTGGAAAAGGGGGGGGGGGGGGGGGGGAGGGGTTTAGAGGAAAAGTAAGATAGAAAGGAAGGAAATGTGTTTGTCTATGTTAGATGAGGTTATGACAGTCATTTTAGTGACTGATGTGAGTGAAATGTCTTATTTACCCCTGCACTTAATGGAAGAATAACAGAATATAGACGGAAACACCTCAATGATGTGATTTCAGAAATCTAGGCACCTATTTGATCACTTTAAAAGTCCAGGTACAATTTTGTCCAATCCGAGAAAGTTTATGCTCTACTTATGATAAAAACCCTTTTTCCCTAAATACAAATATATTGCGCATATTATCCTTAATAAGGATTATTGCTCTGTCATAATTTTTTTTTTTTTGAGAGGGTTTTTTTGGCTTTCATGTTCCCTTCCCCCTTTCAATAAAATGTTAAATTTTAGATTGAAAAAAAAGTGATCACTTATCTCAAGCTTTCAAGCAAAAGAGTTTAAGGAGTTACTTTGCCCTATGTTGTCGGAGAAATTTGATGGTCAAGAGGAGTTTTTGTATGTTTGCTGATCTCATTTGAGGAGTTATTTTGCCCTATGCTATCAGCGAAATTTGATGGTAGAGAGAAATATTGTATGTTTGTTGATCTCATCAACAATTTATATGAAAATTAAGATAATGTTGAAGGAAACCCGAATTATGTGTGCCTGAACCAAACAAGATTACTTGTTTTAGTTGTAATAGGGTAGAATATTCTAAATGTCTTAATCAATGTTTGATTAGGATTCCTTGTACTCTAAGATATTGTACATGTAATTCTCTACATATAGAGACTCTATTATCAATGAAAGTATCCAACTATTCTCCCAATTTCTCTTATCCTTAAACAGATAGATTGAACAAGTAAAACCAGTATATAAACTTATTGATTTTGGAGTCTGTGAATAATGATTCTTTGTTTATATGTACATTTTAACTAATTGATCGCAACATTTGGTACAATCTTGGCTACTAAATTATCCTTCGCAATCATGCAATTTTGGTTTTACTTGATTATATTAACCAGCTGTAACTGATTGCAACATTAGATGCATCCTTTAAACTGTGAGGCACTCTTGCAATATTATTTTACTCATATAGTCCGTGATGGAAGTCAAGGACACATTAACATTTTTTTAATTTTTAGAATAAGATAATATCATTAATATAATAAACGAAAAGATTACAACGAATTGGAATAACCGGTTGGGGTATAACACGGTTAACACCACAACACAAATTTCCACCATGATCACTAAGTACGGGTCCGTCCCTATAAGAGACATCTATGAGCTGAAAAGAGCCCAACCCCTAACCAAGTTTTATGCCCATAACTACGGGCTACATTAAAACTTAACCGATCCAGAGTATCACGATACGACCTCGCCACCAACATCAAGACGAACTGATTCACCCTCTTCAACATCGAGTCCCCAAAACAACCAGATCACGTGCAAAGGCAATTGACCATCACGTTGATAACTAGAAAGCACCGACAATTTAATTAATAGTCCCCAGGAAGAAGACCATAGAAATGGCATAGCAAGAACAAGATCCCAAACCCTACCTCAAATGAGTAGGGGCTTATTACTACACCTAAAAAACCAACAAAGAAAATCCTTAAAAGCACCAAAAAGAAACTAATGCAATCAAGTTTCCTTCCCATTGAAGCCAACAATAGCAACCCAGAAATTCTTGTCGCTAGACATATGCAAGCAACTGCAGCATCTCTTCCATCGGTTTTGGCATGCACCGCCAACGCACCACTCACCCAATAATCCCAGCCTTGCCAACCGCCCAAAGACTCTCGAACTTGAATCTTAAACCACTAACCCAAATTGGCCGCCCAAACCACCTCTGCCACCAACCTACTTTACCTTCAAACCGCCACCCAATCACCACCCAAGATCCATCAAAGGATGCCTCAAACCACCTACACGGCCACCATAGACAACTCCAAGCCCGATTGAATGCCATCACGATCCGTCCCATGGTTCTTGTTCTAATCAGATTTGCCACTGCTATAATCCAAAAAGAAGAAAAATTGATCGCTATTTCCTTACCTACACCTACCATAATGCATTAGAGAACAGCAGCAGCAGCCACCCTACCTCGCCAAAGCCAAAGGCCAGCGTAGGCACTAGGATGCCGCCAGACGAGCAACCTAGCAAACCTTAGATGGATCAAAATTTCTCTCCGATATTTGTCAAACAGTTTATTTGCAACCGAGTCACTCAAATATTGTAAACTTACTTCAATGTTTTGTGATAGAGATCATCTTGTAGTGAAAACAAAGGAAAATGGCCCCAAAATCTCCACTCAAGTAAGCAAACTTGTAGCTTTCAGTGTGTTTGGCTCCAAAACCAGTTGGCGTGCAAACGGTCTCTTTTGAACATGTGCGCGGGAGTGCCAGCACCGTGAGGTGCAGTCGTCGGGGAGTCCCTTGACTTGACTTCTTCTTCAAGCGTTGTGAACGAGGAGAGCACCAACCTCGCCACAAGGTTCTTCTCTAGCCTTTCGAGAAAGGACTTCTTGCCTTACGGATAAGAACTTTGGATGTGATCTCTTCGCGTCACTGAATCGATACTCAATGTTGTAGGCTGAGCAGAGCAATCACTGGGAAGTTTGGAGAAAGCATGGGTTTTGCTAAAGCGTGACTTTGGCTTCGCTGGGTTGCGAGGGCATTACCTTTGCTTTGTTGGTTGAGAGAATCTCGATGGCAATGGTACTGGCAGTCAGCTCTTGGAGAGACTAGGACTGGAAGTAGGGTTGCCGGGTTGATCTGGTGGTGTTGATAATCGGCTCTTGGAGAGACTAGGACTGGCGCGTGGTCACCGGGTTTCAACGAGGTTGAAGGTTTGCTCCGGGGAGGCTTTGTAATCGCTGAGATTGATTGATTTGAGAGAGAGGTCCTTTGCTGTGTCGTCTTTAGCCTCTATATATAGGCTATTGCAGATTTACTTTCCAAATATGAATGAAATACTAGATTTAGGCCATAGTTATTGGCCTTTGAATCGAATCAAAACTCTTAATAGTTTTGATATTATCGTAAGTAATAAAAGATTGACTCTGCCATAGCAATCTTTTAGGCAAAGTTAATTACCTTTTAGAGTCTTATACGTAATCTTCCTTTTTGATGCAGTAAGATATGCACATATATATCTTCGCGACTTCGCGAGGACTCACAATTAAGGTGGATAGCTTCCTTAATTGATCCATATTATTGACAGAGTGATTGATTGCACCGCGTCCACCTTAATTGCATGGTAGTCCTTGATTGCTGGGAACATGATCGCTTGCACACCATTGGTAGTGAATGATGGCCCACCATGCTTTTTAATTCCATGAATACTCTTGAATATGCGTAGAGGAGGACATTATGTTTAATTGCATGGGGAACCTTCCTTAATTGAACCATGCATGAGCCACCATACATACATCATATATATTCCTCTTTGACCACCATCAAGCATGATTGCATACTTCCATATATGCCATTGCACATTAATTGCATGTGAATATATGAATATTTGCATGGGCCACGTGATTGCTCTTTCTCTGCACAATCGCCTCTTGGAATCAACCAAATAACCAATCATTAATTACCAAATATATGATAATTAATAGTAAATCGATGAATATCCGGATTTGCCTCAAGATTGCTTGGCCTCCAAGTAGGCTTTACTTAGCCTCTAAACAATATTTTCCGAACTTGTCGAAAATACAGGCTTGAGCCACGGATATTGGCCCGGTTTTCTTCAAGTCCCCCTCGTCGGGAAAAAATGTTAATTTTGGGTTCAAACACAGTGTCCGATTGATTGTAGGCTTGTTCGACACATCACAATTTCATCAAATATAGAACAAAACAACTGTGAACGTTGGAGTTCGGAGGTCTAAATGAAGGTGACACTTATAGCGACGACACATTAACGTATTTAGAACTTTGTTTTCCGTTTTCTTGTCAACCCAAAAAACCGTAGCTTCGCGTCATCGATCAACAATCTTGGTTGAAGCTTGTCAGCTATTGTTTTAGGTATCGAAATTCCCCTCTAGTATAGGTATAATTTTTCAGTTGCTCAATCAGAGCATTTGGGTTATTTGGAATAAAAAACAATGTAAAGATTATAAGTTTAATATCACTGAGTTTTTTCAATTAGTTGTCTATTCAACATGTAGCTCAATTCACAAAAGCTTATTTAGTCTTACAATGCGTGCCTTATGTAGGACGATAGTATAAACCTAGGATTTCTTGCAAGCGTCTGCGTCATCTTAGAACGGTGCTTCCTTTGCTTCCGGTGGTGGTGTATGTGTTGGCCAGTCGTCTAGACGGCTTTCTCTTTAAATTGCTCTTGTCTGTGCGGCGGTTGATGGGTATTAGATCAGTTTCCCAATGGCAGTTTCTTGAGGGTTGCTGTGTAGCATTTATGCGGCAATCTTGTGTTTTACTGTGGCCTTGTTGATCTCGAAAACGCTCTCAACAGCAACAGCATGGTGATTTGGGTTGGTATAAAAATCTTTGACTGTGTGGTAGTGATTATTGTGCAATTTGGGTGATTCAAGTGCGACTTCATCTCAAGTCGATTTTGCTTTTAGTCATTCTTTATGGCTGAGGGACAAGGTTGTCTGTCGAAGGTGGTCGGTGGGAAGATCATTGGAGCTCTGGTTTTTGTTCAATGGTGATGGCCTTCTTACTTGCGATCATGCACAGAAGAGACTGTTGGGCTTGTGCCTTTGGGTTCAAACTCTAATCCTCTCTATCTCAGTATTTTCGGCTGGGATTGGGTCGGTGGTATCACTTGGGCTTTGGGTACCAGTCCTGACCTTTATTAAGCTTATGGTGTCATTTCTTTTTCGGCTTCATACTGGCCTGCAACATTATGTTCTTAGGCGACATCAATTAGTTCAATTTGCAAATATGAGTCTGATTTAGGTTGGGTTTTATTTTATTTTATGCTTTTAGCTTTTAACTTTGCAGTCCTTTGAATAATTAAAGTGTGCATCTATGGTTGTATTGAGTATTACTTGCTTGGAGGTTTTCCTTATCTGGCAATATGTGGCTTCAATACTATAAAAATGTCTCTTTTTAGTGAATGTAGTACTCTAGTTTGACCTCGTATGTTCATATGATTTTCAATTTAGAAATTTATTTATTCCTCTAAAAATAAAAATCAATTCGCACTGGTATCATGAGGTGGGTAAGATGGGGAAATAAAATGTATAATTTTATATCAAAATGGTTTGAGAAATTTTAAATACACTCCCTCAATTTCTTAATGCGCACTCCTAATATTTTTTTGTCTCATTTTTCATTAAATTTTCATCTATGCCCCTCATCATTAAATAAATAATGAGAAAAACATTTTAAAAAATTAGGTCATCTATACATCATAAATTTTTATTTAATACATTCTATTACTACAATTTTTTGATTTATTGTGGAATTAATTGTTAATTTTCACCAAAAATGAATTAATTGTTAATTAATTTCGGCACATATCAATATGGTAATTACTAATTACCTTTCTTTTTTCTCACATCAATGAGGTTGATATATCGCTAGAAGATTAAATAACTTAACTTTCTTACCTTTTTTTTTTTGAAAAGAAAGGATGTTATTGATGAATACAATGAAGATCGTACATGAGAGCATCCAGTATTGAGTCTGGAGCATTTACAAACCATTCATGATGAATATTAGAATCAAAACTCTATGACTAGCAAGCCTATGAGCTACTGTATAGTATTAGCTTGACGAGAGGCATACCTAATACAGATATCATCACTAGAAAGTACTAGACCTTTAATCTCTGCAATTAAAGCACTAAGAGGAGATAGGTCAACCACATTGTTGTTGATAGCCTGCACTGCTACTAAGCAGTCACTTTCAACCACTCCTTTTGTACTTGCATGACTCGCAGGAATAGCAAACCTTGTTTTAAAGCCAGCAGCTCGGAGTGTAATGCAGAACTAACAAAGTTCATCCTGTAAGAGAAAGCAGCAATGAATAGCCATTGAAAGTTCCTAAGAACACCCCCAATGCCACCATAAGGAACAGAGGGCAGAAAGGCACCATCTTCGTTTAGTTTCAAAGTGTCACCAACAGGAGGGCTCCATTTTTTATCTAACCTCTGTCAACTCAGAGAAGAACACATAGACAAATTAGCTTGCAAATATTCCTCATACCAAGCCAAGGAAGAGGCCACCAGACGTGAGGTAGCTTGAGCACGATTCTGCCACAAAATATCATTTCTATTTCTATTTCTCCAAACACTCCATAGGAGAATTAGCAACTTATCGAAAAGAGTTGAGGCCAGAGAATTAGCCTTCTCCAGGAACCATTCTTTCCATGATAGACTAGATGACTGAATAAAGAAAGGTGAGGCATTCCATATAGCACGAGCAATATAGCAATCACAGAACAAGTGTTCAAGTGTTTCAACTGCCTGTGAACACACGACACAATTCAACTCACCCGTGTAGCCTTTCAAAGTCAAAGCCACCCTAGTGGGAAGAAGGTTGTGAGCTGCTCGCCAACCAACTATAGCCACCTTATTTGGAACCTTAGCTTTCCACAAAGCCTTGCATAGTGGAGCATAAGGGTCGCCAGTTGATGATGAAGCAAAGATGTTACCAATGGAAAATTCACTAGCAATCGTGCACGCAGACTGAACTGAGAAGTAACCTCTCTTGTCAAGTTTCCATGCAACCCTGTTTGAAGCAAAGCGTCTACTCAAGGGAATATAAAGAACATTCAGAGCTATATCATTGTTAAAACAAGCATGCACTGCAACAGGATCCCAAGACCATGAACTTGTATCCAACAGGTCCGAAACTGTCTTAAACACAGTATCAGGCGGTCTAGCTAGTGAGTAAGCTGCAACATTTGGAATCCACTCATCATCCCAAATTTTCATAGAAGTACCATTACCAATTCTCCAAAACAATCCAGCTTGAAGTATTGGTCTTGCCTCCATAATGCTATGCCAAGAATAAGAAGGCCTATCTCCCATATCAGCAGTAAGGAAAGACCCATTAGGGTAGTAGACTGCTTTGAAAACTTGAGCTACAAGTGAATTAGGATTAGACAGTAACCTCCACTCTTGTTTTGATAACATGGCTAGATTATGGGCAAACAGATGATTAAACCTCAAGCCACCCTATTCTTTGGGGAGACACATTCTTTCCCAAGACCTCCAGTGAATCTTTCTTTGTTCATCAGTACTTCCCCAAAAAAATTGAGAGCAAAGCTGCTAAAGATCATAACAGAGAGATTTGGGAAGCAAATAACAATTCATAACATAATTGGGTAAGACCTAAGCAACAGCTTTTAAGAGAAGTTCTTTACCTCCAGCACTTAGGAGTTTTGATCTCCAACTTATTAGTTTTTTGGTGAGCCGCTCCTTCAAATAGGCAAAAATGGCTGTTTTGTTGTGTCCAACATGTATAGGTAAGCCCAAATACAGACCATATTCCTTGACACATTTTAACACCAAAAACTGTTGCTAAGTGATTCCTAGTTTGCAAGCGCACATTACCACTGAAAACCACACTAGATTTTTCCAAATTAATCTTTTGACCTGAAGCCCGAGCATAGATAGCAAGAATGTTCTTATAGGCTTGACACTCTCTAATAGAAGCTTCCCCGAATAGAAAGCTATCATCTGCAAACAACAGATGGTGTATGGTCGGAGCAGAAGGTGACATAGTAAGTCCTCTGATAATCCCATTCTGAACAGAAGAAGAAATCAAAGCAGAGAGACCTTCATCACAAAGGATAAAAAGATAAGGGGATAAAGGGTCCCCTTGTCTGATACCCCTTGTAGGCAAAATAAAACCAATAGGAGTGCCATTGATTAGAATAGAGTAACTTACAGACTTAACAGTAGCCAAAATCACATCCACCCAAGCTCTGTAGAAACCAAGTTTCAGTAGAATAGCCTCCAAATAACTCCACTTAAGTCTGTCATATGCCTTAGAGATATCCAACTTTAAAGAGAAAAAACCGTCTACCTGACTTCGAAGCTTCTTCATAAAGTGTGCTACGTCAGTAGCCACTAAAGTATTGTCAGAGATAAGTCTACCTGGGACAAAAGCACTTTGTAATGGAGAAATGATATCAGGGAGTATCCTTTTCAACCTGTTGGCCAAAACCTTAGAGGCAATTTTATAGACCACATTGCACGAAGCAATTGATCTTAAGTCAGAAGCTAACATGGGCTCTTTTATTTTCAGAACCAGAGTCAAGTGGATGAAATTTGATTCTTGGGAAATATGTCCCGTGCTGAGAACCTCTCTAACTGCTTTACACACATCAAACTCTACAACATTCCAAAACTTCTGAAAGAAGCAAGGAGACATACCATCCAGTCCTGGGGATTTTGAGGGATGCATCTGAAATAAAGCTCTTTTGATCTCTCCATCAGAGTAAAGAGCCAAGAGCTCATCATTCATACTGGTCGTAACTCGAGGTTGCATACAATCAAGAATTATTCCTGTAGCCAAAGGATCAGACTGTTCTGAATGAAAGATAGATTCATAGTACCAGATTAGAACATTAGCCACTTCATCCGGTTCACTAGTCCACTGTCCATCTTCAGTCAACATACCCTTCACTCGTTTACGACTTCTTCTGTTGGAAGCTCTCCTCTGGAAGAAGGCCGTATTGCGGTCACTCTCCCTGAGCCATTAAATTTTTGAGTGTTGCCTACAATATGTCTTATTGATGGAGAGCAGCTCATTCAGTCTATATTGAAGTGCTTTTTGCTCATCAAAATGTGAATCCTGATAGTCTTTCTTCATCAAGTCATCCAACTTACCTTGGATTAATTTCAACTCAACTTGTCTTTGCTGAAACACTCCTTCATGCTAACTAAGAAATAAGGTTCCGGTATGTTTGATCTTTTTGCTAACTTGTAGCATCGAATCACCAGTAGATGGCAGCATCCAGCCTTGTTGCACAATATTACCACAATCAGAATGGTGCAGCCACATTTCTTCAAAACAAAACCATCTGGGGGATCGACGGAGTGTAGGTAACTCTGGATTAACCTCAATTAGTAATGGACAATGATCAGACCTGCTGAGAGGGAGAGTGATAACCTGGGAGAAAGGATACATCTCCCTCCATTGTACGTTCTAACAAGCTCTATCCAGCCTTTCCTTTGTAAACCGATTAGACCAAGTGAATCAAGAACCAACAAAAACGATGTCCATCAATTCAGAGTCAACCAGAGCTTGTCAAAAGCTCATCATCTGAGCTACACACCTAGCCGGACCACCAGATTTGTTCGCCAAATACAGAATTTCATTAAAATCCCCAACGACTAACCAGGGGAGGTTGATCTGTGCTGCTCCACGTAATATTCTGGTTTGAAGTTGTAGCCACCCCATAAATTCTAGTGAATCGAAATACACCTTCAGAACCGATAGCTCCTACTTCTGCATCAATGTGGTTTGCAGAATAATTCCGGAGACGCACCGGAATCTCATTCCTCCAAAAGAGTCCCAGACCGCTACAACCATCTTCTCGCGGTGAACAGAGAACACAATCAAACCCTATACGTTGACGAACCTCATTTAGTAAGTCTGGTGTGGCTAGGGTTTCAGATAGGAATACGATGCTAGGTTTTGCTGTCTAACAATATTGACAAGGGCATCTTGCATCTCTATATTATTAAGACCACGACAATTCCACGTTAGGATTTTGAACCGCTGCATGGAGTAAGCGAAAGCCGCTGTGGATTTCCGGAAAAACGGAATCGAAGAACACCAAAAAGGTTCTCAGATCTAGCTAGGGGTTTCTAGGGTCGAGAGGGAGGCTCTCTCTAGGGTCTGTGATAGTTTCTTAACTTTATTACCTTTATTGTTCTTCAAGTTGAAAAAAGTTGATACCTCTAAGATTTTAAGAGATTAAATATATGTTAATATCTTCATGATCCATATAGTCATTGTCAATTCTAGCTTGAGATGAATGATAAATCGTTTTGATTTGATTAATATATATATATATATATATATATATATAGTCAAGGTCAATATTAAAACCGATAAAGAATGAGCCATGGTAGTTGTTTTGCAAACGAAGTGAATGATGCTATATTTGATGGTTTTATAACCTTTTTCAATATGTTTCAATCAATCGGTTGCTTGCTAGTTCTTCATGTAGACTACAATTATTTCATTTTCCGTTGACATTCACATATGATCTTGAAGAGACGTCAATTGTATCATGAAGATGAGAAGAAAATTTAACCTATAGGAAAATATTTAATTAATATTTTGATATATAAAGCACTTAATTCTTATTTTATTTTTATGGATTCTTCTTTATTTATATTTATTATTTATTTATTAATGAGAAGGTGTATAGATGGAAGTTTGATGTTAAAAAAATGTAGGAGGTGTGAATTAAGAAATGGAGGGTGTCAAGTGTGTATATAAAACTTCTCAAAAGGTTTTCATGATAGAAAAATAAAAAATAAAATCAAATGAAAAGTTTTTAGTAAAAAATAAATAAATAAATAAATAAACGAAAACATATAACAAAACCCAAAACAAGCTCAGTGTCTTACAGAGCCCAACCCAAGAATTCAAGGCCCAAAAGGCCCAGCCAAGTAAAGCCTTAGCACACGTGGCCTCCTCTCTGAAACATATGTATCCTTATCTATACTATTATTAAGAGAAGAGGCTTTGTTAGCCAAAGTGGGCATGAAAAGACGACTTAATCCTTATACCATAGACTATCTAAAAATATTTTTTAATAAATGAAGGTCATAATCGTAATAAACAAAATAATAGAATAAAATTTTAATTTATTTCCCCCTAAAATCTCTCTCTATAACTTTCCCACTTCCACAGTTCCACAGCAAAAGAGGAGGAAAAAAAAAATACAAATTCCAAAACTCCCCACTTTTCTCCAATGATTATTTTGTTTTTTTTTTCTTTTAAAAATTAAACCCACACACAAAGTGTGTGTTTTGGTCTAGTCTGTGATGAAAGAATCAGTTCTCACACAATTCAAATTCCTTATCACTTGAAAATGTTTATCTCTTTTGTACATATTGATTTCATCGTAGTTTCGTGATTGAGATCTAATCCAATTGCAATTATATACATCTCGTAAGCCACAAGTGTTTTGTGGCGATTGGCCGCTGCCTCGATCTATTATGGCTACCAAAGCAAAAAGATGCAGCAACATGCCAAAGGACCCGAACTCAACTAAAAAGATCAGAAAGCAAAGCCAACGAAAGAAAGATCATCATGTTCAGAACCCCATGGCCGTGGACAATGTTATCCATCAAATTCTCCCTCTCCTTCCCACCAAATCTGCTGTCCGAATGAGCTCTCTTTCAAAGCAATGGCAAGCTCTATGGTTTTCCCTCTCTGTCTTAGATTTCGATGAAGGCGATCAGGCGCATGATGGTGACAATAAGCTTGAGAAACTTCAACATACAAACTTCATCAACATCTTGGATAGGTATTTCTGGAATGCAAAAAACAAGAAGCTCTTAGAAAAGTTCAGGCTTCGCATGACTACGTTCAGTATAGTAAGAGACTCTGTTGTGGTAAATAAGTGTTTGAGTTTTGCAGTTGGGAGAAGCCTCAAAGAATTAGACAACAGTCTAAGACCTAAGCATAGGCCATTCCTTTGCTGTTTATCACTTCAGACCCTTCTTGACGCAAAATCTTTAACTACCTTAAGTTTGGAGTTTGTGAGAATAAAGGTGGATGACAATACTATTTATTACCTAATAAACCATATCATTCAAATGATTCAAATTCAAATTGAAGCTGTTTCTTATCATCTATTTAGATTCAAGTATCTCACCCTTCTTATCTTGTATTTTGAATTCTAGAATATTTTATGTTATGATAGAGTTGAATTCTGTTTTGATATTGTAATCATCTAGGACTTTAATCATGTAAATGACTATAAATACAATCATATTGAGCTTGACTTCTCAAGCCATTCAACACAAACTTTATTCACTTTATGGTATCAAGAGCCGTTTAGTCTCACGACCATTTTTTTTTCTCTCCCGAAAATCCAAATGGCCTCCACTTCCTCCACCACTTCCTCCACCACCTCCTCCACCGTATCCTCCACCACCTCCTCTACCATTGCTCCCATATCCTCCACGACCGCCCCTTCCGTATCAAGCTTTATGACTATCAAGCTTGATCGCTCCAACTACATCCTCTGGCTTGCCCAATTGGTTTCCTGTCCTCCGTAGCAGAGGTCTTATGGGCATTCTTGATGGCTCAACTCCTTGCCCTCCATGCTTCATCAAATATCAAGATGGTGAACTCACTAATGAAGTTAACCCCGAGTACGAACCCTGGCTGCAACAAGATCAAATGATCTTAGGATGGATCAACACATCTCTCACTCCTGCTGTTTTATCCACCGTTGCCAGATCCACCTCTTCTAGAACAACCTGGCAATCTCTTGAGAAGCGTTATGCTTCACCATCTCACAATCGCATCTTGCAGCTTCGTGGTGAGCTCATGCGCACAACTTGTGGTTCTGTGTCCATCTTTGATTACTTGGACAAAATAAACTCCATTGCTGATCAGTTGGCTTTGGCTGGAAGCCCTACGTCTAAAGGCTACTTATTCACTATTGTAATGCACAATGTTGGAGCTCAGTATGAAACGACAGTTAGTTCCGCTCAAGCTAGAGACAACCCCATTATTTATGATGATCTGGAAGCTCTTCTCTTGTCTGCTGAAAGAAGGTTCAATGAACAAGCTCAACTAGTTCTTGATGGTGTACCAACTGCCTTTCATGCTGCTAGACCACGTGGATCAGGCCGTGGCTTTCCTTTCAGTCGTCATGGTGGTAACCGTGGTTGTCCTATCATCACACCTCCAAACACTTATACTAGTCGTAGCATGCCTCCCTCTCAAGCTCCTCCTTGTGCTCCTGGCTCCATCCTTGGTCCTGCTCCGGGTAATCCTTTCCCACAACATTTTGGAACTGGTCGTATAATATGTCAAATTTGCACTAGACCTGTACACTCTGCTTTGGACTGTTTCAATCACCTCAATCTGTCCTACGAAGGTCAAACTCCAAGCAAGAAACTTACTGCTTTGGTTGCCAATCATGGTGCTTCCTCTTCTACATGGATCACTGACACAGGAGCTAATACTCACATAACTGGTGATATCAGTAACATTGCCAATCCGACAGAGTATCATGGTCTTGATCATGTTGATGGTCCTGGTAAAAATTCTCCCTTACCTATTTCTCATATAGGCTCTTCTCGTCTCCACTCTCCCGCTTCTTCCTTTCATCTTAACAATATCTTACTTTGTCCTACTGCTTCTTATAACCTTCTCTCTGTTTATAAATTTGCTAATGACAATTCCTGTTACTTCATATTTTATCCCTCTTATTTTGTTGTGAAGGATCTTCATACCCAGAGGACGCTTTTTCGGGGTGAATGTGAGAACGGTCTCTATCCATTTCGTCTCAATTCCAAGACCTCAGCTAAAAATCCAGGGTTGTTTGCTCTCTATGGCACTCAAGCTTCATCGTCAGTTTGGCATTTTCGCTTAGGACATCCAGCTAGTTCTACTTTATCAAATTTGGTTTCACATAAATGTCTGCCTCTCTCGGGCACGTCTAGGATCAAATTCTGTAATTCTTGTCCTCTTGGAAAGAGTCACAAATTACCTTTTACTTCATCAAATTCAATTTCCCATTTTCCATTGGAATTGTTACATTCTGATGTATGGACTTCTCCATATTTATCTAATAGTGGTTACAAATATTATTTGATCTTTGTCGATGACTTCTCAATATATACATGGTTATTTCCAATGCGTTTAAAATCTGAAGTACTTGGGATATTTGTCAAATTCAAAGCCTATGTTGAAAATCTTTTGTCATCCAAAATCAAAACATTGCAAACTGATGAAGGTGGGGAATTTAAAAACAATGCTCTCAAATCTTTTCTTGACACTCATGGAATCAGTCTTCAGTTCTCTTGTCCAAAACATCCTGAACAAAATGGCATGGTTGAACGTAAACACCGCTATCTACACCATAAACAAAATGGCATGGCCGAACGTATGCCTTCCTCATATTGGGTCGATGCCTTTAACACTGCTATCTACACCATAAACAAACTTCCTTCTCGTGTTCTTCATCTTGTGTCACCTTATCAAAAACTTTTTGATCGTGTTCCAAATTATAATTTTTTTCGTGTTTTTGGATGCAGCTATTTTCCTAATCTTCGTTTCTACAATACTAATAAACTCCAACTTAGATCTAAACTATGTGTTTTCATTGGTTATTCTCTCCAACACCATGGCTATCGTTGCCTTGATCTCTCTACAGGTAGAGTCTATCTCTCTAGACACGTCGTATTTGATGAGGATTCTTCTCCTTTCCAACAAGTAAATCTCACATCTCCGAAGGCGTCCTCTACCTCACCAGACACAGGTTCAAACTCCTTTCCTTATCTTATCTCTACTTTATCTTCTCCTATTAAATCTACCTTATCTCCTTCATTACCTTCACCACCGCCTAACCAAATTTCATCATTATCATCACCGCCTCCCAATAATCTAGTTAATTCCCCTACATCTTCTGCAAGTCCAATTAATAACACTTCTCCATTATCTGACAGTAGCCCTCCTAGCCCACTTCTTAATTCAAATACACCAAATACCAACTCTCCCACTCTAGCCATAATTCCTTATAATCCTTCACAATTATCTATTCCTATCTCTACGTCCAATATTTCAAACACTCACCATGCAACTTCAAATACCAGTTCAATCATAACCAAATCTTCTCATAATAATCCACTCATCCCACCACCTCACCAAGCATCATCGTTGATTAACTCCTCTTCCCCACATAATATGGTCACGCGAAGCAAAACTGGAACTCTCAAGCCAAACCCAAAATATGCTCTGAATGCTTCTATTAATATCAGTGAAGTTGAACCAACTTGTTTTAGCAAAGCAGTGCAGCATGCTCAATGGAGAAGTGCAATGTGTTCTGAATTCAATGCACTACAGAAAAGTGGTATATGGAAGCTTGTTCCAGCTCATCCCACTATGAATATTCTCCCTTGCAAGTGGGTGTTCCGCACTAAAAAGAAGGCAGATGGCAGTATTGAGTGTTATAAGGCTCGCTTAGTAGCAAATGGGTTTCATCAGCAAGAAGGTGTTGATTTTTCTGAAACCTTCAGCCCGGTCATCAAGCATACTACCATTCGACTTATCATTGCTCTTGCCGTTCATCACAAGTGGCCTATACGCCAACTCGATGTTCAGAACGCATTTCTGAATGGATATCTCACTGAAGACGTGTACATGCGACAACCTCAAGGATTTGTTGATCCTAACTTTCCCTCTCATGTGTGCAAGCTGGTTCGATAATTCTATGGCCTAAAACAAGCTCTAAGAGCCTGGTTTCAGAGGTTCTCTGATTATTTGATAGAACTTGGTTTTGAAGAGTCCAAGGCAGACTACTCTCTATTTATATACAGGGATGGAAACATTATTGTCTTCTTACTTATCTATATTGATGACATATTGATTACTGGAAACAACTCAGCCCATATTGATACTCTCATTCATCAACTAAACCTACAGTTTTCAATGAAGGATCTTGGTCCATTACATTACTTCCTTGGAATTGAAGTTCAAAGGCAATCACATGGTCTCTCTCTTACTCAAACAAAGTATGTCACTGATCTTTTGAAACGCACAAACATGTTGGATGCCAGGCCTCTCTCTTCTCCGGCAGCAAGTGGAAAGCGCCTCAGTATTCATGAGGGTACCTTACTTTCAGATCCAACTCAGTATTGAAGCACTGTTGGAGCTCTTCAGTATCTTACTTGGACAAGACCTGACATCGCATTTGCTGTGAATCAAGTCTACAAATATATGCATCGACCAACTACACTCCATTGGGTTGCAGTTAAAACAATTCTTCGTTACTTGAAACACACTCCCACTCATGGCCTATTCTATCAACCTAGCTCTCTCTCCATTACTGCTTTTTCTGATGTAGATTATGCTGGAGATCCAGATGATTGCCATTCTACCGGAGGATATTGTGTGTATCTTGGCAAAAACATCATCTCTTGGAGTTCTAAAACTCAACGTATTGTATCTCGCTCAAGCACTGAGGCTGAGTATCGCCAATTGGCTTACACAACAGTTGAGATTTCTTGGCTTCTCTCTCTTTTCAAAGACTTGCAGCTATCTCTTACATGTCCCAAAATCTGGTGTGACAACATTAGCTCCATTTCTCTAGCTTCTAATCCCCTTTTTCATGCACGTACAAGACATCTTGAGGTAGACTACCACTATGTCAGAGAAAAGGTCATCAGAAAAGAACTCGATGTTGATTACATATGCACTCAAGATCAGCTTGCTGACATATTTACGAAAGGACTATCTCCAGTTCATTTCAAGCTATTGGCTTCCAAGCTTCCTGTGGTTGCCCGCTCAGTCAACTTGCGGGGGGATGAAAAACCATATCATTCAAATGATTCAAATTCAAATTGAAGCTGTTTCTTATCATCTGTTTAGATTCAAGTACCTCACCCTTCTTATCTTGTATTTTGAATTCTAGAATATTTTCTGTTATGATAGAATTGAATTCTGTTTTGATATTGTAATCATCTAGGACTTTAATCATGTAAATGACTATAAATACAATCATACTGAGCTTGACTTCTCAAGCCATTCAACACAAACTTTATTCACTTTATTACCTTGAAACCCTTCCGTCTTTTAAAAGTTTGTCACTCAAGAGTGTACAACTAATTTCAGAGGCTTTGTTTCTTTTAGTTTCGGGTTGTCCTTCGATTGAGTATTTGTCACTATGCTCATATTCTAGTTTCCATGGCTCGATGACATTGCAACTTGAAGTTTCTAGTGTTGCAAAATCTTTAACTACCTTAAATTTGGAGTTTTTGAAAGTAAAGGTGGATTGCAATACTAGTGATGACCTTGAGATCTTTTTGTCTTGGAAAACTATGTCCCTCAAGAGTGTGCAACTGACTTCCAAGACTTTTTCCAGTTTCATTTCCGGATGCCCTTCCATTGAGTATCTGTCACTATCTGCATGTTCTAATTTCAATGGCTCAGAGAAGTTGCAACTTGAAGTTTCGAGTTCGAGTCTTAAATCCTTGTATATTACTAATTGCAGTTGCCATGATATTAATATATTCAACTGTAGAAACTTGAAATATATCAACATCCGCACACATCGCCTGTGTTGTTTGCGATTGTGGAGTTGTGAAAATTCTGTTAAAGAGACCACATTAGCTATTCCACAATGTCTAGAGTAGGCTGATATCCATCTTTTGGACGAAGAAGCTGCCTTAAAGGAGACACTGGAATATTTTTCAGCCCTGCGAGATTATCTTGCGTATTTCAAAACTTGCAAAAAATTATTCCTACATGTTGGTGATGATTGGGTGGGTTTACCTCTATGCAATTGCATGCTTGATATATATACATAGATTTGATTTTGTATACTTTTTTATATATACACCAAGTTCAACCTACAATAAGGGGGGTATATTGTATATGGAATTTGTGGAACTTTTACAGAAATCTATGGAATTTAAAAGTCTGGGTGTATTCAATATAGACTTTTAACAGTCCATAAAAGTCTTGATGTATTCAGTTAGGATTTTTAAAGACTTCATGAATTCCACCAAAATCTAGGGGTATTCAATTAGGACTTTTAAAAATCAATAAAAGTACAGAGGTATTCAAAATATCATTCATACTTATGGAATTAGAAAATTATGGATAATCATGGATTTTGTAGTGTTAACTATACATACCAAACTCCAATGATTTTCCAGCCTCCAGACCAAATATTTCAAAAAGTCTATCAAAGTTTCCTCTTCAAAAAAAAAAAAAAGGTCTATAAAAGTTTTCTCTCTACGCACGAAGAAGTTTGTTCTTCATCATCTCTCTTTCTTAATTTTTTGTCTTTTCTCTAATCTTTTATGATATCAACCTTTTTTGATACCCAACATGTTCATTGTAGTTGTTAAATGTGATTTTTGTTTTTTTTTGTTTTTTTTTTTTTCAATTGTGATACTTCGAACCCTAATAGCAATAAAAATGATTTATGAAACCCTAAAACTCAAATATTGTGGTCTAACCCTAAGACCTTGAACCATACTATATTTTATTTTATTAATTAATTATTCTCATTAATTTGAATTTATATTATGGTTCAAAAAAAGGTTAACCAATTGAATTTCAATTAATTGATTATAGATCAAGACATTGACCAATATTGCTAGAATATATTTTAATCGGCGAAAACAAAATTGATGAGAATAATTAACCATAAACATCAAGTGATCTATATTGTATACTTATGTTGTTGGGAGATTAGGAATGAGAACAAACTCGCTAGACAGACTAACAATCATTTATTTGAGTCAATTTTCATTAGTAGATACTAGAGCATTGAAGAGACAACAAGTTATTATTTAGTTTTGTGTTTGGGCTACATTTGTTTTATTTATTTTGTTTTTGTTTTTTGTTTTTGTTTTTTTATATTTTGTACATCTTAGGAAATCTGTAGAAGTCATCTAAGGGCAGACAGGAGTTGTGGTGCGACCACGGTGGTACATAGGGATAGACCACTCATTAAACATTCAGTCCACCATAAAGAACATATAAGCTTATAAACCATGATAACCCTAAGACATAGTAAATTGGCCAAATACAAAAGACTAAAATTGCCTGGATCCCAAATGTGAAACCCAAAATGTGCAGACCCCAAAGTAGCCCACATACCAGTAGCGGAGACCAACTCAGAAAGTCCACTTTTAGCTGTCGTAGAAAGCCCACTAGGGCCCAGGTCCAGAATTGTCCAACACCAACTAGGGCACCAAACTAAGTTAGGCACCTAGGCTGATTTGGGACTCCCCCTTGTGTTGGGCTTCCAGATTGATCTGGACACCCTTCTGCCTGCTTGAACTACCGTCACTGCTATCCGCTTGCCCCCATCCGCTCTTGCCGTCGAGACCTCCAGCCTGAGCGCATGTGCAACCTCCACGTCGCTGGTAATCTTCCTTAAAACCACCACCATGCCCGTTGCCCCACTCTCCGGTTGGATCTCGATCTTCCTCTGCCATGATTGAGCCATCAGCGCCGCTAGGACAAAGCCACTAGGACCATATCGAAAATGCAACGCCGCAAGGCCGTTCGCCACCACACATGTACACTAGACCCCAGTCGCCTGTGCAGTCATACGCCACATGCAGTCTGGCTTGAGTATTAATGACAATCATTTATGGATTGATTCAAAAAAAAAATCTGTAGAAGTCATTCATAATAAAGTATATAGATTTTCATGAATCAATAAAAGTCTGTTGCTAAAATTAATGGTTTTAAGAAATCCATAACAATCTATCAACTTTTTAAAGAGTCTGTGAACTTTTCAAAAAGTCTGCACAAATCCAAATACAATACACCCCCCTAAATCTACATATACATGTACTCATTTCACTTCCCTTTTTCAATTTTTGTGCACTTTGTAGGCTGACTAGGCTCTCATATTTCCAGAAAATTTCAGAAACACTTCTTCTCCACCAGTACCTTGTCTCCTTAATCTCCAGGTGCGTATTGAATCTCCGAAAGATGTGAGAGATTCTGATTTGAGGGACGCATTAAAATTGATGGCACGGTCTCCACTGATTGAAACAATACGGTACCAAAATGAAGAATAAGAGATTCTTCTCAACCATGTTGCCTCATTCAGTGTTTACTTTGGTTAATGGGTGATTACCTTTGTTTTTTGGACAACGGGGGATTACAATTTGTGAACACTGATTACAAGTACCTCTAATTATGTTCGCTTAATAGTTGTTTGAACTTTGAGTAGTTTTGTTTTCTTTTGGCTTGAACTAAGTAGTAGTTATGAGAATAGCCTCCCTTTCATCATGATGCTTGAATACGTCTGATTTCTACTAATTTAGAGATATCTCTGTCAAGGCGCAGTCAAGGAAGTACCATGAAACTGTTGCAAGAAATTTCTCTGTTAAGAAGAAGATCATATTTAGATACACAATACACAAAATTCACTCAGGTAACATCAATGATGTTTGTCAACCCACAACGTTTTGGTCGTAGAGGGTAATGCCCATTTTTTTCTTTATTTTAAATTTCTACTTCCACTGTTGAAATGATCAAAACCTTTGACATGCACGGTATGGTTTCTCAGTGTTTCGACTCACAATAAATTTAGAGATCCTTTTAACGAGGACTATTAAAATGAGAACTAGTTAAGAACTTTATAATCAATGGTTTGAGAGACTCACTTTTCGATTATATTACGGCAAATCAACCGTTAGATGTATGTATATGTATACCTGAGTAGATCACTTCTAAAAATTTTCTTCTAAATTGCTAATTGTTAAGGTACCGAACTAGATTAAATAAATAGACGAACCATATCTATCAAACATGAACCATATCTATCAAACCCGTCCAATAGCCATGGGTCTGGATCCGTGGCTATTGGACGGTTTGGATTGAAAATTTTGATCCACTAATCTGTTAATGATCCGAATCCATTAACACGTTTATTTAAGGGCTAAATACTGTTTAGTACCCTGTGGTATGGACCCAACATCGATTCAGTCCCTCAACTTTCAATTTCATCAAAAACACCCCCGCAATATCATCTTCTCGTCCAATAGGCCCCTCCGTCAAGCAATCGTCAATTTCAGAAGTTAACTCACTGACGTGGCATTCCAACTCAGCAAAAGTGGGGTCCACATGGAAGTCAAATTCCCAAAATGACCCTAGCTCTTTAATATCTTATTCTGACTCCCTTCCTCGAGATCTACTCTCCCTTCTTTTCTTCTCTTCTTCTTTATTTTTGTTGAAACTCCGAGATGGCCGCTTAGCCCACCTCCGCTGTTTCCCACCGACAATCCGCGGCGCTACCTGGTCTGCAAAGCCACCCAAATCATCCTCGTCTGCTCTGCCTCCAATCCTTAAATCCCTAAACGCCAAACGCCGACCTTGCCCTCCCAATCATCCTCTAGCCGCCGCTCCACGTCACCCCTCTCCGACACCCACTACCGCGACCTCATCTTCCCTACTTTCCGTAAAACCCCCTCAACTTTCCGCACCCGTTACTCTTCCTCCCATAGCTTCCACCCTATGATTTCTGACCCGGACCTCTTCGTCCTCGTCCTCGCCCAGATTCAGGTCGAGGCCCAGCCAGAGGTTAAAAGGTCCGATCTTGTCTTCTGTGTCATTCTCGAGATTTTGGCCCACAATGATATAATGAGGTCTGCATATTGGGTGATGGAGAG